>VZTG01002535.1:93148-335598 GCA_013397845.1 Melanocharis versteri | reverse complement strand
TACTGGAAGCCCACAATTAGGTCACCCTTAAGCCTTCTCTTTTCCAGGCTGAAAAAATCCAATTCTCTCAGCCTGTCTTCATAGGAGAGGTGCTCCATCTCTCTGATCATCTTGGTGGCCTCCCCTGGGCTCACTCCAGCAGTTCCATGTCCTTCCTGTGCTGGGACCCCAGAGCTGATGCAGCACTGCAGGTGGGGTCTCAGCAGAGCAGAGCAGAGGGGCAGAATCCCCTCCCTGGCCCTGCTGCCCACGCTGCTCTGGATGCAGCCCAGGACACGTTTGGCTTTCTGGGCTGGGAGTGCCCATGGCTGGGTCATGTCCAGCCTCTCACCCCCCAGCACCCCCAAGTCCTTCTGGGCAGGGCTGCTCTGATCTGTCCATCCCCAGCCTGTGCTGGTACCAGGGCTGCTCTGACCCAGGTGCAGCACCTTGCACTTGGTCTTGTTGAACCTCATAGGATTCCCATGGGCCCTCTCCTAGAGCTTGTCCAGGTCCCTCTGGATGGCATCCCATCCCTCAGATGCGTCAGCTGCGCCACTCAGCTTGGGGTCATTTGCAAATTTGCTGAGGGTGCACTCAATCTGTCTATGTCATTAATGAAGATATTAAATAACACTAGTCCCAGTACAGATTCTTGGGGGACACTTGCCACTGATGTCCCACATCGCCTCCCTGTCCTCCATGTGCCTTAGCACAGCCTCTAGGAGAATCTGTTCCATCATCTTCCCAGGCACGGAGGGGAGGCTGACAGCTCAGTAGTTCCCGGGGTCCTCCTTTCTTCCCTACTTAAAAATGGGCACCATGTTGCCCCTTTTCCAGTCACCTGGGACTTGGCCTGAGTGCCATGACTTTTCAAATGTCATGGAGAGTGGCTTGGCTCTACATCAGCCGATTCCCTCAGGACTCTGGGATGCATTTTGTCAGGTCCCACAGACTTAGGTAAATTCCAGTTCCTCAGGTGGTCATGAATCTGATCTTCTCTTACAGTGGGTAGTATTTTGTTCTCCCAGTTCTCCTCCTGTCATCCATCCTCTTCAGAGGTGTGGGAAAAGAGGCTGCCTGTGAAGACTGAGGCAAAAATGTTGAGTACCTCAGCCTTCTTCTCCTTCGTTGTTCCCAGTTTTCCATTGTTACCAGCTGCATTATCAGAGGTGAACTTCTTTGACCTTCCTTTTCTGCTTAACATACCTGTAGAAGCCCTTCTTGTTATTCTTTGCATCCCATATAAAGGTTTTAAATGTATCTGTCTTTAGAGGAAATATGAATGTAAATGTTTATAAATGTATATCTTTATTTTCTTCTCAGTCTTTATCATCTCCACTTTGTTTTCTAATGTTGAACTTGACTGTTGGAAATAAGAAAATATCTAAATCTAAACATAATAGTTATAAAATATGTAAATAGTATTTGTATAGCTCTTTTTTGTGTTTGATGTACATATAAAATACTGTACATTTGTACATTCATGTAAATATAAATGTAAGTAACAGTATTGAATAGATGGATTTATTAATTTTCGAGAAAGCCTACCTTTTATCCATTGCTGTATTCTGAAAATGCAAAAACCTTAAGGCACAGAAACAATGTGGTATAACCAGGCATCACATGGGATAAGTACAGGTTTTTTTCAGACTAATTTGGTGTGGTCCATTGTGGTGGGCACTTCTGCTCTTCTGCAGAACAGAGCCTGCCTGTCTCTAGCACAGAGAAATGTTTCATTCCTGAAATCATTTTCTCAAGCTAAATCTCAAGCAGTCTTTCTTGCTGTATAGTTAATTGAGGAACAAAAAATTGAACTTTCTTCCTTAATTTTACTAGTTCAGGTAGAAGCTGAATCAGAAGTGCTTTTGGCATTATGGGACCCCATTTCTTCAGCTTTGTTTTTGTGAAATGCTTTCTCTGTTCTTGATGGAGTTGATTGTACTTCTGGATGGGGAAATCCAAGGGTTACAGAAAGCTCTTTTCTTCTCTTGTTCTTTTCAGGTGTATAGGCATGGAGTCCAGTGGTCAGCATAGCAGGATAGAGTTTTTTTCCTTTCTCTGATGAGAACTTTTTTCCTTATAAATCAAATATCTGACAGATGGTGTTTCTGTTATACTGTGTGAATCTAGGTTTATAAGAAGCTCAGAATGAAATGATGGTATTTTAGAGATAAAGAGGTGGATGTTTACAGATTCTTTAGTGAAAACAAACCTTTTTTACTTTGAAAGAAAATCTGAGTTTTATATGATACAATGATTTTTTGATTATATGCATGTGCACAGATTTACACAACTGTTTCCTCTTCTAGGATCCTTCTGTTACACAAGTGACAAGAAATGTTCCTCCAGGGCTTGATGAGTACAATCCGTTCTCTGATTCAAGAACAGTAAGCACGTTTATTTCTTAATCATGCTGTTAATCTTCTTTGATTTGTGAGGTTTTATTTTCAAAATCGGGACTGATGTTGTAGAATATATAATGGGCTAGCTACAGGTAGTGGAAGATGTGTAAGAATAGATAGTTCCATTAAGTATTTGGAGGATGCATTGGCAAGGTTGATTTAAGAGAGCTTTGACTTGTTAAGTAGGAGTGGCCCTCTTAAAGGGATCCAGAACAAGACTGAGTTTTTTCCCTGTTTAGTAAGACTTCTGATAGTGTGTCCTTATGGTTTTTGGCATTTCACTGGCTTTGAAGCTTATGAGTATGGCACTCTTACCCAGGGTTTTGCTTCTGTTTTCTGTTTAGCTTAGTGAAAATGCTGCTTAGAATAAGGAAAACATTGTGTGTAAATAATAGTCCACAGGGTTTGAATAGTGGTGCAGTAGTGAAAGGAAAAATTTATGTCAAAGAAACAGTTGTTTTATGCCTCTAATTTGTATAGTTTCAATATACCTTGTGCTTTTCTTTTCTGTTGTGGGGAGGGGTACAAGAAATGGGATAGTAAATTCATGCTGTAACCGCATTTTTCAGTGGCTGCTTTTGATAGTGAAGATCTTGTGCAATATTAGCAAAATGTATGGGTGGTTATTGTCTGTCAGTGCAACTTATAAACATTCAAATACTGTATTTCTAAAGTGAAGTCTTATTTTTTTATGACAAATCTGGTAGTGCTGTTAGGGGGTGTTCATATATGAGTATTTGCAATGCCATGGATGGAGCGACAGAATTCACTCGTGAGAGAGAAGGAGCTTATGTTAATTGATATAAACCAGCATTTTAACAAAGTTGCATAGCAAATGCAAAGTTTGATAGTAAAGTGGTTTAACAATATTTGATGGTGAGGTACATTTGATTACTGCCTAGAGGACATGGTCAGAAAAACCTGTCAAGAAGGCACTCCTGTTTAGTCATGAAGTTCAGAAAGGGCCCTGTTGCATTCTGGACTCTTTTCTGAAGGGGATTTTGGTATGTGTGGATCCAAACCTAGTCTCAGATTTCGTCAATGATGTATGTCTAAAGGACTGTATGTGCGCAATCAATCCTTTTTATCACTTAGCTAAGATTTCAAAGTTTAGCATCAATTACTGAAAATCTGTTATGGCAAGAAATTTCTCAGCTTTGAGGAGTAACCCTGAGATGTGTCCATACAGAAGGGGAGGTCCTGGTCTGCAGCCCACTGCTGTGTGAGAGAGCTCAAGGGGCCCTGGGCTGTGCGCTGTTTATGAAATAAGATGATTGACTTATGGTCATATTTGCATACCATTTACAGAAGTTAGTTTTTTGCAAACTTGGCTTGAGTCAAATCTTCATTAGCACTATGGTTAGGTAGGTGCATTGCTCAGATCAGCCCTTGGGTACTGTTATCTGTCTTCCCCAAAATCTACGTAAGAGCTGGATGCAGTCTTCATGACCAGATGGAGCCATTACAACTATCACTGGTTATAACTTGAGCAAGGTTGTGGGAAATAGGGGGGCCAGGGAGAGCACACTCTCACAGCAATGAAACAGTAAGGTTTCATATCATTTTAAAATTCTATGTGAAAGAAACTTGGTTTTGGGTATGCCTTGGATCAGCTGTCAAAAGCAGAATATTTACAACCAGCAACAATTTAAGTAAGTCTCCAAAATTATTTTCTCCTAGCTCACAATATCAGGAATTATGTTAGATTTAGTTTTGTGAATCTTGAAGACTTTCAAAATTGCTTTGTATTAACTATAAGTCATAAAGACAGTAGATCTTGTTTTAAAAAAATACAATGTTGAGCTACTCTGACCTTTTTTATTACTTCTGTACTTATTTTAACATGCAGCTTTGTGGGAAAAGGAGAAAGGAAGCATGTAGAAAAAGCCTCTGCGCTGGACGGATAATGATGAGGGATCTCTATAAGCAAGTTTTGGATCAGGTAGTTTATTGTGGAAGGGCCCTGCTTGGAGCTGCTAGTTGCAGCTCAAAGCAGGCCAGGAAAGTGAGAGAGAGGCACGAGGGCAAGAGATGGTACAAGGGAGACAGCAGGGCAAGAGGGGGTGAGAGAAGTAAGATGTAAAGAAGAAGGAAAAGAGAGTAAGAAAAGGAAAACCAGGTTCTCATTTACAATACATTAAATCATCCTCTGTGATGAATATTCTAGTTTCCAGTAACCAGTGTGATGCAAAATACAAATCCTACAACATTTACATACAGCCTATGAGAATCCTTACATTACCATACTACATTACATTTTAAACTCTAAAGACTGCTCTTTGGACCCCTTCCTCCAAGCCATCAAGGTCTGATCTGACTCTTCCGGCCCTTCGGGCAGAGGGTATTGTTTAATCAGGGGGGATTACCTTCTGTCTGCCACACCATTGTTCTCCAGTTGTTTACTAGCTAAGCTTTGGTATCCCAAAGCTTGCCTTCATTTCAATCTCGCTTACAGTTTTCATACCTTCAGCATCTTTGTGCAGGCAATCATATTTATAAGGTTTCCCAGTCTCATCTTCCCCTGCAGAAGCATATGGCTAAGATTATCTGGCTTTGAACAGTCAGATGGGCTTGGATAAAAAATTCTAATTGCTCATTAGAGGTGTCACTCAGAAAGCTGGGAGGATGGAGGAAATCTAAGTTGGTGGTCAGATCTGCGATGCACTGTGATTCAGTTAGTAATCTATGGCGTGTTAATAAATTAATAAAAATTGTCCACCGAATCAACACTTCTCTGCAGAGGTAAAGAACTTCCGCAGGTTGACAAGAGCAAGACTGCAAAAATACAGCTAAGAGTGCAGTAATAATCAACCTTTACATGTTACTTCGCTTCATCTCTATCTTGTGGATGCTGAACGTATGAGTATTTATTCTGTAATTATATGCATTTGAAGGAATGTACCTAGGTACCTGAGGATATACTCACAGTTCCAAGCGCTCACCTCTCTTCTCCTAACAGCTTTGTATGCAAGAGAAGAGCATACTATGTGTGTACAAAGAAATATGTGCAACAGGAGTAATGGCAGAGACAGTGGAAGTGAATGCCTTTAAAGACTGAATGAACAGAGGTAGAAGCAGGGTTTGTGAATTTTACACTTGGGGGAATACCCAAGTGTCCGTCAGTATCCCTATCTGATATCCATCAGATGGGCATAGAAATCACTCTGTTTTGTGTGCTGCTTGGAGCAAAAACATCCAAGTAGTTTTGGTGGGGGTTAATTTCCAGATTTCTAGTGGTTGTAGCAAGATGGTATCTTGCAGTCTCTAGAATTAACACAGCATTCAGTTTAGATCCTTGCTGTACAAAATAATTGTGGACAGGCTGGAGAGGATCCGGAGAAGGGCCACAAAGATGATCAAAGGCCTTGGAAACCTTACTTGTGAGAAACGACTACGAAAACGGTGTTTTTTCAGCTTTGAGAAATGAATTCTTAGGCAGGACCTTAATTCCGTGTTCCACCTCTCTGTAGGTGGCTACAGAGAAAATGGAGACCCCATTTTTACAAGAAGTTGCATGCAAAAGATGAGAGGTGATAGGTAAAATTTACTGCTGGGGGTGTTCAATGGGGCGCAAGAGGAAAATGTTTCACAGTGAGAACAACCTGGTCAACAACTTCCCTGGACTGATCTCCCCAGGGAAGTGTTGGATTCTGTGGCATTCAGATTGAGCTGGACAGGGTGTTAGGCCATCTTGTTTAGACCGTGCTTTTGCTAAGAAAGGTTGGGCTAGATGGTCCTTGAGGTCTCCTTCCAGCCTGGTGTTCGTGATTCTTTCCCCATTCTCTCCAAATGGAGGGTAATGAAGCATGCTAGAGTGCAAAAATATTTCTCCATTTCAAATCCAGACAGGATTTCAACGGATGTTTATTTTGTGAGAAAGTGATTTCAAACTGCATACTAACATTTGTTACATTATCTCAGTTGTACTCCTTTTGTCAAGTGAGATGCTTCTTGCCAGTCTTTTTTGGATACGGGATGGGACAGGGGAAAACAAAGTAAATCCTTCTTTTTCTCAGTATTCCTTATTTTGTTTACTTACTTCTAGTATTTTTGTGCCTTGACCTTTTTTTTCACCCTTCACCTTCAGCGGTAGGAAGGTAACATGTAAGACATAAAGAGTAGAGCAAATAGGCATGGGAGATTCTAGGTTGCATGTGTCACCACCTTAGTATCTAACAAGAGAGATCAGGAGTTTTGTTAGGGCTTTTTTTTCTTTCATGTTTATCAGATTTCAAAATCTGTCTTATTTTTGATCGTTAAACAAAAAAAAAATTAGTTAATGGTGTAAATGTCAGATTAAATATCCGTGACTGATCTTCAGTGGTTTTGTCTCCAGCTGCAACAGTCACCATGGAGATTACATTGTATCTTTTGTCATGTTTCTGAAGATTAGCAATGAAGATGAGATTTTACAATTAGTATTTCTGCTTCATCATTTAATGAAACTATGTTAAAGCTTTTAACCTCTTCCTGCTTCTAAGTTTTGAACTTCTCTGAGCACTCTGTGTATGTAGATATGCCTATATACCTGTATATGCCTGTATACCCATATATACCTATACACAGTAATACATATAGCAACCAATTTCAAATTGCTGCATTAGAAAATTAGAAAAAAATCGTCAGTGGAGTTTGGTTTTCTGTTGTTGTTTCAAGACATGTATTTCAATGGACTTTTTTTTTGCAGCAAATTCCTGGGTAGCTCCTTATCCTTCCGTCTTGTATCTAAACACAATAGAAAAACACAGAAGTCCGTAAGAAACCAAAGTGATCATCCACTCCTGGCTTCTTTTGGAAGTTTTAACCTGTCCCCGGTAAATAAACTTCATCTATATGAGGCTATCAATTTAAGAGAGAACTTCTTTTGAACACGTATCTCCAGTCAGCTGTTGGAAACAAGTTTAGTTAGATGAATGTTTTAAACTGTATTCAGATTATTTTTAAACTGATTACTGCTGAAGCCTGAGGCTGCAGACTGCAAGCTTTCACCTTGAGAAGTTGAACTGATCTTGAACTGTTACTTAATTTTGTGAAGGGAGCTTTTAAGACAAGTGCAAACTAAAAGATTGAGGAGCTGCAGCTATCAACTGAAGCTGCAATCTGTCCAGATAAAACCAGCTACACATAAAGAATTGTATAAAGAACTAGTAAGCCCCAGATCAAAAATCATATGAGACCAAAGGGCGTATGTGGGGCGCATAAAGAGCATGTGGAGAATGAGTTCATAGGTTGTAAAGGTATAAAAGCCCAGGGATTTCTTTGTTCCAGGTCTCTCTCAGGAGGCACCCAGCTCAAGCTGTCCTTACTGTGGTAACCGTTCAATTATTAAATTATTTTTGCCAGAAATCAAACGTGGACTCGGCTGTCGGAAAACCAGGGTGAAGAAGTTTCTCTAGCACAAATTCTTCTCTTTAAGAGAGGTCACAGTGATTTGCTTTGTCTCTCAGTGCTGCTGTGATAACAAGGCATGAAATAGAAAGATAATCCCAGAAGTACCATCTGGGGTTGAAACAAAAAGGGTTGTAGAGTGGCTTGGTTGAATTTCAAGATACTGTATATTTACGTCAATGAGGAGTCAGAGACCATGGATCTATGAAGTAAAGTTCCTGTAAAAACAGTTGATGTTTTTGTCTTGTCCAGATGTGGTGAGACAACATGATATGGCATTATCCATTCACTGATGGCTGGAGGTTATTGCAGTCCTCACAGTATGAGCGTGTAGGTAGATAGTGTTAAGATTTATACCCTTAAAAAGACAGAATTGCTGTCTTTGATTCTATGGAGTATGAAATTAAGAAAGAAAATAAATTTTACAGGATGACTGTGACATTTTTCTCAGTCAAGAAACATGGATCAAGTATTGTTTTTAAATTGTCATTATGCCTGACATGAGACCAAGTCTTCCAGGTTCCAGACAGATGGAAAGGGTTGGACTGTTAAGTCAAGGAGTCATAGGATGGTTGGTGTTGGAAGACACCTTAAAGGTTGCCTAGTTCCAGACCCCTGCTGACACCTTCCACTAGACAAGGTTGCTCAAAGCCCTGTCCAGTACGGCCTTGAACACTTCCAGGGGTGGGGCATCCACAACTTCTCTGGGCAGTCTGTTCCTGTGCCTCAGTATCCTCGCAATAAGGAACTTCTTCCTAATATCTACTCTAAACCTAGTCTCTTTCAGTTTAAAGCCATTCCCTCTTGTCCTGTTACTGCATGGCCTTGTCAAAAGTCCCTCTACCAGCTCTCTTGTAAGCTCCCTTCAGGCACTGCGTCTCCTCAGAGCCTTCTCTTCTCTAGGCTGAACAAACCCAACTCTCATCCTGTCCTCATAGGAGAGGTGCCTCATTCCTCTGATCGTCTTGGTATCCTTCCTCTGAACTCACTATGTCCATGGTCATCTTAGACTGGGAGCCCCAGAGCTGGATGCAGTAATCCATAATCTGGTTGGGGTGGCATGAGAACAGAGAAGAGGGGCAGAGTTGCTTCCCCTGACGTGGGCCGCTTCTGGTGAAGCTTCTTCTGATGCAGCCCAGGTCATGAGCACAATGCTAAAGCTTGGGAGTGTACTGATACAACTTCAGTACTTCTCACTTCTAGGAAAATCCCAAACTGTGCAGCTACGTTTTGCGGTTTTTTTTTTTTTTTTTTTTTTTTGTTGAGCATGATTTTGGGAGCTAAATGATTTTCCAAGGCATTTGAATACTTCTGTTTGTTTCATTGTAAGTAGCTGTGGTATTCTTTTTGCTTCTCAGCTTTGATTAGGGTTATAAAAATAAGTGCTTTAGTTTGACAGGAAGACCTAGAGCAAGCTGAGTTTAAAAAGCATGATGGTAGTTTTTTAAAGAGCCGTCTTTTAAGAGCTCAAGAGCAAGCAATTTCAAAGTATTGTAATTCAGGGAAGTGGGGCTGAAGGCCGACTTGGCTGAGCAGGGATCTTTTTCTAGAACTTAAATAAAAATGGGAGGTGTATGGACATTGAAAGCAAGGACAGATGACACAGGAGGACTGCAGGGATGCTGTTTGCCACTGCAGGGAGGAGATTTGCGTGGTTAAAGCTTGATGAGCATCCAAGCTGGACAGCACTGTGGTGGACAACAAAATGGCCTTTTAAAAAGGTCAGCACAAAAGGATGTTCAGAGATAGTATTGGTCCACTACTTGATGGGATCAGTCATCTCACAAATAGGGATGTGGACAGAGCAGAGATGTTTAATGCCTTTTTTACCTTTATCTTTAACACCAGTGATGGGCCCAGGGACCCCTGTAGTCTTGTGACTTGAAGGCTTTATAAACTCCAAAGTTGATCAAGATTTACTGCTCCAACTGAATGCACATAAGTCAATGGGGCCTGATGGAATTCATCCCAGTGTACTGAAAGAGCTGGCTGATCATATCATGGGTCCTCTCCATGTTATTTTTCAACGGTCTTGGGAGTCTGGAAAGGTACCAGTTGACTGGAAGCTGGCAAATGTTGTCCCAGTTTTCAAGAAGACTAAGAAGGCTCTGGTAATTACAAGCCAATAAGTTTCACTGCAGTGCCTGGTGAAATTATGGAGAAGGTTATTCTGTGAGCAAGGGAAAAACACTTGAGAGACAGTGCAGTCATTAGTCAGAGCCAGAATTGGTCCATGAGGGAAAAGTCCTGCTTAACCAACTTAAGTGGGGAGTTGGACTCCATGATCCTTATAAGTCCCTTTCAACTTGAAATGCTCTGTGATTATGATGCTTTCTTCACTAGGTTCTTCATCTGTAGTATATGATTTATAATACCTGTGCCTGTTGTGCATTGTTGTGATCTTTGAACAGTAACCTGGAAAAACACATTAAAGCCATATTGAACTTCCACCATTTAAGATCGTTTTGATCACATACAACTTTGTTTCCCTGTGCACACATTATGAAGCTAAGTATGAAAACATAGTAGTATGCAGGAATGTGCACTTTTTTCTGTACTTAATGGAAGAAATACTACTATATTTCAGCAACAGTCTGTATCCTCTGAATACAGTGGCTGAAACACAACTTTTGCTGGGATTATATTTTTAACACATGTATCAACCTAGCAGAAATTCTGGAGTGATACCTAGCAAAAATTGGTGAAACAGTCAAGCAATAGATTATGGATCTTGAATTTGAAAGTTTAATATGGTGCATTACTTCTCTAGTTAGCCAGGTGATATAAGCCTTTATTAAGTAGAAGGCTCTGGAAGACATTATTAATAAATTACATTGTGTTTCAGAATATGAATAGATGACTGTTAAATGCTGCAATTCTATGAAACAATAACTGGCTGTATTAATATTCATGTCTGAACAAAATTACAATTCCATTTACTTTTACTGAATCTTAAAATTCTTTGAGCGTTTATTGAAAGTAGTGCAAGACAAGCTGCACCACAGAACTCAGCTGATGACTTTTTTCTAAAAGTTGTAAGTATTGCAAGCAGCATATCAAGATTTCAGTTTATACCAGTAGCACTTCCTTTAGAACAACTAGGTTGGTTCTTACAGATATAATGAAAAGAAGTTTATTAGAATAGGAAAATGTTTCCTGTAATTGTCTTTTGTTTTCTTAGCCTCCTCCAGGAAATGTGAAAATGCCTAATGTACCCAGTACCCAGCCAGCAATTATGAAACCAACAGAAGAACCGTCTTCCTACACACAAATAGCAAAGGTTTGTCTGCAACCTTTAGGCACTACGTTCCTTTTAATAATAATTATTTAAATATGCTTCTGGAATAATGTATTTTGCAAGTATGCATTGCTTTCCTAATGGAAATTAATACTGCCTTTAAATAATTGGCTAATATGTGAATTTGTGCTATATTGGGTCAGTCTTCATAAATGGAGATGTTTCATTATGGTGAAAAGACTTGGAATATTCATGCCATGTTCATACTTTTTGTTAATATCTGGTGATATTTGTTTTGTTCAGGAGCATGCCTTGGCCCAGGCAGAACTGCTAAAGCGTCAAGAAGAACTGGAAAGAAAAGCAGCTGAACTAGATCGCAGAGAAAGGGAAATGCAGAGTCTCAATCAGCAAGGGGGTATGCATGAAAAATATATTTTAAATTTCAGAAGTGTCACTTTTTCTTAGAAACATTTAATTTTACAGTGACATTGTGAAGCAGATTGAAGATGGATTTTTGTAATCAGGAAAAGGAAGTTTATCTCCCTTGAGGAAATGCATACAGTGAATGAAAACTGGGCTGTCCTTTCAAATTTTTGCTGAAAAAATTTTAAATGTGGCCTTTGTAGTGTGTTGTTCTCTTCTATCAGCTATTTTTGTTCTAGATCAGTATCTGAGTAATACTACTGAGTAGAAATGGAGCATTTTGAGATGAAGTAAAACTAACTTCCTAAAGTAACATCTCTTTGATTTCTTATCTCTCAGTATTCATAGCTGTAGGGGAACTTTTCTGGTTTGAAGCATTTTTTGTTTCTTTTGCTGTGTTACGAACATAATATTCTACACAAATAGCAGAAAAATCTATTATTAATCTTTTATTAGTTTTTTTGTATGCCACAAACTCTGTGCTGTGCAAAATCAACAGTTTTTTACAGCAATTTCACAACTGTGAGAAGATTGACATCCTCCTGACTGAAGATGCATTGCTACAAGTACATCTGTTGGAATATTCCTTTTCAAAAGGAAGAACTTCAGACTGAAGTTCAAAAGAACCCCAAAACCCAACAAAGCAAACCACTGTGTGTAAGGGTGATTTTATCTGGTCTTTTCACTTTTATCTACAGTTCTGTTTTATTTTCACATGTGCTGGTCTTTTTTTGAATATGTGGTGTTACAATTCCAAATTGCGTAACTCCTTAGCGATTCGAGTTGTCAGGGAATTTTGTAGAATAGAATAAAATACTTTCAGTTGGAAGGGACATAAAATGAATCACAGAATAGTGATTGGAATAGGGTTGGAAGGGGACTCTGGAGATCAACTTGTCCAAGGCGCGGTCACCCAGAGCAGGTGATACAGGAACAGGAATGCATCCAGGTGTGTTTTGAAGGTCTCCAGAGAAGGACACTCCACAAGGCCCATTCCAGTGCCCTGCCACCCTCAATGTAAAGAAGTGTTGAGTGAAACTTCTTGTGGTTTAGTTCATTGCCATTGCTTCTTGTCCAGTATCTGGGCACCACTGAAAAGTCTGGCACCATCCTCTTGGCACCCAGCTTTGAGATACTGATATGCATTGATGAGATCCCCTCTCAGTCTTCTCTTCTCTAGACTAAACAGGCCCAGCTCTCTCAGTCTCTCCTCATAAGAGAGATGCTCCAGACCCATCTTCATCTTTGTGACCCTCTGCTGGACACTCTCCAGGAGCTCCTTGTCTCTCTGGTACTGAGGAGCCCAGAACTGGACACAGCACTCCAGATGTGGCCTCACCAGGGCCCAGTAGAGGGGGAGGACCAGCTCCCCTGACCTGCTGGCCACACTCTTCCCGATGCACCCCAGGATCCCACTGGGCCCCCTGGCCACAAGGGCACACTGCCAGCTCATTGCCACCTTGTGATCCACCAAGACTCCCAGGTCCTTCTCCGCAGAGCTGCTCTTCAGTGGGGCAGCCCCAGCCTGTGCTGGTACTTGGGGTTGTTCCTCCCCAGGTGCAGGACCCTGCTCTTGCCCTTGTTGAGCCTCATTAGGGTTCTNACTTTGCAGGGATGGAGATGAGGCTGACTGGCCCGTAGCTTCCTGGATCCCCCTCCTTGCCAGTTTTGAAGATGGGAGTAACAGTGGCTTTCCTTCAGTCATTGGGCCCTGTTCCTGTTTTCCGTGATTTTTCAAAGATGATGGAGAGTGGCTTAGCTACAGCAGTGCCAGCTCCCTCAGCACCCGTGAGTGCATCTCATCAAGGCCTGTGGATTTATGTGTGTTAAGAGGTCTGCACAGTTGATCTCTAACCAAACCCTTTACGACTGGGAGAAGTCTTCCTTTCTCCAGCCTTCCTTTCCTTGCCCCAGGGTCTGGGATTCCTGAAGACTGGCCTCAGCAGTTAACACTGAAGGAAAGAAGGCATTCAGTAATTCTCCCTTCTCTCTGTCTTCCTTCACCAGGACATCCATCTGATTCAGCAGTGACCCCACATTTTCCCTAGTTTTCTTTTTGTTGCTAATGTACTTGTAGAAGCCCTGCTTGTTGTCCTTGATATCATTTGACAGACTTAATTCCAAGTGGGTCTTGGCCTTTCTTGTCACATCCCTGCATACCCTGATGATGTTCCTGTAGTCCTCCCATGTGACCTGCTCCTTTTCCCACATCCCATAAATTTCTTTCTTGCATGTGAAATTTACCAGAAGCTCTGTGCTTATCCATGCAAGTGTCTTGCCTCCTCTCCCTGATTTCTTGCTCATGGCAATGCACTGGACTTGAGGAAGTAATGCTTGAATATTGACCAGCTTTCTTGGACCCCTTTCTCCTCTAGAGCCCTAACCCATGAGATTCCACCAAGTAGGTCTTTGAAGAAGCTGAAGTTAGCTCACTGGAAATTTGGGGTTCTAGTCCTGCTTACTGCTTTACCTCCTTTACACAGGATCTTGAGTTCCACCATCTCATGCTTGCTATAGCCAAGGCTGGCCCCAGCCTTCACATCTTCAACCAGTCCCTCCTGGTTTGTTCAGTCTCAGTTTAGAGACAAATTTTAGGAGTAAATGCTCTGGAATTTTTCCTCTGAAGAAAAGGGCTTCAGTAATCCCTTTTGCCAATGAAAAAAATTAATACCAGTGGATGAAAGTGAAAAAACGCTGTTTATAAACAAAGCATGGTGCCCACAAGGCGCAGAAGAATAAAAAAGATTGAATAAATGCTAGATATTGAAATTTTAGAACCTTACCCCCCACCCCCCACCTGGCTGTGTGGCTTGGAAGGAGAAAAATGACGGCTGGCCCCTTTGTCTTAGGGAAGGGGAAAAAGGAGTTCATGCAGCAACTCAGGCAAAACAGATGGGAACCTGTTGAACTTCTGGCATTGGTCTCCTCCTCACAGCAGACGAAGCTGGTGGATTTTGGTGTCCTTTCTCTTGTTGGTTCAGCCTTTTTTCCTGAGATCTTAGGCTTGGAGCAGCCCCTGCCAGTCCACAGTCTCAGCAATTTGGATCTCTGACCAGAAACCCAGCCGAAACAGTTAAAGAAAAAAAGCGAAAAGCTGCCGAAAGGATTCTTCCTGCAGCCTCCAGGCCAGGGGAAAGGAAGAAAAATAAAGCTTCGTGCTTAAGCTAGAAGAAACTAATCTAGCGAAAGCAAGAGTGTAACGTCCTGGTCTGCACCGCAGCCGCATGCTCCAGAGAGAGGCTTTGAATAAAATCCATGTAGCAGCCTCAGGCTCCCCGTCCCTCCCCCTGATTCATCTTAAAGCTACAGTAGCCATTTCTGGGCATAAAGCAGATGATTAGGGATAGAGTATCATCAGAAAATCACCCCAAGACAATCATCCAGCAGCACACCTTTCTTCATTTGCTCTTCTGCCACATGCATCAAGAAATTTTCTTCAGTGATCTTCAAGAATTTCCTGGACCATGTGTGCTGGGCCGTGTTGTCCTGCCAACAAATACCAGGGTCGTTGAAGTCCCCAGGAGAACCAGGCTATTGCCAGCTGTCCATAGGAAGCCTCATCAACTTGCTCCTGCTCATCAGGTGGCCTATAAGTAAGCACCCACAACGGTATCACCTGTATTAGCATGTCCCTTAGTTCTCACCCATAAACTGTCAACTCATTTATTTGTCTGCTCCTGAGCTTGATACATTCCAGTTGCTTTCTCATATGAAGAGCAACTCCACTGCCTCGCCTCTCTGACCTGTCCTTTCTAAAAAGTTCACAACTATGCATGACATTATTTCAGTCATATGAGCTATCCTACAGTGTCTCTGTAATTGCCATGACATGATGGCCTTGTGACTGCACATAGATTTCCAGTTCTTCTTGTTTATTCCCCATGGTGCTGTGTGTTTGTGTACAGGCACTTCAGAGAGGTAATCAAGCATCCAGTTTCCCTAGATGGGAGTGTAAGAGGATTCATCATAACCATGAACACCTTTGATGTAGTTAGCCCTGTGATTCTCATCTTGAGAAGCAGTCAAAGAACATTTGTTGCTGCACTGGTTGACATGACCTCCTCCCTAGAAGGAAGCAATGGAATGATCATAGCCACTTTGGATCCCACCCCTGAGTCCTGTAGTTTAAAGTCCATCTCACCAAATTGGCCAGCATGCTGCCAAAGATTCTCTTGCCCTTTTTTAAACAGGAGGATCCTGTTCCTCCCTAACAGACTACAATCATTTAAGCCCAGCTCATTGTTACAAAAGCCAAAACCTTGATGGCAGCCAGGAAGCCAGACACTGGTCTGCACAGTGTGGCTGCTTCTGGCTGTCCCTGTTTCTCTGACCAGGAAGATAGATGAGAAGATGGCTTGGGCACCAGTGTTTGTCACTTGCCTTGCCAGGGCTCTATAGTCTTCCTTGATCCTGCCTATTTTTTGGCTTGTGGCATCATTGTACCCACATGAGAAAGTAGTAGCGGGTAGTGGTCCATCCTCTTGGCAGCACCACGGATCTTAGTCCCTGGTAGGGAGCATACCTCTTGTGACTCTCAGGCTGGTAGATGGTGTCTCAGTGACCCTAAGAGAGTCACCCACCCACAATTACTCAGCGTTTCTTTTTACAGTAATGACTATGTGCTGCTGGTCGAGGTGCTCATTGTTGGACTTGCTAATGGACATCTAAAGCCTTTAAAGCATCATATCTGTTTTGGTGTGGGTGTTGGAGGATAGAGGTTGGAATTGAGCTCTGTATTTGTGGGTCACCGGGATCCAAGGTGTCTCACACTCAGTGATGTCTATTGTAGGTGTATGGTTTTGAAGCCATGTCTCTATCTCCATTTCAGTCCTTCTAGCACTACACAGCCTGTTGCAATTTATCCACCTTCTGCGACAGGTCATCAGACTGCACATTTCATGCAGGTACAAGCCTTTTCTCCAGGAAGAGTATCTGTGCATCCATTGCAAGCTACCACCTGTACTCATGTCTCTTTCCTTACCAGTTCCCTTGGTGGATGCGTCAGTCAGACTTCTCCAGATCTGTCTCAGTAGACACACTCATTTTGATTCTGAGACCAGTGCCCACCATTATGGCAGAGACCTAGAGCACTTAGCACTTACCTGAGGCATGGACCTACCTGTGGGTTGCAGCACCCTCCCTGCTTGCCTTGCTGCACAAACTGCCGCATCACATCTTTTTGATGCACCATGTCCTGGTCACTCATGCTCCGTAAAGCCGATTAAATCTCCCACACTGCTCCTGGTAATGCTCACTCCATGCCTGACTGGTTAGTGAGAGCTTCTGGGTCCTCACAAGGTTTTGGGCTGCTGCTCAGGTGTCCCTGAGCTCAAGAAACCTCTGGACAGCTCGGTCTAACACTTGCCCCGAAACTAACTTCAGTTGCTGCTGCTGCCCTCCTGACTGACAACGGCCATGTAGTCCAACTGCCTGCCCACTTCAGTACCAGCAAGGTAAAGCATGTTATTAAGGGCATTGTTCATATGCCCTGAAACACTGACAGGCTGAGGACATTGACCACTCCTCTAGGAAACCCATTCCATTGTTAGACCATTTTCTTAGTAAAGAAATGTTTCCTGATGTCCATTGTGAACCTACTCTGGCACAACTTTGAACTATTCCATGTATCGTGTTACTGGATCCCAGGGACATGTGCACTCATTTGGACTCCTCTGAAAACACTGTAGAGTGGTCTTAACTGGAGAACAGGATCTTCCGCAATTCTCTAACTATTTGCATTCAATTGCCTTAATACGCTGGCTGCACATCTAGGACACTGTTGTCATGTGTTGTCGTAATTGACTACTATTGAAAGATCTTCAAGCTGGTACCTCACCTCAGCTCAATGCCTTTGGCCTTCTCTGCTCGGGTTCTATGCGGCATTGGATTTGAGCTAATAAAAGTGTGCTGCTTCCAATTTCAACTAATTCATTTGGTCACATGGTGATTAATGTATCTCTTGCATCCAGAGTGAAATGCTATGGCAAAGGTTTGTTGCAGTGATTGTTTCAGTTCAGTCTCTGAGTCTGTGCTTGGTATGACTTGTGTTCAGCAGAATCTATACTCTAGCCTGTGATCAGATAAGCATACAGGAAACCCAGGTGTCTGATTCTGTGTCCTTTGCAGTGTCCTCACTCTGTCACACAACTCTATAAAAATACAGTGATGCTGTAGGGCATGTTCTTGTTAGACAAAGGTACTTACAGACCGTTTCAGTAACTGTCTTCCTTGACACTTACTGTCTTTTAGGTAAGTTATGACAGGAAACCATATTGGAAACTAGATCAAATTGTTAGAGATACTCTGACACTAAAAATATCAGGATTCTGAAAATTAAGGATGCTTTTCGGTCCCCTGTCTTTGTGTTCAGCAGACAATGTGATTATGGTGGGACTTAAGGGAAATACTCATTTAAAAGTCAGGGAGTTCTCTGAAATTGTTTTTCTGTCCATATCTGTTTGTTTTGTGAAAAATTTTCTTACTTTGTAGGAAATATCAGATGCCTGCTCAGTCTTTTATGTAGATAAAATATTGTACTTTCCTTGACCTGGCTACACTTAATTGTATTTCACTTCTGAAGTTTATGTTGAGGATTGCTCTTAAAAGTCTTGGGTTTTGGTAGCCCAAGTTTTCGATCCACTTGAAAAACTCATGCATTAAACAGTCCAAACAAGTTCAAATGTATATCCCTTTAAAGTATACAGAGAGTGAAACTACATTATAGAGGCCTTTTATTTTTCTTTATTTTCTGTTTTGCAGGTAGAAAAAATAACTGGCCACCTCTTCCTGAGAATTTTCCTGTAGGTCCTTGTTTTTACCAGGATTTTTCAGTAGACATTCCTGTAGAATTCCAGAAGACAGTAAAGATTATGTACTATTTGTGGATGTGTAAGTATTTTCAAGAAAAATAAAGTGCCTATTCAAACTTGGTGATACAGACTTGCTACTTTGGCTTTTGGAACATCTATAATGAAAAATTATTTTAAATCCAGAAACCAAGTGTTGTAGCAAAATCTTATGGCTAGCTTCAGTTTTAAAAGTATTGAATAATGTCATAAAAGCTTCCACAGAAAAAAAGGAGGATTATCCTGGGGCGATTTAGTTCTAATTTATTGCAATTGTCCGGTTTAAGTTTCTCCTGTTGTAAAATGAACTTTGACTATTTATTAACTTAGAAATAATTTTACTGTTTTTAAAATCAGCTTATATGTTAAGAAATAAATCTCACAATGAGTTTTAATAGACTTTTGAGTTCAAGATATATAATATCCATTTGCTTTAATATACATAGTTTTATATAGTTTAGTACGGTTTTAATCTATAGCAGAGGCTTAATATCATTTTACCCTATTTTAAGAAATAGTGTCAATTAGCTGAAAAATCAGTCTGTGTTAAAACTGTCCTTTGTTGACAAACAATGCTCTACACCATCTTTGTAGGATTAGTTTTGCACTCGTTGAGGGACTGTGTTTTGAGTGGAGAAAT
Source organism: Melanocharis versteri (assembly GCA_013397845.1). Taxonomy (NCBI): domain Eukaryota; kingdom Metazoa; phylum Chordata; class Aves; order Passeriformes; family Melanocharitidae; genus Melanocharis; species Melanocharis versteri. Next base: position 316,680 of record VZTG01002535.1, on the reverse strand, counting down.
GCTGGATTAAACAAGTGTGCAGATGCCACACTTGTTTCTTCTGCTTTGTCCACTGCGATTGATAAAAGCCTAATAAATACTCTGACTCTGACGAAATTGCAAGATTTAGGTACTTTGGTACCCTTAATATATTTTTAGCCTTCTAAGAAAATGTAGATTTCAGATGTTTTGTGTACTTTTTTTCATAGCTTAAGATGTAGTTAGGAAATCTCCATAATTTTATGTGTTACTCTGGTAATCTTACTGCTGTGATTAAACCACGTAATTGAAACACATGAAATGAGTAGACAGCATTGAATCAAATCAATTCCACTTCATCATAATCTACAGCTTTCTGTATTTATTGCTAGATTGTTAATCTTCAAATAAGCAACTACAGAGCGTATGACTAGTCACTCTCATAAAGTTGACAGGTAATTTAGATGTATATGAAATCTAAGGTGAGATACTGAGAATTTTAGGATGCTTACCAATTCTGGCCATTTGCAGGACTGAGTTCTGAAAGTGCATATATTTCAAACATGAGGTAAAGTCGGGCAGTTAGAATTGGAATATTAATACTGCTTTTAATTTTCCTTCTTATGGCAACAAGTAAAGGAAGAAGCAATATTACATTATTTCAAAACATACAGAAGCTGTGCTTTTATACTGGCGTGGCAGCTAATCTTCTACATAGACTGAGATTTCAACCAAATCTTCTTGCACTCTTTGTTCTTTAGCTGTAGTACTTTCTGACTTTTATATTACTCAGGAAGGCAGGAACAAGGCATCATAAAGGAAAAGAAAGACAAAATCTATTTCATAGTTAAAAAAAAAGATAAAAAAGATTGGGTATAGAACCCCATGCCTTAGGGTTGGCTGTTGAATCAATCCTTGGGGCTTTTCTTTCCTAGGATTGCATCTACGTCGTTTGGCTAATTTCTCATTGACTATTTTTCCTCTGGAGACGTACTTATTCTGATAGCAGACCTGCTTCTGTTTGCCACTCTACATTTTATTTCCTCTTCTAGAACTTCCTGTGTCTTGTAAGGTCTAGGGGTTCTGTGAACATAATCACAGTTGGATAAATCTAGTGCTACTTTCTCAGCACTTTATAAAGTAGGTCCTTTTCCTCTTTAGCAGCCCTGGGAACAAACTTTCTAGTTTAGTTTTCTGTGTTTCCACAGTTAGTATAAATTTTATGTCATCGTTCTTGGTTTTTATATCTCTGAGGAAACTTCTTTACCTGTTTAAGATCCTTATGCTCTTTCTTTCATGAGAAAACAACTCTGTATCCCTATTTCATTAATTCATCCTTTTCTCCTTTTGTATCAGAAGTCAGAGTTTTCTGATTCTTTGATGTGGTTTTATCTTTGCACATTTTTCCCCAGGGGAGGGACTTTTTTTTTTAACAGACTGAGTGCTCTCATGTTTTTGTGAACTATAACAATTAATTAGCAATGGCTTTTCACAGTTGCCATTGGAGTTTCTAACTTGGTGTTGTGGCCATTGGTGCTTTAAGGTCTTGCACATGAAAATGACAGTTTTCCAAGCTCATTAGCACTGAGCACTGCTTTTTAGATCTTTTTATGCTATTACTATGTCCAGTGTCAAGTACAATGTCTTGTGACTTGTGCTAACAGTCAAAAACAGGCTCAAAAGCATGTGTTTTCCAGCTACTTTCCTCACAGGCTGGTAGCATGTGCCAGATAAACACCACTGATTTTCAAAGAATATTTCTTATTTGAAGTTACAAACTGAAGAGATTCTGGTAGAAAAATAATACCCTGAAGTGCCAACTTTTTTTTCTTTTTCTGTTTAGGACAGTTTCATCTCATCCTTTCTGAGGATATGATAGATGGTGTATATATATGTATGTTTTTATATATATATATATGTGTGTGTATCAGTCTGTGTAGATGTTTGTTCTGCCTGTTCCTGAGAACCTCCAATGATAGACACTTCACAAACTCTCTCCAAGCCTGTTCTAATGGGTTGCTGTCTTTTAGAATTAGAAGATGTTTCTCGGTATATTAATTTACTTCTGCCCTCCTGTATTTGATCTTTTCTGTTCCATCCACTGTTGTTATGGAAAGCACATTTATCCCCATTAGTCATCTCCTTTTGCCTTACGTAGCATAGTTGAATCAACCTTTCTTTGTGGGTGATGTTTTCTAGAGGTTTGACTGGTTGCTGTCATACAGATTCGCTGTTGGTCCACTCCATATTATTATGTGTTTTATTAGTGTGTAGCATCAGGAAGTTTTTAAAAAGTACCTTCACATTTTAGATAGCACATGTTTATGTGTTGATCCAAGACTGTTTAATGCTTATGTTATGTTATCTAAGTCTGTTTTAGAATCTTATTTTTTCTCTATGGAAGATCTTTCTGTTTTTTGTGAGGCATGTTAGCGCATCTCTCCTGAGTGAGCAAACCAGACTAGGAACAAAAGCCTAAACAACATCTGAAGCTACTTGGTGCTCCAAGGTTATGTATGATCAAACTTCACTAGCCCAGTCCTCACTTGTGAGTTGCCTTGTGGCTTCAAAACTCTCCATTCTGTAGGCATCCCATTTGCCTTTAGGGCAAATCCAGAGTGACAGTCATGTGTCCTAATGTGGACATAGGCTTCCTGAGAATATAATCAATGAAACATTACTGAAATTAAACTTAGTACAAAAATTTGTTTTCATACAATCTCAAATGGAATGACAAAATCATCTCAATAATGTACATGCCAAATAGCTTCAGTACAACTTGTGGTCTTTATGTACAACTCACTTTCAGACATTTATGGATGATAAAGTGTAATTAATTAAGACAGGGAATATATCTAAGGAGAATTCTTCTGTTCAGGGAAGTTTATACCAAAAAAAGGAGTAAAGTATTAATATTTATTTAACTAATGTATTTTCCCACTGTTGACTCTTATTCTGGCATGAATGCCTTTTTTTCAACCTCAGCTGCTTCCACACACAGACTAGGAGAAGGCTTTCTTGAATCACACAGAGTACTCTATTGTTATAGCTGTGAGGTTGTCATACAGAAATTGCATGTTGCAGATTTCTGCCAAGGCCCTAGGTGATTTCAGCCCCCAGGTGGTCATTATTTTCTAATAGCTTGTATTATGGTCTAATTTGCTGGGGCAAGTAGGTGGAAGGTACTTAAAGCTATTACCCTGAACGTACAAACATATGTCTGTTCATCTAAGAGCTACGCTTGCTTAGATGCCCTAGTGAAGGTGTTGGCTCAAACGATAAATGATTCTCTGCACCTTGCAGCAAGCAGGCAGAGTGAAGGGCAAGTGCAGTGAAGTGAGACTTGTCAGTCAAGTCTGCTGTCTTCCTCTGTAGCTTGCTACTACTTGTTTTGTACAGCTGAGGCTCTCTGTTACAGTAGTGAAGCAGACCCCTGTGTTGCTGGTTTTAATATCAGTACAAGGTGTGATGCTTCACCCTTTTCTTCACTGATGGTACTCTTCTAAAACTTGTCATGTTACCATAATTGCAGTTATTAAAAAAAAGTCATTCTGGAAAGTTCAAGCTCCACCAGAATTTGGATGTTTCTAGTAACATAGGGAGTCTCTGTGTGTTCCAGTATTGAGTAGAAAAAATTACGCCTTTCTTGACTTATCAAAGGAAGGCAGGAACTGGGATTTGTATAGTTTCTCTTGCTTTTTGAGGCATAAACACACAAATTCTGAAATGAGTTGTTTTGCTGACCCCTTGAGGCCGTGCTAAGGTGCAATAATTGCCCTTTATTTAAAATAACAAAGTGTTTTGATTCTGGTGACTCTTAGAGGAAAATATGATTTATTTGAGGAAATGTTTCCAGTTTCATCAGTCTTCCATGCAATGATCTGTATATCTTGCTTTTAAGAGTTTTTTTCCCACTGTGTTGATTTAGAGCTCAAGTCATAATTAAGACAGCAAGAAAGAGTTTGAAGATTCTCTTTTTTCAGAATCTTTAGTATCTTGCCTGTTCTGTTAACCTTACCATCCGGTAGAATGACTAAAATGTTTCCCTGAACTTAAATAAAATAAAATGATTGCTGTCAGGAGCAGTTTGTGCAGTTATAAATACCCTACTTTACCGTGACTCACAAGGAAAGAAATTGCCCTCTGAGGCAGCAAAATCCCGCCTGAATCACTGGTTATTGCTGAACAAAGAGAGAAATTAATGTTCATCTTTGAAATCTAGCAGAACTAACTTCTGTGCCAGATAGCATGTTGGTAGTAGTTGTAATGTTTCTTAATATTGCCTTATTCTGTTCTAAGAAGTAAGCTTAATTGAAATAAAATGTGAAGTCATAATTCAAATGCATCTTCTTTAGTAGAAATTGAATAGTTAATGTGTAACAAGGTCTGCCAATGAGGAAATAGTATTCAGCTAACCGCAGACCACCGAAAAGGCAGATGTTCTAAGAAATGCCAGTGTTCTAAGAATACACAAAATATATTAAAGCATCTAGAACAGCTTCTTGTAGATTGTTTTACTGAGGAATTCTTAGTAAGTGGGGTTTTTCATTTTATTATATGGAAGACAAAGAGCTTTCTTTTGAAAGATTATTTGGGAAGTTTTTGTTTTCAAATTTGGATGTGTACAGTGATTATTTTGTGATGCAGTTTATGTTATTTTTAAGCTTTCTTTCAAAAAATATTCAGTAGTATCATAAATATTTGTATTCAGTTATTATTGTAGAAAAAACCACCAATTATTGCAGCTGTAGAAACCTCTTTTCTCTTCATTTAATGTTTGCAAGTGTTTGATTTTTATAACAGGATGTTTTCCATTGCCAGGTAGCTGGTGGTACTTGAATTTTCATGTAGAGTGCTCTCACTTGTGAATACAGGGTTTACCTGAAATTTGGAAAAGTGTAAAAATCAATTTATTACAGAAGGCATTGAGAGGGTATTGATATTGTCAGCATGCCGATGTTTTGTTTAAAATGCTCAGTTTGGGTATAACTTTAGCAGTTGTAATAATTTATTGTTTAAACATAACTTAATTAAGACTATTTTGCTTTTGCTTCTACAGTCCATACAGTGACACTGTTTCTTAATATCTTTGGATGTTTGGCCTGGTTTTACGTTGATGCTACGCGAGGGGTTGATTTTGGATTGAGTATTCTCTGGTTCTTGCTTTTTACCCCTTGTTCTTTTGTCTGCTGGTACAGACCACTTTATGGAGCTTTCAGGTAAAAACTTGAGCTTGACTTAGGATATTTTTAAACTTGTCAAAATGCATTAACATTCCAGAATTTGTTTGATTATCATGATGATAATCCTTTAAAGTGCTTTCTTTAGAAACAAATAGTATGTTTGCTGTTAATTCAGTTGTTGAATTTGAAATACAGATGCCAGTAGTTAGTAATATCATGGAATATCTTGTAAAATATTTATAGTTTTTACCACAGACAAATTATTTGTAGGAAATATTTAACATTGTTCAGGTTAATAAGGGCTGGTAACAGTTGCAAAGAACGTTCTCATTAAATCTCTGTCTCTTCACACCAAAAGTTTGAGTAGGTTAGTAGTCAAGAGTGTCTTAAATTTTTTGCTTCCTGAATGAACTTCATAAATAGCTACTCTTAAAATCTTGTATGTTTAAGTGATAGACACCTACAGTATCTGTAATTGAAATAGCCTGAGATTCTTAAGAATTAATAGAGCAGGTATATAGTAAACAAACCAGTATTTTTCCTAGTCTCAGTAATTTTTGCAAACTTCAGAAGCATGAGGTGTGTGAGTAAGAACAGAATGGTGTGTTTACATGCAAAATTAAACATTTTCTTGGTGAAGATCAGCATGTAGAGATTTCAAGTCCTGTACTCCTAAAGTTTTTTTATTTATATTGAAGTGATTCAGGATTTTCTCAGTTAAAATACCCTTATTCTTGCATAAAAAGATTGATGGCCAGAAGTTGCAATTAAGTGTAACACTTAGACTACAGGAAGTGTTTCTTTTTGCTAACCAAGGAGGTATTTGGGAATCATATAGTTTAACTTGCATTTCCTGTCTAGTAAATCCATAGCTTTTCTTAGAGAAAATTGGTTGGTTGAGAAAAACAAACTGCTATTTGTATATTCAACTTTCAGTCAGTTGCTCAGCTGGAAATGAAATAGTTATTGAACTGAACTGGTTGTATAGAAATTACAAACTCCCTTCTGCAGGAAGAGCTGTTAAGGGCAAAATCTGTTTCTGTAACTTCACTAAATTATTTCTACTTTCTTAAGAACTCTAGTAGCAAGCATATCATATGATCAATAGTTTTGATAGTAGTAAGTTGAGTCTTAATTGAAATTTTGCCTGCACGTTTATATTTGGCTGGGATTTTTTTTGATTTTCAGTCTTTGTAAGGCTGGCATTTTAGTAATTTAAACAGCAGATGTATTTTGTACATTTTACTTTAAAATAACAGCTGCTTCAGTGTTCTGGTGTGCGCTGTTTCAGTAATTCCATAGGAGATTTTATTTCCTTTCATGAGTTAAATATTCTCTTCCCATCTTGCCAGCACTGTGAACTTCACTTTGAAAGTGGAGCAGAATTCTTTATACAAACTTAAATGGTTAGTTAAAGAGGCCCTGCTGTGGGCTGAACAGAACTATTCTCATGTTTCTTAGAGATGCAGGTCACAAAAACACTATATTAAAGAAGAAAGAACCGCTCTTGTAAATAAACACTGTAAAAAACCACAGAATTGCTGGTATTTCAGGTCACTGTTGATAAATGAAAGTACTTTTCTTCTAGTTAATACAGAAAAAATTTAGATTGGTACTACAGAATTTGAATAAAAATCATTAATTTTCTGGCTGCTTTAATCTTTTTCCCCCCACCTCTTTCAGGAGTGACAGTTCATTCAGGTTCTTTGTGTTCTTCTTTGTATATATCTGTCAGTTTGCTGTACATGTACTTCAAGCTGCAGGATTTCAAAGATGGGGAAACTGGTGAGTATTCTGTTTGCTGTAGTGTTGTACTGTCTGTAAGACAAACACTCATATTTGAAGTAACAACTGCAATACAGTCTTTGTGTTTTCAAAGGAATAATCTTGTGTTCACTGAAATGTTACATTTAACTCTCAAAAGAAAGCATTTCTGGAGTGTTCTTAACTGGGAGAAGTGGGTGAAATGTATCCAAAGAATGTGAGGTACTTGTGTTATTAGGCTGGTCGAAATTTTATCCTTCAATTTAAATCACTTCAAACTACTCTTTCATACACTACCTCCTCTATTTTGGTGGTGTAAGGAGTTATTAGTCGTTCTGTATTTAAGGTAAAGGAAAACAAAAATTTAGATATCAATAATACATTGTTTGCATATTTTTTGTATTGTTGGTTATTTCTAATTATATTAATATACTTCCTGCTTATTGAGAAATTTATGGCTAAAATTTGTAGAATGATTTAACAAGGCATTTGGGTGAATATAGTAGTATATCTTTGATATTATTTGAAAAGTTCATTTGTCTGAGTCACCTCCATATTCTGTAATAAGTTGATTTTTCTTTTAAATGTTTGCAAATATAGAAACTTTCACATGAAGCTTGTATGTATATTATCTTTTATTTGAGTCTTTGAGGTCTAATATTTAAATTTTGCAAGGAGAAGCTAAGGGTAATCAGTTACTGTCCTTGAAATAAAGGAATTGACTAAAAGCAAGATTGTAGTAGCCAGCTGGTAACATGAAGAGTCATGAGTGGCAGTGTTGTAGTTCGGTGACACTTCCCTGTACCGACGCTTTTTGCTGCAAACCGCCAAATGTATCTGCAAGGCAGACAAAACAGTATTGCTTTAGAACTGTTACATAAGGGAAGATCCTGCTTTATTATTTTTGCTCTGCAAGCCTCTATTTTGCTTATTCATCCAAGTCTGTGAAGTGTGCTTTTAAGCATACTTAGAGAAGGAGTATTGAAAGTAGCCAGATCACCATAAAATCCCAATTACAGTTTAGATTTTGGGGTTTTGTGGTAGATTACAGTGAGACATAGTAGATATCAAAGGGGTGTGAAGCAGGTAGGGGAAAGTTTTAAGGTTTGGATTTACATAATGTTTTGCTTTATTTTTTTTTTTATAATGTGGAAAAATCTTTTTCATCGTAATGCATGGGATTTTGTTCTTAAGGCAACCTGCTTTTTTAGTTTTCAGGTCTGAAACTGTTGGTGTCTGTTGGTGTTTCAGTTTTGAAGGGTGGGGAAATGCTTGAAGTAGATACTGATATACAGTTTTTCCTATTAGTTAATCTGATGCTCTCTACCTAAAAAAATTATCGTATTAACCTCATTTGAGGAAGCATCGCTGTGTGGATACAATTAAATGAGTCTTCCCACACAGAAGCTGTGTATGTGTGGTACGTTCCTGTTCTGTATTTATAGAAGTTAGAAGCTATCTTTTTAGGCATATTTTCTCTTCTACAAATTTGTGTAGTCTTGAATCAATCTGAAATGACAGTATAACAAAAAAGCCTCAAGTTGATAAGCAGTTAATTTCTCCACAATTTTGCTCAAGGATAATAATATTTACAACAATTTTTCATATAGTTTCACTGCAATTTTTGTGAAAAAATGGAAACCAAGCTTTTACAGCATATCATAGAACCAAAATACGCTTATGTAAAATTCCCATGGTTTTTCTTCCAAAAAATGGTTCAGTAACAGGAGGTTATAAAGTTTTCTTTGGTGAGGGTATCTTTGGTTAAATGGTTCATGTGCTATACTAGCAAAATTCGTTCTTCTTCCTTCCTTCAGTGGGTGGATTTCGTCTCTTACTGGACTTAATAAGAGTATTCCTGTTGGCATTATGATGATAATCATAGCTGCACTTTTCACAGCATCTGCTGTTATCTCACTAGTTATGTTTAAAAAGGTAAGTTACATATTATTCCCCTCTTTTGTTTTGTATGTTTGATTTGGATTTTTCTTTCTGTCGTGAGAGAGGTACTCTTTCACAAAGTAGTGGTGATTAAATTATATTCTTCAAGGTGAGCCTTACCTATTAACAGCTGTACAGTTTTGCTTATCCTATGGTGGAGTTACAAAATGCTGTTTGTACAATGCAGGTATTTACTGTAAATGGGGAAGGATAGCTCTGAATGAAAGAACCCAGGAGACAACCATGAAGGAGTAGGTGGATGCACTGGACCCTATGATTGTAGCTGTAGATGCCAGGTTGTTCATCAGGCGCAGAGAAGTGTGACTCAAGTGATTGCTAAGTTTCAGCTCTTACCAAAATCATTCCCATTAAAATCAATAGAAGAGAGAGATGTTCAGTACCTCAGAAAAGGATTTTTATTTCTCTGTCTCTATTGTTTTAATATTTTATTGCCAGCTAATGATGCAGGAGCATGAAAACTCAAAGAAATACACTCTTTCTCTGTGGTTCTTTTTGGTGAATTTCCACCCAGAAGATCCAAGTATAGATACTGATGTGCTAGTAAGTCATTGAGATAAATGTAACTGAGAATTCTGATGATGATGTGCTGGCTGAATTCTAATAATTCAACCTCAGTTACAGTTAGGTGTCAAGATTTTACACATACATAAATTCTTCTGACCTGTTCACAGTAAACTAGAAATTTTAGGTGTGTGCCTGGAGATGTCCTTTCTTGTTTTCTGTAGAAATACTCTATAGATGAGAAGAAACAAGCAAGAAAAATGTATGGTGGAATATGTTTTTACACTTTTCTTACTGTATGCATCCAGATTCTTTCCAAAAATCTGCATATTCATATACAACTTGGTATATCTTTATGGATGAGAAATAGTCACATTTATAACAGAAAAAAAAGTTACAGTAATTTTCCTGCTACACTGGATTGAAAATGTCTTTGCAATATTATTTGACAACCTTTTTGTGACTTTACTGAGTCACAGATAGCATTTGAATTTTAATACTCAGGTAGTTGGAAGTTACTCAGGATTTTTTGTTTGTCTGTTTTTGTTGGTTTTTATTTTTTTATATGCCATATTGTTAAGAGTGTTTGTAAGTCATATTGTTTATTCCTCTGGTTATTATGCAGAGCTATTGGTCATCACACTAGTTTAGCAAATGTGTACCTGTATAATTAGGGTATTTTGAAGCTTTTAATATTCAGAGTGTAGCTTGCTCTTGTAACCAGTCAGAGTAATTAAAATGTTTCTAAATATTGTTGTAGAGAAAATTTCACCAAATCTGGATCACACATTTTAGTAAACATGATGAGATCCCTCTGAACTTGCAGATAATTACAGGTATTCCCTACAGTCTAATTGTGTGTGCAACAGGACAATCAAAAATTCACACGTTTGTGGGAAAAAATTCCATGTTCTCATCTCCGGATTCTCTCAAACACATGAACAAATCACATTTCCCCATCTCACAGCTCTGCTTTGCATTTGAGACTTTGCTGTTGGTCTACTAAGCAGTGGTTAGCGTGGCACCATTTCCTCACTGCTTTTCCCCTCCATAGGTGCACGGGCTGTACCGCACGACTGGTGCGAGCTTTGAGAAAGCGCAGCAGGAGTTTGCCACGGGAGTGATGTCCAACAAAACCGTACAAACTGCTGCGGCCAACGCCGCCTCGACAGCAGCCACCAGTGCAGCTCAGAACGCCTTCAAGGGTAACCGAATGTAGAGAAACAGAGTCACCGCAGTTCTCTTCAGCTGGTCTTTATTTTCCAGTCACTTACTGTATTCCCTAAATTCCCTAAATTCCCAAAATTCACACAGCATGTTTGTCTCTTCTGCAGCTGTGCATGGGTTGAATGGGAAATGTTTGGTTCATTTTGTTACAAATTTATTTATTTTAAGAAGAAAACCATTCTTTTCCCTTCTCTAACATTTTGAATTCTGCAATGTAAAGCTTTCCATATTTTATGGAGGATAAATAATTTCAACAATTGGCCTGAGAATGAACTGTGGTATATAACGATCAAATCAATGTATTAAGAATCTGGAAGGTTTTTTAGCAGTTCACTCCAATTTTTTTTTTAACTTCAGAAAAGCACTTCGAATTAATTATTTTTCTTTGCAAGAACTGATTTCCCTATTTCTACCATAAGAAGTGGGGTAGACTGAGAGATACAGTTAGGTTTGACTGCTGCATTTGCAATTTCAGCAGCTGCTGGGGGTCAAATACAAGTAAGGCAGAAAGTATAAATTTCTTCTTTTTTTTTTTTTTTTAATAGATAAGTCTTTTGATATAAACCTGTAAGTTTGCATGAATACTGTTGAGTTACCTGATCTTGTTTAAGTAGTGTTTTGGTCCAGAATTTACCTGAACCACTTTATAGCATTTGTTTGAATCTATTTCCATGGAGTATTCTCTACCTGTGAGAAATTACTACAGGGCATAAACGTTCTCTGTAATAGAATAGTACAGTTTAAGGAAGTTAACTGGTGATTTTAGTCACAGAGTTAAATGATTATATTTGTTATTTTTAACTTCAGGATTCACACATCCCCTCTCCCTCTTCTATGTGCATGGTATTTTTGTTTTATTTGGGATTTTTTTGGTTAGTTTTTTGTTTGGGTTTTTTTTTTCAACTATAGATTTATGTTTAACAGTGGTACTAAATCTCTAGCCCAGACAGTCACTCTGTTTACTGCCGGTCCAAAACACCATATATACAGTATTTAATTTTCCAACAGGAATATTGTCTAAAACCAGGCTCTTTAAGCAATGGCATTTAACGGATACTTGAATGAATTATAATATTAACTCAGCCATCTCTGTGATGTGATTTAAGCTATAGGAAAAAAGCTTTTAAACTATTTTGATTTGGCAAAGGGAGAAATGTTTATCTTTATTAAAATTAAATTTTAACTCATTGAACTGGAGGCCTAAGAGGTTAGATTGGTGCTGTGAAACTAACAATACTCAATGGTACATACCATCACAATATTCTAGAATATAATATAATCAGGTCTTAGTATAGTGTGAGTTTGTCTCCTTTGAAGACCTTATATTCTTGGATTGCCTCATGAGACTTGCAGACAATACTTAGGCAGTTTTTCAAACTCTTCCAGAAAATGGAAAGATGATGTACCACAACCTGTGTAAGTACACACCGTGGCTGACATGAATTCAGCTTTGAAGGTGAATCATCTTTAATGACACAGCATAAAGTTCTGAGGCCCCTCCATGTTTTGAATGAGGACTGAATTTCATAGATTCTGTTTCACTACACTGTATGCATAATAACAGAAGGTCATTAAAAAAATACTCCCCTAGCTTAATCCCTGGATCAGCAATATACTGTTAGCATGAATTCTATTGTCTACTTTCTTTTATTAATTTCTTTAAACCCGACTTGAATTTGAATAAACGTCACAGTTTCACCTCTGCTGAAGCTCACATCAATGAATATACTTGCTTAAATATTCTATGTAACAATGCTGTTAAAATGTCATAATAGTGGACATGCTAACATTGAACTTAAATTTGCGTGGAATGTTTTTAAAGCTTTTCAGATGAAAGTCACTGTTCTCTGCTGAGATTGGGGATCATCATTCTAGAAGCTATATATCAAGATTGTTCTTTTCATATTTTAAACTTAACTTGAGGGTTGTATCTAGGAACTCTGCTATGGATTACTTTTAAATCTAAATTTAGGGAATTCTTTTGGTATCTCTTGGATGGGAATCCCAGTGACATCATCCTTACAATGTAACTGAAGTTGAAGATCGCATAATAGCATACATTGCCAGAAAAAAAAAACCCAAACACATTAGGAATAAAACCTGAATTTGACATGTAGATATTTTTTCTCAAATGTTTGAAGGTTCCTTGAGAAAACATATGTAATGTTCTGTGTATAAGAATTGTTGATTTGTAGTATCATGGGTTGAATGTACAGATTTAAGCCTTCTGAATGAAATTCAGGGTTGCATCACATGTGAATTCTTTAAACCAGAAATCTCTGACACTTTGCAGCCCAAAAGGGAAGGAAAAATTTGTTTAGCTTTGACAACAGAAGGCTGAGATTTGTTAAAATATTTTGTACCTAACGAAAATTAGATTTTATGATCTCGTATTAATCAGAGTATGGCGCCCACTTGAGTTGTCATTTTGTAGTATTGTGACAAACTGAGTACAAGGTATGAAGTTTAAACACTGGAATGTCAGTAGTCATTGATCTGTAATTTAGTTGTTTTTATTTATCTGAGGATGTTTGTATATTTTGTAAATTACTAACAATGTTCTGCCATCCTGGTGAATGTCATGGTTCTGTACAAATGCACTTCTTCTGTCTCTCTGTTGCATGTCTGGGTAGTTCAGAAGTTTTGTATATTTATTGTATTAACACAGTGTCATAGAATAAAAAAAGACTTTTTTCCTAGGTGTTCGCTCTGTATAGTTTTGACCAATAATGGGGATTTTTCTTCTAACAGTCAGGGTGATGTGCAGGGAGGATGATCTGTGTAAAAGTCTGACTTGCTTTTTATAATTCTGTATATAGATGCTGTATTTCTGCTGAAATGGTGAAGCAAAATGTCCACTACCAATAAATCTGGTTAAAGAGAATTAGTCTACTCAACTGTTACGAAGAAATTTCTTAAAATACTTGCAGTTTACCTTCTTGTGCTGTAAACTCACAAGGGTTAAAATTAAACATGCTCTGTCATGACTGAATGGAATTCTACAGGTATTAAGTGAATCTTAAAACATTATTGAAAGTAAAATGAAGTTGCTGAAAAAAGCTTTGCTTCAGTAGTGTTTATTTTCCTAATTTCTGCCAATGAATCAACATTTCTGTGCTACTGATGTCCTGCTTTTCCTTTTTTTTTTAGTCACTATCACAATCTGTTGATTTTTTTTTTTTCATGTCATGTCAGTTGTAGCACCTGCTCTCTAGTACTCATCTTACTACTGGGTTTCCTTTGAAGGGCTGAATGACTTCATGTAGACCACTGTGATGTAGGTAAGTTTGCAAATGCATGATACAGCGAACAGTGCTCTGAGGTACAGTCAGGATTATTTTGGGAGATGGCAGATGTGTGTTTTTGAAGACACTTCCACATGCATGCATCAATCAGTATTGAAATTCTTCATCCACTTGATCTTTCTTCGTAATTTACAGATCTAGGATGGCAGTGACAGCAGACTAAAGGAAGAGGTTTTGTACTTTCTTGTAAATATAAGCATGATTGTGCCATATCATCCAATCATGTTTTATGTTTAGAATTATTACACAATTTTAGTGCTCTTCATGGGAGGTAATTCCTCTCATTTGCTGAGGTTACTTGTCCCCAAGAAGTTGTAAGCATGGAGTTGGAAAAGCAAGCATACACTGAGAGAAAAGCGTGGGTTAAGAGAACTGTGCTTAAAAATACTCGGTGATACTTTGGGAAAGATATTTCTGTCAAAGAAAAGGCACACACCTAGAGCATTCTGGTTATGAATCCATAGTAGGGCACAGTAGGTCAAATTATTAATTAGGTTTGACACAGTTACATTAAAACATGTATGAATTAGTTTGTACTTTTTTTCTACAAATTAATTTTATGTCTGCAAGTAGCTTTTATTTTCATAATTAGAAAAATCAGGAAGATTTACAAAGGAAGTAGTGCAGATCTCCCAGCTCAGCAGCAAAAGCCAGTGAAACTTTATACAAGGATTAAACTAGATACTGTGTCACATGATACTGAGGGGAAAAGAAAAAAGGCATTGATAGGGACATATGACTTGTGGCTCATGCTGCCATACATTTTGTTCTGGAAAAAAATTAATTAATTTTCCAGCAGTTTAATGGAAATATATACAGCTCAACTAAGATGTGCTTTTTGTTGGATGAAAGTGATTACGTTGAACAGTTGTGGTTTCAATGCATTTGTTTTATTGTCTCTTAATACACTTGGAGCTTCCTGTTGACTAAGTAATATGTGTGTGTGTGTGTGTGTGTGTACACACAAAAAATATATATATATAAATAAGTGTACTGTCCTGCTTTTAGTGAGTGCTCCTTCATGTTCCTGTTACATGACACTCAGATGTGAAGGAAAATACTTCAAATACGGAGGAGCTGCTCTTTAGAGTGTTGAGAATATCAGGTTTTACTTCTTTATATCTGTGATTCAGGAAGGGAAACTTCCAGCTGGAGAGATGGGAAATGTTTGGGACTGATTTTTAATGATAAAGTTTGAGGCTGTATTAGTAAAAACAGGGTGCAGGCCTGGAAGACAGGCTGGCCTCAGTTATTTGTGATCCTGCACCCAGCTTCTCTGCTCTGCGACTCTGTGCAGCTGGAGTTGGGTAGGCTGCACTGGCTGGAGCCCAGACCACTGTACAGAACAGCTGCCTCTGACCACTGGTGCCTCTGTGGCATCAGCTGCTCTGCTTCTGTTCCAGCTGACAATGCTGCAAGCAGATTTTATCGTGTTTGTAGCCTAATTAAACAATTGTGTATGTCTGAGCTGTAGTCATTGCATACATGCCAAAGCATGGTTGCTGTTTTTCAGTGCGGAACTGTTGTCTTTGTTGTGCGTGTATTTTTGTAGAGGAATGCATGATGTTTTAAAAGAAAAAATGCATATCCTGGATTGGGCAGTGGGGTGACACTTTTTGTCCAAGGTAAGAGAACAACTGGAAGTAGTCAGAATACAGAATGACAGGATCAGTGAGTTGGAAAAGGCCTAAACACTCCCAAGATCGATTCCAGCCTAAGAACTATGTCATTAAATTTGGCATTCTTTCTCCTTTGCCTTGGTCAGACCAAGTTACTGATCCTGCCACATCTGAGTGATACCTTAAGCCAGTTACAGATACTGATTCCTGTGCTCTCAGAATTTCACCGATAAGAAGATACTCCAAATAAAAGGCATTTGTTTGAAAACAAGCTTTCAGTGAATTTCAGAACAAGACAACATCTTTATATTCCTGTCACTCTGATGCTGATAATAGACATCCACTTTATGATTGCACAATTATTCTAAACTGAGCTGGAGCTTGGAGAACAAGTTACTAGAATATGGAAATCTGTAACAATACACAAAATTGGAGACTTGAACTCAGTGCTATTGCCAACTCCATTAACTTTATTCGAAAATGAAGGTAGTATTTTTAGCTATTCAAATCAGTACTTCATAATTTCTTTAAGCAGTGTTCTATATTTGTAGAATAAGTGCTCTATGTATACCTCTTACGAAATTTGTAAATTGACTACGGTAGTGGTGCATTCAGTGTCACCTAACCCTTAACTTCTGGACTGTAGGTTTCTAGATGTTCCAAGCTGTAACCAAGAGCTACTTCTCTGAAGTTCAGGGAACTGTTAGAAGTGTAATTAAACTATACATAATTAATTATATAAAAATTTAATAGAAGTGGACCATCACAACTGACAAATAAGTGACATGGTCACTTTTCTTTAAACTACTGAAAGCCTTGCTCCTGGTTCTGCCCTAGACTGGCTTTGTAACCTTTCTCTAGTGTTTGTCATGTCACAGCTGAAAGCTAAAACACACTGTGGCAAACGCCATTTTAAAAATCTGTGTGTGATGAAGCAATATTTGTTTTACAACTGTTACTACCCTTTTTCATGAGAAAGGAAATGCAGTGCTTTAGTTACAAAATGAAACACGTTTGTCAGAGCTATATTCAATGAGAAAGTCTCTTTAATGCAACTGTATTGTATAACACATAGTTACAATTTCAGATCACATACTTCTGATCAGTAAGCAGTAATAATTGTTAAAGTCAGATGGGAATCTGAAATACATCATTGGACTGGGATCTTAAATGTTATTAAAGCTACAGTTGAAGCTCAGCTTGGCTCAACTTGTCCAATAAGCTTCTATTAAGGTAGTCAGACTCCTGTTAAAAGTTCAAAAACTCACATTTAATTGCAATTTAGATTAAAAAGAAGACATTAGGTACATCATTCATGCTAACAAATGTACATAGTGGTGAGTCAGGAACAGAAAAACAGTACCACAAATAAACCATGGCTCAAAACCTACTCTAGCTGGATCGCTGCAGCCACTCTTCTACACCGAGGAGCTGTGTATGTGTTGCTGCCATGCTCTGCTTTTGTTGGACTCTGTCCTTTCCTTGAGGTGTAGGCACCAGTGCCCACGGCTTTCAAGGAAGGCCTGAACTCCTCTCCATTTACCTCTAGGATGTGGGAAGCTTCAGTGGGGGCGTAACAATACAAAATGGAAATTTTTTGGCTGAAAAAAAAAATCTCAGAATCCAGAGAACTTTATTGAGCAAAATAGATACAAAGGTGATACAGACAACCCAGACATAGCTCAGTAGCAATGTTTTTTGCAGTGCCACATTACAAATAAAGCACACTAAGAAACCTTGCTGAGCCTTTTCAGCTTTAAGAGTGTTAATGGCCAGAGGTGGACACAGCTTCACACTCGCAGTATCTGTATTACATAGATCTGAGTAATTCAAATCAATCTAGAAGATATTTTTGTTAAATCTTCAAGCTGCTATTACTACTGTTGTATTGATCTTCAACATCAGCGATTTTATTGCATTACTCTATATCCATACCACCAAACTCCAGCCACTTCTTCCCTGGGAAGTCCCTTTTCAAATCACTTGTTTAAAAGCAAAAACTAAAATTAAAAAAAAAAAACACCAAAACAAAAACCCCAAAAAACCCCCACAAAACCCATTCCTTGTATTGCACATCTCACACAACTCTGTGTATATATATATATATATTTAAATATGCTACAATTAAAAAAAAAAGGTCTATGGCACTTTATTGAATATAAGTTTAAGAAGTTGATGAAACCACAGATGTTTGAAGAAATCTTCAATACCACAAAACAAAGCTGGCACACAGGTTTTAAAAAATCCACAGCAAATTCCTCTAGATCCTATGCAGTGCATGTACATTAAGAAGCAGTTACACTCTGGAGTCCCCTCATGAAATCAATTAAACTAGCTTTAAGCTGATTTTTCTTTCTTTTTTTTTCCCTGAAGTGCCTTTGAAAGCTACTGCTGAGGTGAACTTCAGGAGCAATTTAAACAGCTGTGAAATTTAATGAGTGCACCCTGCACCTGAAAACCTCATCCAGGAAAAAGAAAAAATCCACAATATATACCACCTTGTCACTTGCTAGAAAAACAGAACCCTGAGAAAAGAAATTCTGATTGTTTTTCCTCTGTATTTCTTCCCAGCCTGTCTTCTATCTGTGCTATGTGATGGACATGGATATTCTTGCAAGTTAGTTGACTATGCTGTTGCAGAGCAAGCTGATAATATACCAGCAACAAGCAGAAAAGCTGGTTCTTCATGGTTACGAATGCAAACAAAAGCAAAATGTGCCATTGAAAATATCTCCTTTGTACTTAAAAAAACCAAACCCAAACAAAACATACTAATGAAATTTTTTTAAGCGTCATGTGGATCACAGCAGAGGTCAGCTAGTAAGGTGAATGAAGGTTGCTCATTGTCTGTTTCTCAGCTAGAATAGAATATGCCCTCTCGAACTTTGTAAGAACTGACCTGATTCTGACTAATCACGTGCTTAAGCCAAAGCAGCATTTTTCACCCTAATACTGTGTTGGCAGTGGTGACCTGGACATTGGACTGCTACCCACCTAAGGAAGCTAAAACTGTACATCTACTTAGTAATTAATTTTTAGGTGGTTTATATGGTACTCATACAACTGCTTGCCTCTTTTTTCCCAACTGCAGGGCAGAGCTGAGCTGGTGGCCCAGGCCCAGTGTATGCTCCAGCAGAGGCTCAGGAGGGATGCCTGGAGGAAGCCTTGCCAGACCAGGTACAAGCCCAGTGCACGTCCTTCAGGTGTGGGGGGGTGTGTATGGGGCAAAGCCAACAGGACAAACACAGGCATGGACAGGCTGTGATTTTCATCCTCAGGCACCACTTTGTGCTGGTAATTTTGCTTTATTAAAATCTTGATTTGTGCAGGCAGTTGGTCCCAGACCATAACTTTTGGAGGGGATTTAAATTCAGTATTTAAAAGAAAAGTGAGTTACCTGTTTAAAAGTAGAAGATGGTGGATGTGGGTTGCAGGAGCAGCTGAATGCAAGAAGAGGCCAGATTAAAACAATCCCTTTTTGAATAAAGGCAGAAGTTGACCTTGTTGCACTGCATCTCAGAGGTCACCTGTGTATGTGTCCAGCGTGCAGGCTGCAGGTGCCGTGGGCACAGAGGCACAGGCTGGGAGCTGCGCCGTGTCCCTGGTGGGCAGCAGGCGCTGGATGGGGGCCCCAGCTCCGTGACTGCTCACCCGTCCCCCAGGCTGCCCTGTGCCCGCCATCAGCACTGCTGAACAGCTCTTGTGTTGTGAAGGACGTGAGCAGTGCCTTGAACGCAGCTACCTACCTGGACAGTAACAACAATCTTTTAATAACTAAGGGCACATTTTAAGAGACTGACCAGGCAAAACCAAAAATCTCTGCTCTGTGTAATAGTGAAGCAACACTGTCATTGGACGATGTTAAACTACCAAGAAGTACGAATAGGAATCTAAAATTCACCTAGTATTTAATTAGAACTACTTCTCAGATGAATTATCCCCAATGCTCCTATGGCAAAGTTGCATCATTCCTTTGTTTTTTAAAATACCTTAAAAACTTGATATCAGAAGTAGTTCTAGTAAGTGAGGCAACACCACAAATAACACATCCAGCTGGCTTTGAGAAAAAAATGGCATTTGTGACAAGGTCTGTTTAATTTATGCTGATTTAGTTGGAAAAAGGTCTACTACTACACACACACACAAAACCAAAATCTTCCCAGCCACATAGAATTTGTCAAAGCTTCCTGAAAAATTTAAATTTCCCAAAGACTCATGTGCGTCTGGGTCATGAGACAGACTGATCTGTAGACTGGGAATGATGTTTCACTGACAAGAGAAAAAGTAATACTATTGGAGTACAATGTGAGATCCACAGTTGTAGGAGAGGCTGCAGCCCAGGTAAGGCTGGTGCTGTGGGGAGCTGTTGTCTGCTTGGAATTTTGGAAGTTTTAATAAAGGCTGTAGAAATATTTCAGTTTTATCTGAATCAAGTGAGAGCCAGTCTAACAACAGCTTTCCTGCCTAGTCAGTGGAAACAATATTTACCTGCTAAGTAATAACAAGTTGCATACACCTTGCGCTCTTAAGTTTCAAGGGAGAGAAACCTGGCAGGGACTCAGCTTTTGAAATGCCTAAAGACTGGTGTAAACATCAGCTTTGCTCTCTCCAACATAGAGTTAATATCCAAGAAGGCACTGTACTTCTAGGAAGTTCAGTACTGAAAAGCACCTCCATGAAAATGGTACCAAACCAGGTGATAGTGAAGGAATATTCACCAGTGAGGGGAGCCCTTGGAAACAAAGCCTCATTAAAATAGGCTTCTCTTTTGCTCAAGAAAAGAAAAAAAATGTGCTGGCTTTTATTATTTTAAACCCAAGTGACCAAGGTGGGTTAGGCAATCGGATCAATCAGAATTTGTCAGTTTTAACAACATTCCTGTTATATACATGTGATCTCACATCCCCAGTCGGATTAATATATTCCACTGTGTCCTGATCACAGAATGAAACTAAAAATATCCCCAAGGATTTACATTCTGCTTTCTTGGGATCCTTTCTCTGATCCTCATTGCCCAGCAAAGAAGAAAGACCCTTTCAGTAGTTCAGGGCTGGAATGCATGGGGCTCAATCACACAAATGGTAAAAACAGGTAAATGGACCTGCTTGTCCAGTCAATGGAAAGCAGATAAAGATCCAGGTGCTGGTATTTTTCCCCACTGGAGTTAAAGGAGGCAGATAAGGTTTTTTCCTTCTTCTATTTCTTCTTGCACTTTGTCACTGGATGTGGCTATTTCAGCTTGTGCCGAGAAGACTGCACAGATGAATGTCAGAACAGTGCCGCCAATAGCTGTGTAGAAAGCCCAGCCCAAGGAGCAGTCTCCTAGTTTGTAAGCAGAAGCATAAGGTCCACAATAGCTTATTGCCTTCTGGCATCCCCAACCTGCAGGGTAAAGTATCAAGCCTAAGATAAGGAAGAGCCCTAGAAATGAAAACAGAAAGAAGTTTAACAAACAATCCGTTTAACACCAAATGCAGCACATCTAGTAATGGTTATCATGGTCACTAATATTTGTAATTACCAGGATTAGGAGAACACTGCCATCTCAGCCATCCAACCTTCCTTCACTGATTGTTCCCCTGGTATATGCCGTTCAGTCTTTTAACTAAGTTTGAAGCTACCCTGCAATTTTACATGGGCTTATTTTATATGATAATGGCCTAGTTCCTAATTTTGATCTCTGTATTCCTCCTACATCCTTTGTTCTCACACATTATTGCTACAAATACCGAGTGTGCAAAATTATCAAGCATCTCCACCTACTGCTTATGCTTGCACTTCTCAAAAACTTAGGAATATTTGCATCCACTTTTGATTTTGTATTTAGCTAGCCCTCATTCAGCTTTATTTAGCCATTCACAATAAGCATGTTTGCCTTTTTTCCTCTGGATTTTGCCTACATTGATTTTCTTGCCTGGGAAAAAAAAGAAAAAAAATCTTCGCACTTCTGCTTTTTTGGCCACATTAGGACATAGTAGAAAAATAATACTGCCAGTTCAGTAAGTGGCTCTCATAACAAGAGGGATTCTGGAGTCAGCCTCAAACAAACAGATCCAAGTACCCACAGCCAGTGCATATGTAACCCTGGGATCCTCCAAACAGGCGACTGATAACTTCAGAAGGAAAGCACTTTCCTAGTAATGGCAGGAGCAAAAGCCTCAACTTCCCATCTTGCTAAACTGCCCAAACACTCTGCTGTGCCTCAGGCTGGAAGTGAAGAGCTCAGAGTGGATGTTTTGCCTGTGTGATTGTCTCTCGTATTCATAGGTTTCTCTGTGAAGACCATCTAAGCAGTGAAGGGCTTCATTAAGGAAATTGAAAGTCACATTAGTGTCCCTGCGGACATGTGTCTTTGCACAAAGAAAGGAGGTTTAATCAAAATGTCTAATATGCTAGTGGCTACAGTGCTTTCTCATGGGCACTAAAAAAAATCACAATGAATTAAAACACATACCTCCCTCCTACAAGGAATGTAGGGAGGAGCTAAACATAAGAACAGCTCACAGTATCAAAATTTGCTTTCTGTTTACCTTAAAATTTTACTTAAAAGAACAGGAAAAACATTATAAAAAACAGTTTTTATTTAAATACAACCAGTTTATCCAGAAAATGAATATAGCCTCCCAGATCGCATATATACTTCTGATTAACTTTTCCTGCACTTTAGAGCCCTTCATTTAACCCGGTATCCTGATGAAAACAGCTGCTAAAAGTGCTGTCACCTTCTAGAAGTAGGCTAAAAGTTGTGCACTAAAACCAGTCCTTTTTTCTTTCCTATAACCAAGAGAACAAAGAACAGGTTTAAAGACTTGTTTACATCTTCTTCCATTCAGTTAGACTAGCAGTCAGACTTCTCTGCAGTATGTTAGGATTCCTTATTGTTCATTCAAAGAAATTCAGCCAGATGCATGAAATTTTACACACAAACAATGAAAAGATGGGTCCTAGCTAGTAAGCAGTTAAATTACACAAAATGCAAAAACCATCATCCAACTGTCTAAAATTAATGTCTGTGAATGCCAGACATTTCACAAAAGAAAGTCCTTCCTCCAGCGTTTTTCTAATGATGACACAACACCATGGGCATGAATGACCTAAATGTCATTACTCTTTGGGGCGGCAAAATCCATTAGTGAGTGATATCCGTTCTCTGTGGAGGGATTTCATCACTGCTTACATTTAAGAACCAATGACAAATTTTATGCAGTGTTTCCTGGCTGGTTGGCCAAATACATTAAGTATAAAGTATTGCTTTATCTTGGACAGACCTGGATAAGCTGTGCATTCATCCTGCTGAGCCCTGCAGCCATTTCAGACTAAACACCAGCAGTTCCTTCTCCTCTATTCATCACAAATTTCCTGTTCTGCACAACTGGCATGACCACACTATGTATCTTTCTGACTGCACATTGGTATGGGCCAGTTGCTGCTCTCTCTAACGATCACAAGCCCTTTGGTAGGTAAAAATCACCGTCACAAAATTAAGAAGCCTGATCCGAAATGCCAGTGTAGCTGCTGCCAACACGGAAGTTTTTTAAGTTTACCATACCATCACTCACAAACCTAGACAGCCTCACAGCTGTGTTTAACAGCAAACCTGGCTTATGGCTGAATGTCGCAAGCAGAACCAAGAAGACACATCCATCACTTTTTATCGAAACTAGAGCACTGAGCAACTCCTGAAAGCTACTGGTTCATGGAATGTATGCCCCAGGCTGAAAACCCAAAACTCAGGCTCTCAAAAGGCACAGCACTGCTGCCAAATGTAGTCATCAGGACTTTACTGACTTAGACCTTTTTCTTTTAAAGTACAGAAAATTCCTAGATATATAAATCTAATAAATACTATAGAATACTGTAATTTGATAAACTTCAGCTATTTTCTCACAGATGAAAACAAAATCTGGAGGAAAGCCTTAACTATGGATTTGAATATAGCCAGAGTATGTACCTGATTTCAGACAGCAAACTTTGTAACTCCTATACTGGACCAGCATAATAAAACTGAAAAAAAAGTAGTATTTTAACTACCAAAACTCCTTTTTACTACTCCATTTCAGTGCAGACAGAAAGCCTCTTGTGAGCCTCTTAGCATGATCTCTAATATTTATCATAATTTCTTATTTCATTAATAACTGGTTCCCGCTTGACAGGAACAGTAAATAAAGCTGATTCCATTAAGTCAATTCAACATACCCCCAGCAGAAAGGCACTCCTTTGATCCATGCTAACAGCAAGTGGAGAGGCACAGGCCCCTCATCACATATTCAGCTCAAAGCTCCAATTCCTCGAGCAATGGCTGAGGTGTGCAGGCTCTCTCCTTGACTCTCCTGATCCGCCCAGAAAGGAGTGTTCAGTTAAGAGGAGCTTTGCCTCCTGCTACCCAGTATCTCAGAAGAGACAGTCACAGAGCCCATCTCAATGACTCCTACAGCTTGAACAAAACAGGCAGATGATGCTCCACCACCCACTAACAGTGCAAACCATTGCCTCAATTGCCTAAAATAGAAGCCAGCAAACCAAAGCACTTAACTGTTCAACTGTTGCAGACAAACAGTTCTCAATAAGAACCGCCCCCTCTGCTCCTGGGAACATGGATGCAAAGGGACGAGGAGGAAAAAACTATCTTCTGTTGACAGTTTGCCTTGAGACATATATGGCAGGAGGACAGTAAATATTAAACATAGAGAATATTTTTCCTAATTAATCAGTTTTTGTTCATCCCTGTGTCTTTGAAGTGAGGCCAATATTCAAGAAAAAGAACAGAGAATAAAAATTGAGTGCTCTGTCTGAAGAAGTTTTCTACAACGAATCTTTTCAGCTCTTCATGCTGCTGTACAATAAATGATTTTTAATTCATAGCCAATCTACCTGTGGAATTACTGCTGTTTGTTCGCCCTGCTGGGAGAAACAAATTCACTCTGAAAACATTACAAGCTGTTTTCCAGTGTGCTCCTCTACAGGCTCACAGAGCTCATGCTTGCACTGTTCTAGATTTAATCCTCTCTCTGGGCACAGCTGCACTGCTGAAACTGCAGCTTCTGCTGTACACATACTGTTGTTCCTACTGTTAAAGTAGCACAATCCCACTTCTTGAAATCAGTATGATAATTTTTCAAAATTACATTTTCCTTTTTGTTAGTTGTTGTTAGTTCTCTTAAGTTACCCTTCCTCTTAGGAATCCTCAAAACAGAGGTATGCAAGAGTGTCACACAATGTTGCCAGATGCCTAGAAATGACAACAGAAAACTATTCAAATTACTTTTTTACCCAGAGACTTCATCTATAACTCTTTGGTGTAAGTTCTGTCAGCAGAGAACATTTTTACATCTTTCACTGAAGGGAATTTGGCCACATAACCTTTTATTATCAGGCCCTAATCACTTGCTTTCAAAAAGAAACCTTCATGAGATTTACATTTTAATGTTATTATTAGATTATCTCCTGATTAAAACAGCTTATTAAACTTCAGGCATTCTTTACTTAAATGGTGTAAAAGCAAGTCCTTTCTCCAAAAACACCAAAGCAAAACCTTACAGCACACTGAGAACATCAATATCAATATAAACAGATTGCATCACTGTGCAAAAATGTTTCAGAAGACAGTTTATTAATGCTTTTCCTATAGCAGAAGACCTTTTGTATTTATACCCCAAGAACTTTTCCCCTTTTAAAGGCTTGCAGATGCAGCAAGCTGTTGCTTCTCCTGGTTTTTATACACTTGTTATACAGTGCTGCCAGGTCAACACTGTGGAAAACCAACAGACCAGGCTCTCATCGTGGGCACTTCTATGTCACATTATGAGCTGGGGTCAGACCTGAGGAAAAGCCTTCTTCTTCCTAGGAAGCAACCCTTGAGACAGGAGTTAGGGCAGAGGCTTCTTTAGCCAAATGAAGGCATGCTATTTAGTTTTGACAGTCTCCTGCGCAGCTGCTGTTGTGCCATATTAAACAAGAGCATATACTAACAAAGCCAATTTCCATTGCAAAGCCTGAAACTATCTACTCATTTCCTAGCAAAATAGTAAAAAAAGCTTTTAAATACTGCTGAAGAAACAGGAAATTAAGCAGCTGTGATCAATGAGGTGGCACTGCAACAAGCTCCTACGGAGCAGCACAACTGAGCAGCAACATTTTAAGAGAGGAAGAGAAAAAGGGTAAAAGGGTAAAAGCAGGGAGGGACTAGCTTTGCAGTGCAGTGCAGTGCAGGTGGGCTGCATCCCCAGTGGCACTGATCCTGATTGTTTTATCTTCTGCAAAACCACAGGAGATTAAGAATCAGTCCAGGGACACTGCATCAGCCAGGCACCCTGCCTTTATTGCTCACATTTCCACGTGTCTATATGCTACCTGAACCATTTCATGTGTTAAATATCTGTACAAATGTGCTAGTGTAGCTTAAGCCGACAAGGCTTTCCCATATGCAAATTTTCCCTAGGCTTTCCTATATACAAATTTTCCCTGACAAACCTGGCAGGGATGCTACCAGGTTACCACTCCTTCACTTTTGATCACTTTGACCCTGACAGACAGGTGACGGGACAGACTCCTACTTGGCAGCTGCACACCAGACACCTTCAGCCTGTGAAGTGATTCGGTAACACCATTTTAATCAGATGAAAGCTCAAGAGGTGGGCTCAGGCCAGCTGACATGGCGCTTCTAGCACTCCACACTGGCTGTAGGAAAAGGGTGAGATGCTGAATGGAGCACTGCTTATAGTACCCACAGCACAGGGCCCCAGACCTGCCTCTGCAGTTGCTCTTCAGCCCCCTGGATGGCTGCCAGACCCACCAAATGCAAGCAGCTGACCAGAGGCAAGTAGGTCTTTGTCCAGAAAGAAAGGGGAGACTTTGCAATACCCTACTGCCTTGGAAATGCTGCATGAGAAACAAAAGAAAAATTCACAGCGTTAATAAGATCGATGCTTTAAAAAGCCTACCTAGACACCACAGCTGTTGCAGGCTAACACAAGCAGGTATGTTTTGGGGTAAGTTGGAAGCATGGCTGTTGAGGGGCGGAGGGATGCCAGCAGGCAGTGCACTGGGGCAAGGTCCATACCTTCAAACCCACAATCACTGCAGATAACTGCTCACATATACAGATTTCAGTGTACCTGGGATATCCTAAGCTGAGGCAGGAGAATTAGTAATTTAATACTACAACCAGGTGATGGCTCAAAGCCTGCAGGGATTTTTTTTCTCCTTTAAAATTGTCTCAGGGTACTACAAGGGCATGTAGTTACTAGAAGAAGTAGTTCCCTAACCACTGCCTTCCCAAAGCTGAGGAAGAGGATAAGGTCCCTACTCTCATGGTTTTTTTCCCATGGATTATGCAAATCGGAGGTACTTATTCATAATCAAACCTATGCAAATATCTGATGACATTAGTGCTGTTGCAATCTGGAAACAGAGGAATACAGTGCAGGGGACTACTGGTGGGACACTCAACCATTATGTTTTACTACTCCCAAAAAAGCCTCAAAATAACTCAGTTTATCAGCTCAATGTGAGGAATTTGGGGGTTGTTTTTTATATTGGTATGACCTTACTGCCTAGACTTCTCTGAAGTGAAGTGTGAGCCTGCAGACTACTGTTTTTAAGAGAGGAGAGGGTAAATTCACCATTAGTTTTTAATAATTTTTATGTATGTGGTGAGAGTGCCTATTAGTTGCAAGGGAAGAAAATCTGTAGACCCAAAGTAAAATCAGTCCCAAGCCCTGAAATTACACTGCTGTCTCTTTGCTGTGTTGTCAGCTGTGTAAAGTCACCACACTCTGGGGGCTCCCATGTGGTGGCTGTCAACTCAGCAATTAAGTCAAGATAAAGCAACTTACAGGGGAAAAGCCAAATGTTTACACGTTTTCAGCAGTACAGAGGTAAACAAAGACTCTCCATTCGTAGGGCCATTGCTCAGGCACAGCCACCTCTCACATTTTACCTAAAAACCCAATAAAGCATTGAGTGTTTTCAATCTAGGACAACCCTATAAAAGGCTCAGTCAACACTGCTAAATGGGAAATTCAGTTGTGGGTGGTAAATTCAGGAGGTTCCTGAATCAGGGGAGGAAAGGCCATGTCAAATATTCTGCCCATGAAAGAAGCACAGGGGAAGACTCAGGATATTTCCTACCATTCACCATAACATTTTCCACTGCTATTCAATCAGTGAGTGCCACGGCCTCCAAAACACCAATTGCTTATGTTGGATTAGCAGAAAGGGAACGAAATATGACTATAGCTCAGTAAGGGAGGCCAAAACAACAACCTGACTTAGCTTAAGCAGAGGTAAAAGGGCTGCAGGTCACCTTTTTCATGGCCTTACATTTCCTCAATACTGATCCTGTAGTACAAACAAAACCTCAGTTCGGGGATGGGGAAAAAGAGCTGCAGAGGAACTAGGACTCAGCCTGAAGGAAAAGGCAAATGGAGATGCAGGAAGGGGAGTATTTTCTGTGGCTTCATGAGCTATGCAGCAGCAGAGTGCAGGGCATCTGTACCGGGTAAGGAAGCAAAACTCAAACCCACATATTTCCTCACCACCATATCAGGAACACCAAAGACAGGAGCTAAGCAAAAGTTAGCCCCCTTTCTTGAAAGAGCTCCTTTCATCTTTTTTTCTTGTGTTTGAGTGAGAACACAGCATTTGCTAAGTTTAAATATTTTCCTTGTGTTTGCATTCTACATACAAACAACAGCATCTGTCTTGGCTCTGAGACCTGGAACCAAAAATCTGACAGACACAGAGCCCTTGTGCCCTCCTGATATCCCCATGGCCTCTTGGGGTCACCAGCACTCTTTCCCACATCACCAGGGCAGGGGTGTAAAGAAGTGCTCAGCATCTCACCTATGCTGGTAGAAGTAAGAGGCCTCAGTGTGCACATGTGCCACAGTAAAATGTTTCTCAGTGGGTAGCATGAGAGTCTCTCTCACACTAAGCACTGTTTGTTGGAAGAGATTTACTCTTGCCAAGATAATCAGCTGCCAAACTTCATCACTGAAAATCTGAAATTTTTGTTTATTTTTCTATTCATTTTAATTTGCTGTGTTTAATTTACTGGTTTCCAAGTGCCCACCTTGATAGTGCAGGAGATGAGTCGACCCCTGAATCTAACAAAACACTGAAATCTTCATTTTATTTCTTTGAAGTTACTAATGCTGTCCCTCAGGCTCAATAGCAATTTAGCACTGGAACTCAGCTTTCCTTCCCTGGCATATTCCAAGACAGCAGTCCCCTCTGCTTGAACTTTCAGCAGCCAAGTGTGTATTAGATATCATGCTGGCATTGGGCCATATAGGTTACAGGAAGCACTATACCGCAGACAGCAAAGCAGTTCAGACTGTCAGGATTTCCATCAGAAATCCCTCTCCCCTCCCTTTTTTCTTTCTTCCCACCCCAAGAATTCAGAATTCTGGCATCAGTAAAGAAAAGCTCTGAGCTGAATCCAAAGAGGAAATACGCTTTTTGAAAAATGCATGCTCTGCGTTTTAGAAAGACAAACAAGAAGCTTCCTTGCCTTCAAGGGCAAAACCACTCTTGCTCTGCTCTCCTACTGCCTGGGCTCCCTGGCTCTGCAACAGCTTCCGTTGCCTGCAGGCAACCTTAGCTCACAAGGTGCTTTCTTCCTTACTCACCCGTTTGTCTCTTTCTCAGACAAAACAATGCCTTCGTACAGCGTGATACCACCTATAAACAAATATCCTAAACTACGCTGCAACTGCTGTAACTTTTTCTGCTATGGTCTGAATATGAAAGAGCTCTAGAAGCCTCATGCCCCTTCTACCACAGCTTGTGTCTCCTGCTTTTTGTCCCCTCTACGATGAAAGGCCTGGCTGACCTCCCACTTCCTCCTCAGCTTCCTCCTCCGCAACTCCCACTGGCCTCCTTAGCTTCCAGCAGCCAGGAGTCTGCAGTCGCATGGCTGCACACACCATGAGCCCACCCTGTGTGGCTGGATCCTACTTCACCCACCCCCCACAAGCAGCTCCTTGTCCCTCTCAGATGGTTCCTATCACACTCTGCTCAGGCCATCTTTCTAATCACCCAGCCTCCCAAAATGAAAACGATGCCAAATAAGCATAACAGGCTGAACAATTTCTCGGCGCAAGAGATGTAAAACAAACGCTTTCAGCAGCAAAGATGGACTGTTACATGCACAGCTGGTTTGAAACTGAATTTCACCTCTTCATTTTAGAAAGCTGCAGAGAAGTTTCCTTGCATTTGAGGGTAAAGATGCACTCCTGGAACTGAACTATTGCCAAGGTACTGCAGCAGCTTCTGATGGAGGAACCCTCCAAGATACCAAGAAGGGAAGAGAAGACATGGACAGTCATAGAGGGAAACCATGGAAAGGTCAGAAGAAAGAATGCAGAAGAGCTTTTGAGATACCTGAGAAGAGAAAGTACTGTGGAAGACCTATCATTCCTTGGGACTGGGCAGCACAAGTGTCAGGGGAAAAACAAGCCTCTCAGACCTTGGAAAAGAAGAAGCTGAGTCATTCCCCAGCAATGCTGGAGGAGAAACTGCTGGGTGACAGAGGGAGGCCCAAAGCTGCAGCATCTGGGCCCAAGCAGACAGACTTCAACTAAGCATCCAAGGGAACTTAATGCTTTCTGGCCTGCCTGCAGCAGCCTTTGAAAACAAAAACCTCTGCTTTGGCTGACTGGACATCTACCTGTTAAAGATGCAACTGCTAATGGCACAGCCAGCTAAGCCACACAACAGCAAAATGCAGCCATGCATTCACCTGAATAAACCAGAGACACTCCTTGGTGTGCACCTGGGACACAGCTGATCTCCTGACTGATGCAACCCGTTTTTCACGTGCTTTTTTTCCCCATGCTTCTATCAGGAAATGGTTTAGTCAAGCCTCATTTGAGCTAGAAGACAGTGGACTATGAACAGAGGAAGAGACGAGAAGGGGGTGACTCACAAGAGGCCTTTCACATGAAGCCATCAGCACCCAGGAAAGACTTTAGAGAAGAGGAACTATTTTTGTTCTTTTCTGGTAAATGTGCCTGGCAAGGCAGCCCTATTCCAGCACAGCAAAATAGCAGTAAAAGAAACTGAACTCCCAAACCCATTAACCTTCCCGACACGTCCGCTCCGTTTCCCCACTGCTCTCCCCAAAGCCTTTGCAGGCACACAATGCTGAGCTCCCCACAAAAACCCACAGGGGCTTGCTGAGGTTCTGTGGTTGAGATAATACTGGTGCAGCTAATTTAGCCTCCTCCCCCTGGTGTGCAGTCAGGGTGCTGCTGGTGCATTGCAGCTCAGCTGCAAGTCAGGCAGGCACTGGCTGTGGGGAAGGGGTTCTGTCTGCCCAGCCATGGCAGAAGCCAAAAAAGGAAGCCAAGTTGTTCATTATGAACGTCATAGAGGAAATTATCAGAGATGGAAGCCAAACCTGGTTTAGGCTCTGTCCTAAGCTCTCCCCACCCTCCTCTGAGGCTAGGTTATGCTTATATTGTATTACTTAGCAACAAAGTGAAGTACACAAGCCCAAATAAGACTTGTAAATACATATGCAACTACACTGCAGACATACCAAGGTATGTCAGTACGGGATCACCAATTATTTACTTCCTACAGCTACATGATTACTGTGAAAATTTACTTTGAATTGATTCTTGTCACTTAGCATGTAATAATATCCTTCCTCCTCTAGCCTCTGCATTTCAAGTGATTCACAGACTAAAAGTAGAATACTTTCCCTAAAAAGACGTACAAATGAAAGTCTGCCCAGTCTTCTTGGTGTTGGATAGTAATTATCTATTCAATTACACGTCTCCATTCTCTGCACTCTCTAATGCAGAGAAAAGATGCTTGTCCAGATGAAACAATCCTCAAACATCACCAAAACCAGGGCTATTGATTACTGTTTCTACAGCTGCAGAATGAAAGGCACTGAAGGCTGAAAGTAAAGTGGTAGAAGTTCTTGCTCTATAACAAAGGAATTACAGGAGTTTAAACGAGAGCCATATTTTCTTCCTTTATGGCTTTGTGTTTCTTGTTTTCTGCCACAAAAATAATTTTAAAAATCCCTATGGTCCAGATATGAGTATGGCTTCTTCCTGTTGATCTAAATGAGAGTTTGCACATTTGTCCAAGGGCCATAACTTGCTTTCTGTTCTGCAATTTCACCGTAGGCATGATCTACAACCAGTCGTGCTAGACTGGAAAGATATATCCGGTGTCTGTTATTGTTTTGTCATGATGAATTCCAGGAATAAATTAGGTTGTTGTATGTTTTTAATTATATTAAATCTCTACTGCAAAGATATAGAGATTTTAAATGAGATTAAGTCTGCAAGATCCTGAGTTCCTGTAGATGACTCTACCATGTGTGCATCTCATCTTTGAAAAGGAGATGTTTGACATACTTGCAAATATTGCACTAATATAGGCTGATTACCAAAATTATTTTCTGAATTTTTCTCCTACGGTTATTAAAAACATAATTGTTCGCATAAGAAAGAATGATGTTATGCTTAAAATTATTAAGGGAGGGTTATATCTTGGTCTCTGGTCAGGGCATTAGTTTATCTATCATAATCCCTGTATGAATTAGCCATGCTGACAACCGTCCCTCTTGAGCAACTTGCTTAAGCATTTTTCAAAACTCAGGAACTGAGAAAGTTGAAATTAGCAGCTATCATTAGTCATAAGGAAAATAATTGCAACTAAGTAACCAGATGCTCTAATGCTAGTGGCACAGAAGTAGCAGCGGACCCAATAAAACCAGTCTTGGGAGAATGGGTAGTGAGCCACAAGGCGCCTGGCTGTAAATATTGGCAGGCGTACTTCTCATAGCAACGTTTCAGTAAGGTGACCTTTCTCTTACCCAGTTTCATGCTGTGTCATTTATCTGAACTGTAAAAAGGGAAGTGCTTCTATGCTCAGTACAGCTCAAGAAGGACTGATCTATGCCCTAACACATAAGAAGTGCTTTGTCAACTGTACTGTTCAATGTTTTAGGCTGCAAGTCCCATTATGGGTACAGCTGGACTGATAATAAAACATAAAACTGTCTTAGCATGCATTTTCTCACAAATGCATGGTCTCCAGAACGCTATTCTAAGATACAAGTACCTTCTACCTGCTAATCCTAGGTGATAGACTAGGTACTTTGAGATGGTATCGGAGTTGTAAGTAAAGTTATCTTTTCAAAAGACCCAAATCTGACATGCCAAAGATCTATTTATGCTGCTAAGCAATCTCTCCCATACAAATACCCCTCTAAAAGAAAACAAGTAATAATTGCATCTCCTGGAAAAATAGTCATGGATTATTTCTGAAGTATAGAGGAAGAATGCAAGAAACTAACAACTTCCCCTGGCTTAATCTGCACTGCCAAGCTGCTTCCTTGTCACACTGCTTCTGGCAAATTCTGTACGCCAGGAGTGACTACAGCAAAACCTGTCATGTTCATCTAAAGGACCTCATATGCTAATTGTATGCCATCATATGAACAGAAGCATCTTTAGGCAATCTGGGGATATAATTCTGCTCCAGAAGGACAAACCTTATATTGTGGGTGACATGAAATAAGTGTTATGCTTCTGTACTGAAGATGAATGAAGTAAACAATGGCGAGAGCCACTGCGATAGTGCTTCAGGGGCCAGCATCAGCCCTGGCACGTAACGCTGGCTCTGGAGGGTTGCAGCAGGCAGTAAAGTCAGTTTTCATCTACTTCCCCATGTGTGTCTAGAATGAGATTATGTTAGGTCTCAGCTAAGCAAATGAAACCATCCAGCTTCAGGTAAAAGTCTGAATATCTATCGTTACATGTCCTGTTTAGGTATAGCCATCACAGACGTGTTTGGCCACCTCAGTGGAGGTGAGAAGGGGGAAAGCTGGACTTACATTTTGAGCAAAACAAGTTAAAACCTATTTTTTGTTGTAATTAAATAATTTTGTGGATTGAAAACATCTGCTTAAGAGCACCACCAGGATAGAAAGAGGACGTGGCCCTGCTCATTCCTTCCCTCCTCACAGGCCTCCGAGGACTGCCAGAGGCCGGGCAGAAGACCACTCTCCTCCTCCAGATGACCACACACACACACAGAGTACAAAAGATGAAAACCTGTGTATGAGACAGGTTTTCCCCATGGCTCAGTGGCAAGTACAGAAAAATGAATACTTCTCTAACTAAAGCTGTCCAGGGTTGGTTTACTAACAGTCATTTAATCTCTGTAAAATCTATGGGTTTAAGCAGAAACACCAAATCTCTAGAACAAATTCATCTTTTCAGGCAAAGCACAGCTGATCCTTGAACAGTGTAAAAGATAAGCTCACTGGGCTGTGTAACTGCAGCTGAACAATAAGGTGGCTAAAGGAAAGGTTTATCTCAAGGTATCACTTGTCATGCTCACAGCTTTGAAGGAGGCTGCTTAGCATGAAATGCTGGAGGAACTGGGTGTGCGACTCCAACCAGTTCTTAGCCCTGGGGTGGTATTTACTCTCACCACAGTCATGAAGCCTCTGAGACACTGAGGGAACTGCCTTCGGTCCATGGAAAAATTACTAAAGCAGCGAGAGGGAGATAGACTGCCTTAATATGAGTATTAACTTTGTTCTCTGCTGGTAGCAAAGGAGAGAAGTTTTTGTTACTGAAAGAAATTCAAACAGAGGAAAAAAAAATGAACAGCAAACAAAAGCAACACTGGTCAGTTCATTTTGGCACACATCAGGCTGCAATTCTGCTGCCAATGTCAATGTATTACATGCTGTGTCGCTATAAATTTCAGTTATGTTTGAATAAACACCAGCGTATAGAATTGCTTTGGGTCTGCCTAATGCAGTCTGTCTGCAGGCAGGCCAGAATTGCTATATTTCTTCATCTGAATTACCCCAAAATTAAAAGTTTAGTAGCTCTCAAAGTGCACGTACCTGCAATCCCTTGTAGCAGCCCACAGACATTAAAAATGCTTTTCTTCATAATACTCTGCACACACATAGTAAAGACAGACACAAACGCCACGGTGCAGAGAATCATGATTCCCATGGCTAGGAAGATAGCGGTTGCCTGCCAGAACCCACTGGCGATCTCACTGAAGTTTTCAGCGTAAGGACCACAAAGCGTGTCTCGTCTAGAGAACTGCATGTGGGAGATCCTGGTGCAGCGCCCGTAGATGCCCAGCGTTGGATGGTAGGGCTCCTGTGACCCCCCCGTTCTGTTGTCCACATCCTCGGAGCTCGCAGGCTTTGCTTTGCCAATCAGCCAGTCTGCACTCATGAAGGCAATGAGCTCTGCGAAAGCCACCACGATGCTCAGGAGAGTCCACAGCATCGACCGACACGTTACAATGACATGACACATATTGATGTCCAGTGCTCGTGATCAGTGCAGCACTCTTAAAATCCAGGCACAAGGGAGGAAAAAATTAAATTAAAAACGGAAAATAGGACCCTAAGAAAATCACTGTGGCTGCTCTGCCTACTTTCTCAACTCTCTCAAAAAGGCAAAGATGAAGCTTCTCAGGAGAAAAAGTGAACAGCCCCAAGTTTTGCAAGCAGTGCAATCATTTGATCTCTCTGTTTAGTTCCTCCTTTTTTCTTTCCGGGATGCTGAGCTCTGAAGTATGCTTTTCTTTCTTAATATTCATACTGGCACATGACACTGCAGGCTGGTGGGGGAGGCTACAAGGACTGCCCACTGTTTGACATCACACACCTACAAGAAAAGAGAGAACACATCAGCAGTGAGAAAAAAGTCATTTCCACCCCCACAACAAACCAAGATCTGGCACAGATTCACATCAACATACAAAGCTCTAAGAAGGGCTGGTCAAACAGAGCCTGCTGGAAACCTCCCTGATTTGTTGCAGGGGAGTAATTAATCTCCCCCCACTGCTGCCAATACTTACAGTATCTGCTGTGCCCTATCCCATGGTGGGTGTTTGTCAAACACTTTGCAAGCAAAGGTCTCAGTAACACCCAGCGGTCCCACCCACTCCTACCACCACGCCCTCATCACCTTCTTCTGGTCCAAATTACCAAGGGTGCTGGCAGTCACCCAGCAGAATGTTCGGACACGTTTAAGCAGTTTCACAGATGTGCAGCTCCTGCCTTCACTTTGGGGAGGCAGCGCAGCCCGCCTTTGGGACAGAGCCTGAACACAGCACCACATGCCATGGGCACCTAGGTGCAAGGGGCAATGAAGGAACCTTGTTCCGACCTTCCGGGTTTCTGCTGACTGCCGCTGAGCCAACCTCGCCTCAAGAGGAGGTGAACAAGATTACAGCTGCAGACAGCTCACCCTGTGATGTGGTGACCTCTTTGAAGCCTACATTTTGCAAGGAGTGTTGCCTGCCTGGGTTTGGGATCAAGGTTTGCACCTGTGTTTCAGGAAAACAATCTGCCTACAGGTATGTCACACACCTCATCTTGAACTGCTGCCAACACCGGCAGCCTCTGGTGACTTATGCTACTGTAAATAGGAATCTGTGGAAAAGCACCCCAGTCACTGCCAAGTGGCCAAAAGCCCCAGTGAGAGGGATTGCCAGTTAGCCTTGAGCTTCCTAACCCCCCCCAATTCCCCTCTTCCACAGCCCTGTGTACGCTGCAACTGCAGCAGAATGCTCCCCAGGGCTTTCCCCTAGCCGTAATACTGCCTTTCAACAGAGGCTGATGACATTCCCAGAGTTACACTTATCTTAGTACAAGAGGCAGAGATCGCTATACTTCCAACTCCTATCCAAGTATCAGCCTCAAAATAACAAACAGGTCATCGCACACGCCTTTGCTCTTGAACTGAAACAGTGTCGCCTGAAAGCAAGGGTGGGAGCAGGAAATGCCCTCATGTTACCCCCTCCATGATGAGAATGTAGCTCTTGCAAGTTTTCCTCACAAAACCCCAAATACTGACATTGAACTGGAGGCAAGAGTAAAGAATCAGATCTGGATCTCACAGCTGTGCTGCTGCAGTCACCAGATGCCAGAAAAACAGACATCACCAAAATTTTTTGTAGGTTTGTCATGGGGTTGGTATTTAATTTCTTAGGAGTTCTGTGTCAGGTGGTTGAGTATTAGTCCCACTGAATGCAAAATGAAACACACACACACACAACTTCACACATTCAAAATTTCATCCAGAAATTTCTAGTCACTCCTATATTAAACATAGTGAATCATCTGCAAGATTTCATCCAGCAATTTCTACTCCCCCCATACTAGTTGTAGTGAATCATCTAGATCTGCAGATTCCTTTGGTATAAGAGGCTTAAAGCTGAGGTACCAACAACAGAATTTGTCTCCTGTAGTTCAGTGTTATGGCACTGCCTTAAAAAGGGGCTTTTAGACATATTGAGATAACAGTTCTGCTAATTTTCCATTTTGGAGGGGTGGGGAGAGCATTAAGTTTTCAAGCAACCTGACATACTAATGACTTGAATACACCCTTTGTAATAACAGCGAGCTGAAGTGTCAGCCTGCCAAAGAAAGTTAATTTGCTCAGTATTTCCACTTTAAATAATGATTGGAATGTAGGAAATGTCCACTACAAACCTACATTCTTCTGATGTCATCTGCATGATTAAAGAGAATTTATTTGAAAATGTCTTTATTTTTTTAAAAGATGCTCCAAAAAGCTCTAAAATCTGTATTTTTCTGCAAGAACTGCACCCATATGAACTCCTCATCTTTGTAATTCCAGGATTTTCAGTGAGGTGGAAGGGACATAAGAGCTGAACACCCATCATGGCTGTTACTGCTGACTCTGTAATGCTGAATATAAAACACCGTTTACTGAACACAGATGAAAACAAAGTTCATATTTACTTAGGTAGTTGGAAATTCTAGATGAACACTGGCAGCCATAAAAACACATCACTGATAACAAACATGGGATACTATACTAGAAGAAAAGACCAAATCATGGGGTTCTTTCCCAACTGAAATGTAAGCACAATAAACTGCAGTAAAATTTTAAGACAGTATCTCCAGAAAAGTCACCGCATGAGCGAAACAGCCTGTCTAAAGCTGACATGGATGTCCCTGTTGTGCAACTAAGGGAAACTTTGCAGCATCTAAAAGTTAGGTAGTAGATGTTATTGAGAACTACAATTCAGCTGAAAATACTTCATTTTTGAATAAAACCTGTACAATTTGGCTTTTCCTAGGTAATGAGTGCTTAATTCTGGTGCAAAACGTCCCAAGAGCCAATACACATACCAATGTGCCCTTATCCATGGGAGAATTTCTGCATAAGATTTTTCTTGCACTCGTGACACACCAAAAGCAGAGCACCAGTCACCTACAAGTCCTTCTTGTCAGACAGACAAAAACATATAAAGTAGGATGGCAAGCACAGAGGAAGGGCAGAGGCATTTCTTTCTGAGACTTAGTAAGGAAAGACTGTAGATGAAGTACTAAAGAAAAGTTCCAATTGAGTCACATTTATGTAGCTGACATTGTCCTCCCAACAACCTCTTCCCCCTTTTTCTTCCAACAACCTCCTCCCCCTTTGGATTTCCCAATGAACCTAACCATCTCTCATGTGGCTCCAACGACATGTTTGTGCCATACATGGAAGCCTTTCCAGCTACAGGCTGTGCTAAATAACTGTGCTTCACGAAGCTTCACTTTGCTCATGCCCCGCTTTTTTTTTCCATTTTTGCTCAGCAGAAACTCAAACCTTGCAAGGCTGAAAACTAGCTGTTTATTCTTCCTCTCCGTTTCCCATCGCTCAACAAGTTTTTTCCATGACAGAACCCTATGTTCTTCACAGCACGCCACTCAGTATCCACTTCTGACTGACTGTCAAAATATTTGCTTTGACAACCCAAATTCAAAATACACAATGGTTCTTTAACCCTTTTGGTATTAACTCATCCAAAGCAATTCTTGCTGAAGGAGCAGATTACAAGAAGTAGCCTCACCTCTTAGTCATTTGGGCCTCCCCCTCTTTTTACTACAGCATTTGATCACATTGCTGTGGAAGGAGGCCATCTATGCTGGGAAACAGCCCTGCACAGCAAGTGCCCACATGAGCCACACACCACGGCAGCACAAGGGTCTTGGCAGGGCCACTCTGGCCCACCACATAACCCACATTCATTGTCTGGACAGCATAGCTCTTGGATGGGTCAAAACTAAACCTTCAGCCTCATTTACCTGGCTACCAGAACTAGGCTCACAGCCGTGCTCTGCATTAAGTGAAGTCTAACACAGTGAAAAGATGTCAATGAGAACATCAGATCCTCTCAGAACGTTCTCAGAATGAGAACATCCAAAGAGAATAGGAGTTCTCAAATGCAAAATTATTTTGGTTGTTTTAATCTAACAAATCAAGCCAACTTAAGACATTGCTAAAACTTTCTTTCTCTTCAGATTCAATTTTGACAGCCAGATACACTTCCTCCAGTAATACTTTCATATCTCTAGCTAGGACCATTCAACTGTTTCCTTTTACTACACAGTATGTCTATATTCAAAGTATATAAACAACATCTATTTTTCTGAACTAGATACAGAAACAAAATTGCCTCCATTTTGCTTACACTGCCAAAACCAGAAAGTGAGAAGCTTATCCAAATTATAATATTTCAATTAAGGTTTTGATTTTAAAGATGTTGAGCTGCAGGGTTTTGCTTTGGCATACCAGGCAGATAGAAAGGAACAGCTGCAAAGTTCAAATCTGAGTCAATCACATACCATGGCTGTTTATTTTAAAAAGGTGTCCAACAGGCAGTGTACAAGAGAACCACAAGTACCTTGCAGTTACGGCCAGTCCTTCATGCTCCCCTCATGATTTGACTGAAGTCAGAGGCTTAGGCTATGATTCAGCCTTCACCCTTTCCAGCCCGGCTCTGTCAGCTCAAGAGTGAGAATAAATCATCTTTAGATAAGTGACTTTTGGCTTGGCTTAAGCAAACAGCTGAATGGAAGGCCACACAGACTGCTGAAGACATCCCAGTTTATAAAATAAATCCAAGCACAGTTAGACATTTTCTACTAAAGTTTGTTGGGGTCCAAAGTACAACTACATGGAGGGATTTCTAAATCCTGTTTACCACACACAAGCTTGAGCATCTCATAACCCAAAATGTGCAAATCTTGGAAGCCTGGGTTCTGCTTTCTCTGAAGTGTTGTTCATTAGCAGTCATAAACCCTCTGAATACGCTTTGAACTATGAGAGTGGAAGTGGCTCCTATTTGTGTTGATATTGACTCATTATTTAAAACAAACAGAAAGAGGCTCACACACTAAGACTCAGTTATCTCAAGCTGACCCCCACCCAGGTTGACATGAGCTCCCACTTTACGAAGCTTCCACTCTTAGGTGTTAC
The DNA here is from genome assembly GCA_013397845.1 of Melanocharis versteri. Lineage (NCBI taxonomy): Eukaryota > Metazoa > Chordata > Aves > Passeriformes > Melanocharitidae > Melanocharis > Melanocharis versteri. The sequence goes on along the minus strand of VZTG01002535.1, from coordinate 276,874 downwards.
TGGACAAGCAAACTATTCAATTGTGAGCTCACCCTGCCTGGCAGAGTGAGGAAGCCATCAAACCACTGAGGTAAGAGGGACTGCACTTCAGATAACGTGGTATGAGCACTAGAGGTTGTTCGCTTTCTGGGTAAGTGATAAATGTTGGTAAATAAACTTCTCTTCCCACTTGGTCCTCTCACCATTCTTACAAGAACTGCTGTTCAGGAGGAGACGGCAGGTTTCTGCCAACTTCCATGCAGTCTTCAAAGCAGCAGAACAGATACCAAGCAGCATTTCTCAGGAGATAGAAAGGTGCACCTCCACATTTCCACCCCACACACTTAGAGGTGACTTGCAAATGTAAGAAAAGGTACATTCATCACATTCCCTTGTCACAGGAGAACAGCAACAAGGATCAGTACTTCAGGAAAGAGCAGTTGTCCCAAACAGTTTGGTGTAGGCTCTCTCTGCAGACCACAAGGAGCTCTTCTGGCACTGGTTTCTGACAAGCACTGCATACTCACCACAGGAAGCACCTGGCCTAAGAAGAGGGAAGGACACTTCATTGTGTTTTTGCTTTGTTTTCTAAATGTAACACATTTCAAAGTCATCAAAAGTATTCAGTGTCAGATACTAAAACGGAGAAGGTGCATTAAAGCTGAAGTTGTTGCGCAGCTTCAGACAAGTAGAAGAGAATAAGCAAAGGATTCTCCATTCACCTACATATTTTCATCAAATTACTGCCTACCTAAACAACATTCCAGAACAGAGCATTTTACTTGAAGAGCAAAGAGCAAGGTTTTGATTAGTCTTCACTTGTGAATTAAAGAGAGTGAACGCATGCATACCTCATGAATATTTAACCATTGTAAACCTCCACGGGCATATTAATGAGTGCATTATTGTGACAGGTGGTTGAAAACACATCAGACTAAACAGATTAATTTCTCTTGTAATGGAAGGAATGTAGACTTATGATGCATCATGTTTTGTTCCTGCTGGCACAATGTAAGATATGAAATGAAAAACTAAAATATTTTTCAAAATAGTCAAAACTCACAGATGTATCCTAATCAAATCCCTATTTCCTTGTCTTTCCTTTGAATTGCCCTGTTTAGTGTCCCTACCAAAGGAATGTAAATGTAAAATTTAAGTTAAACTATCCCTCATGTGCCCAAATATTACACCAACAAGTGAAAAATAAATACATAAAACAAAAGGAAAGAATTCTGACAGTGACTGTTGGTCTCCTGAAGCTGGACACGATGTTTATTCCATTTCATCTTGCAAATGCTATGGAATATGCCATCTAATTACAGGTGGATTTGTTTCTAGAATAAAACACTGTAAAAGAAACAAATATAAAACTTCTTTCCAACTTAAAAAAAAGCATTTGAAATGTACTATTCTTTTTCTGACCTCATTAAAACCCATGGCAAAATTCCCACTGACTTTAATGGGGCCAATACATCACTGAAAAATCACAACAAGAATGAAAGTTTCCAAATTTTCAGACCAACTGCAGGGGAGGTTTAAACACAGAATTCATTTCCCTCTGCCCTCATCCAGACAAAACTTTGCTTATTGCCCCCCCACTAAGAGGAGATCAAGCTAACTGAGATTTCCAGCATTGCCTCTGAAGCACAAATTCTCAAGCTGGAGATTTGTTCCATTGCTCTGTATTTATTGACTTACAAAATTCCTTAAATCTGCAGCCATTACGTTGTGTTTTGAAAATTTACTTGAGATCTTTTGTAATTCCAAAATTTATTAAAGCCTACAATGTTAAGAAAAGCCAATGTGTAGTATTTCTATTGTTGCTTCTCAGGAGAAAATTACACATCACATCAAAAATCATCACTAAGGGAACAATCTTGGCTACAATTAGTGATAGTCTAACTGCTCAGGAATTTACCAACTGGGAGCAGAATCATGAGTTTCCTTTCCTACTTTGATTCCTCAGTTGCTCACTGAAGTCTCAATCCTCAAAAGCCTCATCTGAAGCCCCCCTTCTTGGTTACCTACATTATCATATCTGTCAAGCAGACTCAAGTATTCATTGTGTTGTGATTACTTCTTACAACTTTTAACTACAGCTTCTAAAGGAGTCTGATCAGAAAAAAAAAGGGAGGTTAGGAGGAAAATAGGAAGTCAGAAGGAAGGAACTACTAATATTTGGTAGTAACAAATCCTTGCTATCTTTATACTAAGGATTTTTACTTTAAAAGGAAGCCAGATTATGGCTATTTAAATAGTTAATAGCGTGTGTATAAACTAGAGCATCAGACTAAAACCACTTGGAATCTGTTCTTGTTGTAAAAAACAGTTCACTCCCATGAGTTCATTGTGACAGATTTGGAACTATTCTTAATAATTTATTAATATTGTACTAAGATATTTATTATACTAATACATTGGTTATTGTTTAATACGAGACTAGTGAGAAAAACAGGCAGGAAAGGAAAGAATGACTCAGTTGTGACACTTCTCAGCAAACTCTAGGGAATTGCTTACTAAAAAGACAATGCTAGCTCAGGAAAAGCCTCACAAACACAGCAGATCAAAGACCTGAGGACTGTTTAGGAAGGAACAGTCTCTCAAACTGGAGAGAAGAGAAGCTGTTTTAGACAAACAAGCTTAAGAGAAAGGCACCTATGGGATATGCCTATTGAAGTTAGGCCAACATGGGATACCACATTGGGCTCCTCATTTGCCCTTGGACAAAGCAGACAGCCCTGCAAACAGCCTTGGCTCCTTGAATGAAGGAAGCACCACTTCAGTTAATTCCCAAAAGGAAACCACTGCCGTATCTCCCTTTGCATTTGTGGCTCTGTTAGCAGAGCAACCACAAAGGTTATGGCTCTCCAGCCCGTCTGAACAGCCAGCGGTGGGTCACTCTTCTGCTGAGATGAGATCTAAGGCTGTAGACCCGAGGACTGACCTTTGCAAGCAGGAAGGACCCAAATGTGTTTGCACTGTTATTCACTGCAAATGCCTGTAAACAATCTTCTACGTCAGTCCTTCCCGAATGCCACTAGTTACACAGGTATCAACTGCTCCCCAGGTTCATGACGTGTAATACTCCCACAGTAAGGAAAGGACACACTTTTGGCACAACAGGATGTTTGCACATTGGATCCAAGACACACAGCTCAAGCAAACTACCTGCTACGACACCAGTGACTGATGAGATGGAGAACCTATCTTGTCTCAAAATGTATGTAGTCATTCTTGTTCCTCTTATTTCAAACTGAAAGTGAAACATTCTTCAAAAACAATCAATACAGACAAGCAGCTCAGCACAGTAATGCATAAAACTTGTGTGCATTACAGGAACACCTTTACTGTGACTTTTCATTGTACTCGAGCTGAGAACCAGTAGTGGCTCAAGTAAGTGAAAAGGGTTGTGATGGATCAGAGCTGCCATGTTTCCACACTGGCAAGGATGTCTGAAGTATCTGGGCACCACACATAACAGTAAACTTGAAAAGAGTGCACAAAAACCTTTTTATCCAGGAAAAGGCAACGTACTCAGACACTGGCATATCTCTGAGCACATCTACTGAATGTGAGCTATAGTTGCCACTAATGGTTAACCTCTTGATTGTGGCCAAAGAGAAGAACTGAAATGAGATATTCTCAATACTGCATATTTCATTTATCAGTAATTACAGGAATGCTGTGTTCAGTTGGGATCTAAAATGGAAGCTCACTGCAAAGAGCTTGGAAAAATCTAGACTAATAACTGAAATTCTGGAAACCCCATTTTAGAGCAAGAAGCAAAAACAAACAGATTATTTATTTTAGCAACTGGATTTAATTCTAAAGCCAAGATTGGAGATACTTCTACAAGCTGAGCCATGTGCAAAATTCTGCCTTATTTTAAAGCAGTTTTGACTTGCTTGACTAGATAATGTTAACACTTCTCTTCTGTCCTTAAAATGTATATAACCATAAAAATGAATAACTAATTAATGTTTGTAGCAACTGAAAAGGGCTGGAGGGGGAAAAAAGTGGGTCTTTCTCAGCTTCACTTTGTCCGAAAATGCTGTCCAGCCTCTGTCTCTGATGTCACACGGTTTGTGTCACAGAAGCACTTAATGGTGCAAACTAAAACTGGACCTGTGTGGGGATATGCATATAGGCCTGGTAATGATCCACCTTACTGCCATATAAATACATAGGCTAAACAAAAGGAAGAAAGCACAAATAACCATCCCAGTCCTGTGGATGAGAATTCCCTCACTAATGTAATGAAGTCTGTAGCAATACTGGGAACTGAACCTAAATGATGCCGCTAGAAACCCTAAAACTTTGGGGATTTCATATACTCTGCAGTGTCATGCACTGTGCCAAACACTTTTCTTGTCATCCTTCAAACACAAACCTCAGCTATTCCTGTGTCACTCTGAATCTCTAGCCCCGACACACCACATGCAGATGTACCTTTCCTTCTCCACAAAGGACTGTGGACATGGTCACATGTCTAGTACTGACTTGGATTTTCTGCTCACTGAGAAATGGTTTCGTTATTAAACTGCAATTTTTTTCCTACAGTATTCACTGCTGAAATAAACAATTCCCACAGCAGCACGTCACAACAGCTGCAAAGAAATTCACCTGTAAAGAAACAAACTCCATGACTAGCTTTCTCCACTCGCGCTTCAGAGAACATAAACTTACTTGTTACACCTGTAGCGGGTGATTTCCCAAATGTGTACCTCATCGGAGAGGATGAAGCTACAGATACTCACAGGTCCCACTAGGTTGTAGGGAGTGGACTTACTTCACAATAGACCACCTATTGAGTTGGCTAGTTTCCTTCGCTTCTCAGTGACATTAATCCTGTTGAAAGCAAATGCAGTCTACAGACTGGTGGGAGGGTAACATCTGATTGTACTGTTGCCAAAAGGTGGAAAGTTCTTGACTATGTCTTTCCCATTGGGAAATGCAAATGGATCAAAATCAAACCTGCCTATCTGAAGATCTCCCAAGGAATAGACAGATAACTCACTAAGAGAAAAGTCCTTGAATACTAAAAGCTTGATGGAAATCTGTCTGCTCTGTAAGTTTCAAACGTTTAACTGAATTCCGAAAATTATCTTTAAATATAAGATTATCAATTAGATCTCCTTGTTGCATTTCAAGTTCTACGTAAACATAGAATTTCATGGCAAAATTAAAAGTACGGTACAAGAAACAATTTCATTAACTGTCCATCATGGAAATTGCTGTTTTAAACCAATTCTAAACAGTGCACTCATTGCATTCTGTATGTTGATATTGACTACCACTAGCATTAATTGGTTCTTTTAAATACATGGTTGCAAATTATAAATTTTATCTTCTGTTTCCAAATAAATGCTCTCCTAAAAACCAATTCTTTTCATCAGAGGCAAGATTAATTAGATTTGAATAAATCATTAATAGCATGTATAAAGCTGAAAAAAAAACTGGTCATTCCGACTAGATATGTACTTCAACTTATCAGAATTTTACTCAGAATTTTGTATCATGAATCCCTGATCAGGAACAAACTTCCTAGTTTATGTAGTTGTGTATTTACATTTATCTCAGGTGAATAGGACATGCTCTTTTGCCAGTCTTTGTCTATTTGGTTATGTTAAGATTGCAGAATTAAAAGTTCAGAGAATGCAATCAAATAAGCAAAACCATTTCAGCCTAAACCCGAATATACTAAACAAACCATATTTTCTCTGGTTTTTGGTTTGTTTGCGTTTTTTTCCAGATGCTTAGCCCAATGTTCTCTCACTTTTGAGCAACAGAGTTACAAGATGTCCAAAACATCAAGGGAGAGAAAATAAAGAAAACACACCAAAATGGGCTACTTAAATATAGAGAGGACAAAAACATGCAGGTAGAAAGACCAACACTATGTTCTATGAAACAGGTTTGGCGGGGGCAGGAGGGGGGTTCGAGGTTTTTTCTAGTGAAGCATTGCCTAATGTACTGAAATGTTTTCCAATGACTGCTACCCATTACTAAGCTCCAGATCTCCAGCAATGTGTAAGATCTTGCTATCTGACAGTTTAAGTTTTGTTTTGTACGTACATATATACATATATGTGTGTGTATGTAGTACAAAAAGCTTGGAAACATTCTATCCTTACAAAATAACATTACATTCTTCCTGAATAAAAACTGAATCAGGAGATTTATCTGTTTCGACAGATAAAAAATTAAGGACTCAAAAATTCTTTTTTTATTTAACCAGTAGAAGTACTTATATAAAAGGTAAAAGTCAAAAATTATCATCTCAAAGCTTTAAGGAAAAAACCTAAACTGTAACAAATCCACAATCCACTGAATAAATCCAACAGGAAGCAAAACAGCTTCAACGCACATCGAGTACCCTGACAGTGTCCCAGCACTGTTGGATGAACAGTGTCTACAACACTTGCAGATCACCCATTTGGTACCTCTTACGCCAAAATGGCACAACACACTCCCCTTTTTATGTCAGAGAATACAATTCTACAGGAAACTGGAAATAAAACTCATTAATCTGTGTTCAGGGAATGCCATCTTTAGAAAAGGTAAGGGATTGTTTCTTTAGGAATATTGCTTATCTTTTACAATTTAATTCATTATCTAGAGAAAGAGCTGACAGATCCATTTGGTGTTTTGCATACGATAAATTCCAAGAATGCACTGGTTGGTGTACACTGCATTTACTTCACTAGGGTAATCCAGAACTTACCAAGGTAAAAACCAAAACCCAGACAGGTTGAATGAAGCACTTAAGTCCTTGCTTCTGTAATCACTTTTTCCCTGAGCTGTCATGACAGCAGGAGTAACAGAAAAGAAGCTCTCAAAGCTTTTTGGTGCAGCCTACTCTATTTGCAGCACAGCCAGAACAAAAGATTTAACTGGACTGACTCATCATTTGGATAATCATCTCATCTGAATTGAGCTGTGAAAATACCAATTTGCTTGAGATGACATAACTGCTGTTGCAAAATCTAGATTCCTCAGTAGCTCTCCTAGAAAGAAGGCTTTGTTGTAAGACAGAAGTGAGAGGCTCTTCAAGCAGATGGTCCTGGGGATGTGCCCAAAGGCCAGTTGGTGCATGTGCACAGCCAGGTCAGAGCTGCCAGCAGTGCTGCAGCAGCCTCCTGGCAGCAGGCTGTCTTCTCACAGCTGCAGTTTGTGCTCTGTGCCTTTGCAGGTTCTGCCCTTGTGGTGCTGAGATCCACATCAGCTGCTCGCCTTTGTGTTTGGAAAAACTCAGCATGCACTGGCTTCATTGCTGGTGTCATCTGCACTGCAGGTGATGCCTGTTTTGCAGCATTATTTTAAGATGCTGCCTGAATAATTCTGGATAGAGCACAAGAAAAAACTGCTTATCTTTCCCCAAAATTCACAGAAAAATCCATTTACTCTGGACTGGATGAGACATACACAGATTGGTGCAGGAGATGCCACAATTGGTGGCAATTGTGTTCAAGGTGTGTGTCATTGGCTTCAAGAACACTCACATTCATTTACTGTGCATGTTTTTCCCAAGAAAGGAAAGAACTACTTTGTTCCTTTTTTACTACAATCAAAATCTGCTTTCCTACTTAGGGAAAGGGAACACAGAAAGCAGAAGATATTAGATGGAGAAGTTATCCTTTTTTATTTTTCTTTCTTAGTATGGTGCTGCTAAACACTTATTTCTGTACAGTTTCAAAACCATAATAATTACGGTTAATTCCTGCCCTATAAGTAATATTTGTATTTGCTCATCATGATCTTGACCTTGGCAGTGTGATTTAAGACTTCTGAGTCCTTGCAGCTGTACTGAACTCTCCAATGCTTTTACAAAATACATACAATTAGAAAAGAAGAGCATCAGTATTCACTGCAGAGTGTTTAACAATATATCAGAAAAATTCTAAAGTATTTAGCAGAGTCTTAGTCCTTTTACCTAGGATATATCTAGTAGCTTGTCTCCCAACTGCAGGATGAAATAAGAAACTGCAGAAATTGTACAGTAGCATTGCACTGGAGCCAAATACTGCTTGCAGCAGATGCACACCCCGATTCTCTGTATTCCACAGACACTGTCTTGTATGCAAGAGGGCTTAAAAACAGTTGAAACTGCAATGAAATATGCTGAAAGAATAAGAATGCACATAGCTCTTTTCCCCAAATGTGGAAAAACTTCTGGGTACCAGATTTTGGCTTTTTTATGACTTGTTACAACAAGATCATATACAAATGGTCTAGTTGGTTGGTTTGTAAACAAACAAACAAACATGACAGGTTAGGCTAAATTAGATGTGTGTGTCTGAAACAGAAAAATCAGCATGCTAGTCACAGTCATACCTAGTAAAACAATCCTCTCCCTTGTTTTCAAACTCATATTTTTGTTTAAGGATTTTTTTTTTTTTCACAGGAAGCTATAAAAAGAAACAATAAGCAGAAAGTACTTAAACCACAAGCAAATGCAAGGAAGAGATAAGGTGAAATACTAAAAATAAATCTGGAGCAGTTGCAAGCTGGTGAGGAAGCAAAGTAACAGTAAAACATCCATGTCTTTATGCAAATACAGTTAAAAAGAAAATAAATAAATAGGAATCAGCTGGTGAGAGGAAGAGCATGGTGGAACAAAGCACACTATGGGAATGAAAACACCTATAATAATAACCTGTACAGGAAAGCTGCATGCATAAGAGAAGGTCAATGCAGTATTACTGTAATCAGAGACAATAACTGTGCTAAAATACGAAGAGGAACAATGGGAATGTTGGACATTCTGCTGTACCTGTGTGGAGACTGATAGCTCATACATACTCCAAGAGTCTGGCTGCTGACAGCCAACTCAGAAAGCCTGCGCCATTCCCCAAGAAAACCCAGCAGGTCAGCTCAGCAGCACCACCACTTCTTGACAATACTGGAGCAAAAACAAAGTCTGCCTGACCTGGGGAAGGTCTGACACAAGAAGGTGTCCTTGTGTCTTACAGATTCTTTTCAGCACTCACTCAGTATAAAAAGTGACATCACCGGCAGTCTTATAATACAAATGTTAAATGATGACCTAGGAAAAGTGATACTGAATTTTATAATAAGCTGTAAAAGAATGGCAGATAATTTAAATGTGCGTAAAAGAATGGTCAATCACTGTTTAACCTTTGAAAACTCCGGGGGAATTTGTAGTTTAATAGAAAAGACTGAAATTTATCAAACAGCAGTAACATTTCAATATTGAAGAAGGTAGTGCTGGAGGGTAAAAAAATCAACCCATACTCAACTAAGACCAAGAAACAGGAGACCTATGGACTCTTATAAGCAATTCCCTTAAATCCATAAAGAACATAAGTCTAACCTTTTAATGGACTGTTTCTTTAGAATGACATGCTAAATCCCAAAGCTTAAAATACTATTTCTTTAGGAGGAAAAGACCAAGAAGGGTCTTCAAGCAGGCAGTGATCCCTCTGTGCAATTTAAATTATATTTTTTCTCCTGAAAATACTATGAAAAAATGCACGGAAGAATGCTGCTGAAGACAATTTGAGTTCTAGTAAATCTGGATACATCATCCCATTATCAAAGTCCAAATAATCCAGTTTCCTCAGGGTAGGCTACCAGTGAAAGTCTTCTAAGGGAACACAGCTTTCAAGAGCTCTATACAGCTGCTAAGATTAACAGAAATTTCCCTTCACTGTGCAGAGTCATGCCCTGAAGATAATGATGACCAAATACTAACACTGCTCAGAAATCTGGAATTACCCTAAGCTTGGTTTTGAAACCATTGAAACAAGTGTCTAGCAGCACTGCACTGAGAAAAACAATGATGACTTGTCCATTCCCTCATTTGCTTTCTAAGATAGCAGAGAAAAAAAGCATTCATTTAGGTTTGCTGGCAGTGTACTTTTGTACACTTACCACTCACGAATAAGCAATTCCTTTATAAGAAATTTGAAGGATCCAAACAATTAACAGAGAAAACCTCAATTTGCCTTTTTTCCCTCCCTGTCTTGGTAGACATAAGTTGTATTTGCATAAGTAGTGAAAAACTGGGGATATTGCACATTTTTGAAAAGCATGTGATTTTAAGACTATACTATACCTTGGTTGATTGAGGTAGCATACAAAGAACAAAATTTTAAAAAATATTCATATTTAACTTGATAAAATTAAGCATTAGCATAGAGCAGATTTTTAAGTATGACAATACTAAAACACACCTAAATTAATTCAAAGTCATGCTCCACCACAGTTTCTCAGGGACAAACTGTTATTCCAATACACATAAACTGTTATGGATGCTGTCAAACTGATGCTCTGTAAAAACTAGACAGAGAGAAAAAGGACAATGCATCCAACCCACTTTTCCCCCCTGCCATGAAAGCAAGAAATTGAGGCCCATTTGCTCCCAACAAAAAAATTCAAGCAATACTCTCTGAGGTGGAGTGATGGGGATGTGTATTTTGTTTCACTTTGAAAAAAAGTGTTAGATATATTCTGCAGATGTATAGATATATTAATGTGCAATATTATTTAGCTCCTAGCTAAAATTGTGGCTTAAAACACAAAACAAATACAGACTATGATACTGATCTTTGAGCTGGTAAAATGCTTTCATGTACCCACCAGAATATTAAGACAAATCCCTCTGGTTAGTGACATTGTCTGAATTCAGCTCCCAGAAGAAAGTAATACACAACACCAAGGCTATAGACATATCAGACTTCTCAACTACAGCAAAGCTTTTGAAATGGTAAATATGTTTGCGCGGATTTTTTTTTTTTTCTCCTGCAGAGAAAGATTTCACAGGTCATTGTAAGTGCTCAGCACAATTTAAAAATTCTAACTTAATCGCCAACAGTTTATTAACTCATCACTTCCTTGAGGCTTGCCTTGCTATTGATCACAGGAATAAAAGCTTCTTTGGCCACTTAACACGCATCTACCACTGTAATCTTAGAAACAAAATAGCAAAGTGACTCAGTTACCATGTTTTCACTTAGATTGGCTGGTATTCCGGAAGTGAGACTCTGATTACTAATCATCTGAGAGAGCCCTTGAAATGATGAGTGACCTTTTAAAAGTTCAGAAGAATAAACATGCAACATGAAATCACTGGGAAACAGCTTCTTAAAGAAAACAGGTAATGGAGAAACAGTTGAGAATGAATGCATATCTGACACATCCTGACTTGTTTTGAACCCAACAAGGCTGAGCACCAGCCCTCTCCATAAAGCAGGGCTGCTTATTCCTCCTCTGCACAATTAAAACCCATGCTTACATTATATTCACACTGCCCCCATATGCTGTTAACACTAGAAGACTACCTATGTCAAAAAAATTCTTGTGCTGTGTGAGCACATATTGTGAGCTCAGACAGTAGTTTACACTAAGTCCACCAAGCAGCTATCTAGAAAATACAAACAATTAGGAGTGTTCCAAAACTGCCTTTGGAAAAGACAATAAAAAAAATAGAGTATGCTAAAACTGATTAAATCAAAGGTTACCCTTACAACCTTTCACTGTATGGCAGACGTGATCTTCAGCAGAGAAATTCAAGAGGCATTCATGTAGAGGAATTCAATTTATTGAAATAGAAGTCAGTAATTGGATCTGCCTAGAGTAACTGCATATCATAAACACAATGAACTTGAAGCTTTGGTGTATATCAAGGGCAATGAATTAACTAACACCAATGAGATTAACTGAGGAAAAGGAAAAGGGCTAATAGGATACTGATGCACTTTGAAACAGCTATGCTGCTTTCTCAGCTAGAAATAGTACATGAGAAGGAGATAATCTTTTGCTATATCTCAAGAATGTATGTATGTGCTCAGATGTCCAGAGAATTGCAGACAGAGAGATCTGGAATGTCTGTGGCAATGGAAAAAAAAGAGGGGGGTGGAGATGGGGTGGGAGGGGGGGTCTGATAGAGGGATGGATCAGAATGAACCCTACATCAAAACTGTTCCATTTTCTCCCTGTCAGAAAGAGGATGAGGAATGAAGTTTTGTTTTTATTTTTTTAAAAGCAATTGAAGTATCCAGGAATCTGGACATAGCAGAACTCAGTTATTTCCTAAAAGTACAACACAAACTAGCATGAAATCAAAAAAGACAATATTCAATGAGGGCAAGTAGCAAGAAAGAGAAGTATATAAATACAGACTGAAGAACAGCTAGTGGTACTATAGAAAAGGAAGTGAATGTAAAATGGGTCACAACTGAGTAGGAGTCAAAAGAATGACAAGATGACAAAAGCAAAACTAAAATGTTCTAATTCAAAGATGTGTTAGTACTCCAAAACACAGAAAGCAGTGATTACATGCACTTTCAAAGCACCCAGCTTTTTGCTTTACGTTTCAGCAAAATATGTAGACATGGCAAGAGAGATCAGAGGAGAGCAAGAAGAATAGCCACAGGTCTTAAAAATGTGACAGGAGGGAAGATACAAGAAGCCTTAACCCATATGAAAGACTAGATATGATATTAACTGAAGTGATATAACTAGGATCCTAGAAACAGAGTTCTAGCTCACAATCAGTCCATAAACCCTTCATAGATTAACGTTTTGGCCAACAAACAATTTTGACCTTAAACACGAAACAGAAGCCTTTAAGGGTAGTTGTAAAAACAACTGCAGCACTAACTAGAGCCATAAGAAAACATAATGGAACAGAAAAAAATTCTGTGTAGGGTTACCATTAAAAAAAATCTGTATAAAGATTTTCTCCACCTTTCTTCCAGTTTCAAGTTTCAGCAAGAGCTACGAAAGCAGCTGTGGCTGGAGTAAGCTTGAATAGCTGGACAGAAATGCAGTAAGAATTTCAGGGTGAACTGAAAAGAGCTTTCTTTTACAGTGCAATCAGTCAAACTTGAGATTCATGCCCTTCACATGGCCAGTCTATAAATTACAGGACAATAAATCAACCAAATCAAAACAGGATGTGCAGGGCAGTTGCTGTGTTTCTTGAACACCTCCTCTGGGATGCAGATGCAAGACACCCAAGGGGGTTTGCAGTAACTTCCAACCCAGGTGATGCATATGCTCAAAATGGTCCAGAACTAATTATAAAACTGGATCCCATAAGAAAATCTACTGCTTGGCTTCCTGTCGACATTTGCAGTGTGCTGCAGGAACCTGCAAGAATGCCTTTGTATGCCATCACAATCCAATGTTATTTTTTTCTCAAGTTTTAGTTATGTTAGCCCAGAGCTTCTCCACATTCCCTTTGCTAACAGCTAAGGCTGCAGAGAGTAACTATGTAAGTGCTAGAAAAATGTTCAGTTGACACAGTTGTTTGTTGGAGAATTTCAAGTTGGGTAAGGGCATCCCCTTACAGGAAAGTGGAATGAAAATTGTTGCAGTTCAGCCTCAAACTGCATCACAGGTTCCCTTTATCCACCAAAATATAAATTCTGCCTTAGTACGGAGATTGTTCAGCACTTTCCACTCTTAAAATGTATTTTCATTGCTTACAACTTCGCCAAAATAGCAGTTTGGGCCGAAACTTTCCACACCAGATGCCTGCCTGAGGCTGAATTTTTTTGCACATGTTTCAGCCAAACAGTTTAGATGTTCTAGAAAATGAAGATATGTTTTTCGGTATTAAAAAAAGCTTTTGGTGACCTTTTCTTCAAGAAAGCAAGCTTTGTAAGAGTAGATAAAATCTTCTACTCCATCAGATGGTTCATGACACTGAGGGGTGCACATCTATCCTGATCTGGCAGCTGGAGGCCTTTTGTAAGTTTGCCCGGTTACTCGAACCTCCATAGTCTGCACCCTCACTTTACACACCTTTCTGTCAAGCTGGAGTCCTGACCAGACCAGCAGAGCAGTCACCCGCTCGGGGGGACAACATGTGATTTCAATCAGCCGTGCCCCATGTCAGGTCAGAGCTGAAATCAAAGCTGAAGACAGAGCGTGCTTTTCCCTCTCCTGCCAGTGACTGAGCTATGCAAAGGGCTGCGCTGGGGGGCTGCTTTAGAAGGAAACACAGAAAGAACTTTAAAAACGAAACTCAAAAAAACAACCTACCAAGCACACACACAAAAAAACCAACAACCACACCATATCTGGAGACTGGGTGGGCTGAAGGAATGAAGCGAGCTGGAAGAAGATGGAGAGTCTGGATCAATGAGACAGAATTCGCTGATGAAGAAACAGGTATGGTCTCTCCAGGAGGCACCCCAACCAGCTTGCTCAGGGACAGCAAATGGGTGTTAACAGTAACAGATGAAAAGCACCTAGAGGTGTACAGAATTTATCTTGCGCAAGTACCCTCAAGTGTGGCATTTCCTTACATTTTAAAACTCTGCATGACAGCATTCTAAAAGGTCCCTTGTTCTGCACTTGAATCACTACTTTACAGCGTCCACACACATGTTGTGGAGAGTGAACTTAGATGCTACAGCAGAGCCAGCCTAGCAGAGACTCCTTGGACACCAAGCATGATCCTTTTCTTCCAATTCCCTGACACATTTTCCTCCTTCTCTTTACCCTTCTGGTAGCCACTGGATTCCTCCATGAGGTGGCTGAGTCTGACAACCCAGCAAAAAGTTCATCCAGAAGAGAAGGGTAGGAAAGAAAACCAGGAAGGAAGCAGACAAGCATTTTCTCAGTGAGCAAGTTGAACTGGCTCCCAGCGAAGATGAAAAGCACCCCAGCTGGCAGTAGGAAGGTTGCTGGACCACACTCCAGGGAGCAAGGGGGAGGAAAGCAAGACCTCACCCTTCTTTTCAGATAAAGACCTTCACCATGACAAGCTGAAGGACATTATTACAAAAGTTACAGTGTGACGTAACAATTGCTTAAATCTCCCCATTGATTTGGGCCCCTAGAAAAAGAAGCTTCTTCCAGAAAACAAGTCAAAACTATTGATATTTCTTCATTCTCAGTCACTAGTCAAATCACATGCTGGAATTATTTCACTTCAGTGACTCACAGGCTGGTGTGCAGTGTATTACCCACAAAGAACTCATCTTTATTGTTTAGCTCATATCTATGTGGTTGGAAAACAATATAGTTTTATGCAGTCACTCTTATTTTTCTGCAGTTCTGTCACACTGGTCCAATTGTATCCAGGGGCATCCCACCCACTTCAAGATTAAAACTAGAAAAATAATTCTTCTGTTTTCACTAGAAGTTCTTCCTCCTTTACCCGCACTACAACTGCACCCATACTCAAACAATACACTCCAGACAAAGTTTTGAAGAGTTCTCTTTCTGTTTTTTCATACATAACAGCCTGCCAACCCCATCACAACGCAAAATCCTGGCAACCCTTGCACTTAAAATAAATAAGTAAGTAAATAAATAAATAAACAAACAAACAAGCACTTAAACCCACCTCAAAAAAGGGATCGGGTGATCCAGCTCCCAGATGCAACACTTGTGTTTGAAAATTACAGCAGCGAGTGGCCTGAGAAGCAGCAGTTCTGCCCCTGCCCTGAACGGCCCAGCCTTTGTTTGGCTCTGACACTGAGCAGGGGTGCTGCTGTGACCAGAGTGAGTCACACAAGAAGCCTGTGGTCCCCCAGACACCCGTTGGAGAGTGCTAGGCAAGACCCTCCAAAGTTTCAGAGAGACCTGGGGAGAACAGCTTTCTTCATGCCACGGGCTCAGAGCAAGGATGCTAACTGTAACCGTGAAGCTGCTGATTATCCTGAGCATGCAGAAAGACGTGCACAACTCAGCTTTCCAAATGATCCCCTGCAGGTCAATCCTAATTTCACAGAGAGACAAATCTGGCTGTGGCCTCTCCCCGCCCCACAGTCCTTCTGGACAGAGCCGGGTCTGCATCACAGATCTGCAGCATGAAGTGTCCTGAAGCGGGGAAGGGCTTGCCACACCACTTTCCAGCTACAGACTAGCACCATTCATCACACCAGCTGACAGGTTAGACTTGTGCACTTGGGAAAAAAAGGAAAAGCAACAAAACCCCCACCACACACTGAGCAGTCTGCAGCAAGAATCAAAGATTATTGCATCACATTCTTCTTGTGCTGCGTTCAGGGCTTTTTTGGCCTGAGCTCTCTTCCTGACCTCATCTACCATGACTATCCTCCAAGTTCTGTCTCAGAGCTCATTTCCTCATGGGAGCTCAACAGTTAGAAACTACAGCTACACATGCACATTAAAAAAACTAAATATGCACACACTGTCCAAGTAAGCTCTCAAAGAATGAGCTTCCAGTTGGTTTACTTATCTAGTTCCAGCAATCTACTTTTTTCCAGCCTGTTGTTCTTATCTTCAATATATTGATTCTATTGCAGGGTGCTTTTGAAATCGAACATCAGATATGACTTCCCAACATCAGATTAGTTACAGGAGGCCTCTGTTGGAGGCTTCTCTGGGCTCCTGGAAGGTGGAATATACATTTTGAGAAACTCCATCTCTTTCTAGACTGTCAAGTGCTGAGTGCTTTTAATATTACATGTTTAATTGAAAACACCTTTACACTCACTCATGTGAGTTGGGTATACTAATCCTGAACACAAAACGTGTCCTCTCAGAGTTTTAAATAATCAATGTTAACATTTTTACTTAAACATTCCAACTGCAATAAATACTTGGTTTAAAATGTTGCAAATGTGTATCACATAGAAAAATAAAGTACATCTATAAGCTGTCTATAAGCACACACAGTAAAGAAAGCAACAAGACTCAGCTTCCACCAAATAATAAGTGCACTAATAAATTTGTATTAAAAAAAAATCACATTTTCCTTTTTCCCTTCAGGAAGAGCGGATACTAACTTCAGTAATTTGGTTTCCAGATAACAGACAGGAAATCATTTCTCTGAGAGAGATGAAAGGATTTAGGTAACACTGTACATACAATTAGAATTCCCAAATGTTTGTATCACTGGCAGTTCCTGTGGGTGCTGGGGAAAGATTAGGTTTGATTAAATTGCAGACTGTGCAAGTTTATTTATAAACTCAGTTGTGAAACACATCATTAAAATCTATTTGTGACAAAACCCAGAATTTTTTGGTAAAACATCTGAACGAAGTTTCCCAGTTTTTTCAACCTAAAACCCCATTGTGTTAATGTGAGCTGAGAAATAAATGAAGTCCCTTGAAAGTGTCAGATGGAGAAGTAACGGGATAAGAAAAACTGACTTCAGTTCAAGAGTCTGAAGTAGATATTTCACTGCCTGTTTGGACAAAACGAGAGATTTCAGATGTGCTTGTCACATGGTTCCAGTTCCACATGATAATGATCTATTCAGTTCAACTGCCATTTATTTTCATCAGTGATTACTCACTAGCAGATGCATTTTGTCATGACAAGATTCCGCTATTGTGAAAATATTTCCTGGGCAGTTTGGAAGTCCTACCATATTCTAAACTATATGCCCAGAAAGTTTATTCAAAATTGAAATTCTAAGGAAATAACCCCCCAGTCACATATTTCAATGAAGAAATTGGAGGTCAGAGAGGGAAGGACATGTACATTTAGCAGAATATTCCTTTTGGGCCATGCTTTTCTTGAGAAATGTCCAGGACCAGACAACCAAGCATTCCTATTCTTCATGGGGAAAATGAATGTACTCATTACTGACAAAATAGGTTTTAAACCTAATCTAGAATACTGAATATAGATTTGGAAGTTGCATAAGAGTTTACAGTCAATCCTGAAGAAGCTGGATTTAACCGGTTCAACCCACACCCCAGAATACTTTATAGAGAGGAGCGCATTCAGCCATTTTTTCAGATTTCAAACCTCTCGAAGAAGTATCTGACATGGATTTGGGTTTAACCCACTTATTACACCATGCTGCTGAGACAAAAAAGTAGTTTCTGTTCCTAAAAAGGTTCAGACAGTCCAAAAGCAAACATTTATTTTCAGGAACTTGGATTTAGACTCATTACACAAGATTCTCAAAATGTAGGTAAAAGAATAGCAAGCTTTTGCTGCTGGCTTCGCATGTGAGAACAACAGAACCCCAAAACAATTAAAATTACAAGTCAGAGCATGAAATATTCCCTCCTTTGATATTTTTTTGCATTGTCTCAGTTTGTCTAGGCTTTGAAAATGTCCTACATTGCCTGTGTGCCAGAGAAATTGCTTTTCCAACCCACAGCTCTAAGCACTTGTTTATGTGAAATACACTGCTGAGTTAGCCTTCACCCCTCAGGTCTAATCATAAATTATACTGCGAGGCAGATTTTATAAAAGTTTTTGGCACCGATTTAGCCATGGAGATTGAAAATAGAATACTAAAATGGAAAAAAATCAGTTATTGATGGAATATTCTCTTACTTAAGCCACATGTTAAGGTTCTCTAACACAAATCCTGTTTCAGTCAACCAGGCAAAAGACAGAAGTCAGCCCTTCAGGGCCTTTCACAGTGTAACAGAGGCTGAAGAATTGAATTAGCAAAAAAACCTTGAAAGCAATAAAGGGGCTTACGCAGGGTAGAGCTAATTGGCAAGCAGTGTGCACAGTAAATGCCCATATGGGAAATACTCTGAGGTGGGTTAAGCTGCCATTTGATGCCCAAAGTCCCAGGTTAATGCATCAGCATGACCAAACGGAGTACGATCCTAAGTGAAAGTAAAAGTTTTCACAAAAGTTTTTCTATTTGGGATATTTTCTCAGCCAGACACCTCATTTTCCTTAACAGAAGCCTCTGACAGTACAGAAAGTAAAATATCCTTCCTTACTTTCATTTTTGTAATGCAAACATTACTCACATAGTAGACTATAAAAATATGCTTCTTTTAAAATTCTCCTTACTTACATAATAAATATACAAATGTGCCTGGGTTTTGTGTGCACAGCAATGAATCCCTGTTTTGCAGGATTAAAGATTACAGTGGGGTACTTAAAAAAGCCCCCAAAACACAAAAAACCCTTTGGAGAGAAAAGGTGCTTCTTGCTATGAGGAGCTCTGCAAGTTGAATTTCAATGCTTCTAACATCCGCTTTCTGAAAAACACCATTCACAAAGCTGAAAACAATCCATTATTCTTCAACTGCAGCCATCAGCTAGAGCTGACAAATGTTTGAAACAAATCTGAAAATAATATTCAAAATGTATCCAATTCCAACAGTACTGCATTACTTACACTAGAACATACAGAGAAAATACACTCTCTAATCCCATAGAGTTAAAGGAAAATCGCATAGGAAAAATATGTACAGCAGTTTGAAAAAAAGTTCTTCTCTAGTGTAGTAAATTGTATTCAGCTATGAGACACCTTACTAGTTGAAAATAACCTTTTAATGACCTTTAAGCTCAACATTAATTCACTCTGTTGATAGCTGTCCTCAAAAAAAAAAAATTAAGCTTCTCAGGTGTGGGTTGATTTGCCTGTTCTGTTTCATTGCCATTTTAATTCATACTTTTTAATTTCTGTCTAGCTTCTTTCTACAGAGCTAATATAATATTTGGCAAAGAAAAAAGGAAGGATACTTGTATTTACCTCTCCCGCCCCTGTCACTCACCTCTCCCCCATGAAGTGCAATCTACAGGCTCTCCATTTGTCACTGTTGTTGCTATTATCCTAAGAGCAAGTGAAAGCTTTTTACATGTTTTAAGACAATCTTTAGGCAAGTCAAAGATAAGTCCTTACACAAGAAGCTGATGCCTGAAATCAGATTTTTTTTTTTAAGTAGGAAGCTGCTGCTTAAGTAGGAAGGATGCAAGCTTAATTTACATTTTCTTTACACTGTTTCACATGCTGATGAAAACTGCATTTAAAGCCCAAAAGTCGGTCCTGACAAAAGGAAGAGATTTGCCATGTTCATCAAAGCTTTAAATTGCTTCCTTCAATAACTAGTATGAGAATATTTTAACAAATAAATAAAGCAAAATAATGCAGATTCAGTTCAGAGGTCCTTAAAAAAACAAGACCATACAAGTTATCATACCTTCTGTAGGGGTGTATTTGACCTTGGTCTACCAGTATAATCATAAAATGGACCACTGAACCACAATGGTAGCAAGACAAAGCAAGTAGTTAATGTTTTGCCGGTGCATGCTCTTAACACTTTGTGTCACAGATACCCATCTGTCTCACTATCAGCACATCTCTAGGAAGAAACAAACTTCCACTGCACTATCTCCTCTTTCAAAGAGATCCTGCATTAACTTCTAGAAAACCAGCAACAAACTTTCTCAATCTCTATGCAAAGGGGTCAGTTCTTTGTAACCACATACCTTCTCCTCCAAACAAAAGCTCTGCTGCTACTGGCAGACCTGACCTTTTGCAAAACTCGCTGCACAAATGCTGTCAGGCCGGAGCAGCTGCAGAAGCTCACCCTATCACTCAGCCTGCCTGCCCTGTTGAGTGTTCTTCCCTTCCACTGTTGAGATCCATAACATCTAACTACAAATGAAAGAAGCAAATGTCTCCATTTTGGCTGGCATTGGAAGAACAAAGGAAAATTATGACAAACTAATGAGGAAAAGAAGACAAACTGAGGAAACAGATGCTTTATCTGAAGATGGGAGAACATATGGTGGAAACAGAAAGCATTCAAGTGGATGAAATAATGGAATACAAAGATATTAATGGCCTGAAAATGATCATGAAGATACCACGTCACCACCTAGCCTTACAAAATTTTCAGGTTTGTTTTTTTGTTTTTTTGTTTTGTTTTAAAAAGATAACCAGTGTGATTCTATGTTTGGGACTCACAACCTTACTGAATAATGCTCTGCATAATTGTTTTTCTCCTGTGCAAATATTTACATTGTATTAGTGGAAGAGAAACCCATACTCTTCCATCCCTGGATTAAAGCATCACCACCAAGTTACACAAGAAGTCATGGATAACTGGAAACAGCTGTTAAGCCACTTGCATCTCTGCTGTTTTGTAATACCCACCAGTAACTCAGAAGGATCATATCTTACATCTGCTTCTCTTCTCTTCTACATCAAAGTCTTAATAGATAGCTTGTAAGAGAAGTTGTCATTGAAGCTAGGTCTTGAGGAGAGGCACAGAAAGTCACGCTGCAGCTGCTGCAGATGTTCCTCTGTATGTTTACTAATAGCTGCCTGCTGAGTTTTAACATTTTTGGAGCCAGGGTTTCCAGATGTCTCCTCTAAAATTAATACAAACAACCAGGAAGTTTACAGAAGTAAGATGATCTAAAAATTTCTCTTTTCTCACAATTTTATTTCTGATATCTGCAGAGGAACTGTACACAACAAAACAGATTTGCTGGCCTAACATAAATAGGCACAACAACAGCACACCAAATAAAAGTGCTGCAGAAGATCCCAGATCATAAATCATCACTTTCACATACCAGAGACAGTCCTTGATGCTCAGCAGCACTGGTCAAGCCACTGCACTGCCTCCTCCTAATGCTGTTCATATATTATCAGCATGCCAAAATGAGGAGCTAAGGGCTTGGCCTGACATTAATGCCCATCACCTTTGAGGAGATATTATCCATAAGGTCTGACAGTATAAATGAGATACAGACTCTACACACTAAAATTCAATGAAAATTCTCACCAGCGTAAACTTGAACAAGATTTTTCTGTCCATCCTATCCTGCACTGCCCTCAAGCAAACTCATCTAGTTTGTTTTCCAAAAAAGTTATTTAAACAAAAAAGAGAAACTAAGACATGATTCACACCCCCAAACTTTCAAGCCATATTGTTATAAAATGAAACCCTGCCAAGTCTCTTTATCAAATTTATCAAATATTTTCCCACTCCTATTGAAGAATTAATGTGCAGCCACTCTTTCTTAAAAAGAATTAATTGAAATAAAACCAAACAAAACAGACTGTACTGAGGAATCCAACTTCAGTGTATGCTGCATTTTATTCAAGGACTCAAACAACTTCCAGCCAGCAACTCACAACAGCCTCTGATTATGATATAACAGGAACTTATATTTCAGTGAAAATTTTGCAAAGGCGTACACACACAAAATAGGTGTGTGTATTTACAGACTTTCTTACCTCTTGCCAGAAATTTTTCTTTAAACAAAGAACTGCCGCTTTTCCTAATGGAACGAACATTTCTAAAGCCCTGAAAATCTAGCTGCAATTAAACAATATAAATCAAACTACAGAATGAAACACACAGATGACCCAGTTTTCTAACAGGTTTTTTCTAACTATTTTTAGTGATTTTTAGCATTAGTATGCAATGTATTTTTGTCTGTTAGACAGTTATTGTCCCTTCCTGGAATTTTTTTTTATTCTGCATAGTTTAAACAAAAAAATCCCCCCAAACCAAAACCCAACACAAAAGTTTGTAAAACAAAGCAAAACAAGGAAATACCTATGCACTACAGCTAACAGACATAGTTTATATGGGGAAGAGAAGTAATTTGAACTTTCCTCCATCACAAGAGTTAATCACATCAAACACAGACAAGACTTTCAAAATCTTTACCCAGTATGAGTGAACAAGGACACAACTCAAGACTTTTGGCTGAAATGCGTCCAGCTTTGTTCGCTGTTTCAGAGCAAACTAATCTGTCTAGTTTGTGCCAGCAATTCCATTCCTGTTAAAGTCTGTAATACAGACCTAGGAAAAATACTGATTTCATGAAGTTTCAGCTTTTAAGAAAGTTCACAGAAAATTCTTCATCAGCTTGTTATCAGGCAGCATCAGCTGGTAAATGGCAAGTTGCAACAATTGCAAACTAGTCTGGAGAATACTTCACTAAGTTGGAGACAGATTTGATAAAAGCAAATTTCAAAACAGTCTTGGCCTGATATCCTTTCCCAAACAAGCATGGTGTACTTGTTATTAACCAACATTCAAACGGTTGCTATAGGAGCTTATCCATCAGCCTCCCATCTGCTCTGCCCCTCTCCATTTTCTTTCCCTTTCTCAGCTAAATGTCATCTTGAAAATGTGAGGAGGATAGCAGTAAGACTTTGAACCTGAGAACAACAGACTCTGCAAAGCACTAGTGTTTTCTTACTAATCCTGGGATAAGAAAATCCATCACTTACTTTCAGGAATAACACCTTGTAACTTACAGATCAAACCTCACTGTCTCCACTTCAGTCGTACATTACCACAAACAAAGTGGTTGCTCTCACTAAAGGCACCAGTAGTATCCTCTTTTTAGAGAAAGAATTACAAATTGTCTCCCAGACCTAAAATTATTGTTTGAATAGTAATTATTTTTTATAACATCTAAATGTCAGCTTAGAACAACAAAGAACTGCATGAAGCAACTCTGCATTTCAAAGGTGGCAGCTATGGGTAAACAAAATACTGTGCTAGAACACTGCAGTGACAGAAGCTACATAATTTATAGTTTCTACAACATTGCAAACTCTGGAGTATATCCCTACAACGGCTGAAAAGAAGCAGAAATTGAGCAGCACAGAATGCTTTTCTCTGAATATAGCTGTAGGAAGGCTTTCCACTCAGCAAAGAAAGGACTGGAATCTGCTCTTGATTCACTAATATTCAATATACTGCATACAACTTACCAAATGTCTGTGTGATTTAGCATCTCAAGTTCTTCTTTTTTTCCTTCTGCAAAACTATAGCTCCCCTTAGCCTTTCCTACTTCAGAAAGGACAAGTCACCTACCAAGAA
Organism: Melanocharis versteri; assembly: GCA_013397845.1. Classification (NCBI taxonomy): domain Eukaryota; kingdom Metazoa; phylum Chordata; class Aves; order Passeriformes; family Melanocharitidae; genus Melanocharis; species Melanocharis versteri. The sequence goes on along the minus strand of VZTG01002535.1, from coordinate 253,382 downwards.
TTGCTCTGTACCAAAAGCTGAGCTCCGCCTTGCAACAAAGGGGCACAGCTCAATTTACCTTTCGAAAGGAGCAAGCAGGCAATTCTGTTCAGCTATAACTACTATCCAGTAGTAAATAACACTAATGCTAACATTTAAGAACTAAAGGTAGTAATAATGATCTGGGACAATGCCTCCTATTTTATGAAACTTATAAAGCCAGTATCTTAATCAGGATAGCTGCTGTCAACCCTTATTGTGTAAGCCATCATGCACAAGTCAGCAAAATGCTTTAGCAACTAGAAAACTCTGTCTAGATCTTTATCAAGACCGGATCAGAATAATAAGATCACAAAGACTTGTGCATCCATTTAATTAAAATAATATGTTCCTTACTGCAGCATGTACTTCATCACACTTCAGCAAACCAACTCCATTCCATCACTGTTTGAATAACTTTTCCATGGCAAAAACATCTATTCTGTTATAATAAATTTAGATCAAATAATAAATGTTTTACTCAACAGACTTTGTTGTAGACTATGTCATAGAAATGTCAGACTGTTAAGGCTTTGAGAGACAGAGTTCAGTCTGACTAGGTCTTTTTCTTGATCCTCAAGTCACAGAATTTAAACAAATTAAGCTGTGAGTTGCAAACTATTTATAAATTTTAAAGTAGGAGAATATGAGCCATTCACAAAAGATTCAACAGATTTTTCCATCTTAATACACTCATGTCCCAAAGACAAACACTGCTTTTGTTCAAAAAATAATTAGGGTAGTAACAAGAGGTCCAGTGTTTTATCTTCTGTTCTCTATCTCTTGCTCTCCTCTTCTCAAAGACTTCTGAAACATCCATGGGTAATATCTGTTATATTTCTCTCTGAGCCTCTTTTAACCCTGTGATTTATAGACTCCAGAGGTGGAAAAAAAGTCTCAAACATAATAAGGTGAAAGAAATAAAACTACTTAATAGTGTTCTAGGAACAACCTCTTGCAGGATTTTTCATTTCACCAAATTCTGAGAAGTTCTGGAAGGCTGTTTTTGCATGAGGTGTGTTTCAACATATACTCCATTGTTAAAAGGTGTAGTAACTCTCACTGAAGCCAACTGGAGTTTTACACCTACCTTCAGTGAACACTGGACACATGTGCACCCCTATTACTACAGATATGGAGATACCCTTCCTTGTTCAAACATAATTGCATGCACACAAACACCACAGGAATAGCTCTTGAAAAAGCCACAGCTGTTTCTCACTTCAAGGATTAAATCCAGGTGGATCATGTAACAACTCTTACAGTTGTGCTGATTATTCCAAGTTTGAACATCGCCAACATTTTAAAAAATGTCTAAAAAACTGGGTGGATCAGGCCACCCTGGTTGGAAAATCTGACAAAATACATAACTTCATATAATTCTCACTGATTTAGGCATGCTGCAAATTGCTGGACCTATACAATAGACACTGCATCACTGCACTCTTTGCCAGTTAGGAAATGGGACTAACATACACAAACAGCTGAGAATATGGAACTGATCTGTAGATTAAACTCAAGTGGAAAATGGTCTCCTTTTCTCTTCACCCAAAAGTCTGCTGTTCTGACTCCTGTTTCTGGTGGGTAAGATTGTAAATATTCATAGGAATATTGAAAGTCCAGCTTTATGGACCTATTTTGGAAAGTGATCCTATTATTAAATACATTATGTTTTATAATACATTAGCTTCCAATGAATCAAACTGTAAAGTTCTGTGTCCCATTATTTAATATATTGTGTTTTGCGAATATGAAGTCAAACTTATATAGTCCTTTGTGAAGTACGGGTATAATTACTTAAATCAATACTTGTTATTTCATCAGCTGGCACAGAAAACAAAGTTCCATCCTCAAAATACCACTGCACAGTTCCCAGTGTTATTAATTTTCTTTCTATTAGCATGGATAATACCACAAAAATATGCTGCTAGGTGAACCTACAAGCATGGTCCTGTAAAGAAATGTGCAACTATAGCCGATACCTATCGAAACCAAGTGAGCTCAAATGATTTCCAGCTCTTGTGATTTTACCATGAGTCATATCTAGTGTTTTCCTTGAGTCACACATTTAGGAGCCTCAACCATGGTGCCCATAATTACATTTTACAATTTCATTACTGTGGTAAGACAGAGAGCAATCCGTCAGTTTACATACATGCATCAAGACACTAAGCATGCAGAAGACACCCTTGGTCACATACCAGACTATTTTGTACAAAATTTTGGTGAAACAAAACCAAGACATAGTTACAAAAGTGCTTTTCATCTGTAAATGGTAATTTCTCACTGAATGTGCACCAAGATCCACATGCATGAATTCCAGTGTGCCGCCTTTGCTGTGTAAAATTTCACCAATGACAGAACTCCCATTTTTTTCCTTACAGAGAAAAACAAGTATTTATTTATTGGACAGCTTTTGATAGCAATGGTATGCCATTCCACCCACATATAAGATGGAACAAGCCAAAAATTGCTGGTACATAGACGAAGTTAAATCTTACGGTTGGGTTATTTTTTCTTTTACCAACCAAACAAAATTAATGCGTATCAGTAAGTAAACAACACCGGCTGGGCCTTGGTGGTTAAAAGCTCTTATTCTGTTCTGTGATTTCAAAACCATTCAAATGCTATTCAAGGTGCAAGTGGGCATGTAAGCATCAACACTTTATAAATCAGAAGGTGAGAGGGAAAACATACAAGTGCAGACATACTTAAATATTTTAAAATTCAGCTCCTCTGAATATCCTTGAAACTCTTACTAAGCTTTTGAAAAGCCATAAACAAATTGCCTTTCAGTATCCACATAAACCTCTGGAAATCTGAACCATTGTTGAGAACAGATCCTGCTATTGCAGCACTGACCAAAACAATCTAAGTCAGTAGAGGAACAAGAAAAAAACTTCTCCTGTCCTCATTTCCAACACTGAAAGTACTTTCTCTCAGGTTGCACCCAGCAGGAAGCAATTCTGAATCAGCAATGGATTAAGTAGATGAACCAACAGATCTCTGTCACATCAAATTGTTATGGTATTTCATATTTTAACTAACTTTCCATTTAATATGGAAAACCAAAAAGACCCCAAAATAAACTCTCTCCACAAGACACATTCAAGCAAGCATGAACGTAAGGGTTCAACAGAGCTTAACGCAGTATGGGAAATCTGCAACAAAACCAAGGATGAGCTTCTAGAATATGCTGTCATTTGCTAACATAAGTAAGAATGAGCTCTGGCTGCTGTTCTTACAAACATCCCCATCTGGCCTCAGCAAACAGGAGAAAAGTGATGCAATTTTCATGGCACCCACAGCTTCAAACCCAGACACTCATCACCTAGGTGTTAGCAAGCCCTTACACAAGGCTTCTCAAATTACTGCTTACCACCAAGACCTGAAACTGGCCCCCTTTAACATCTGTTAATCTAATTGGTTCCTATGAGCCCGTAACAATTAAACCTGTTGTTGCAAGGAGCAACAGGGAAAGGGGATTTTATATATCCACAGCTGGGCTGTTAGCAGAACAAATGGACTGCATCTTACTCAAGGGGTCTCACCAAAATTCAGTTACCAAATTGTGAGAACAAGAACAAGCCTCAGATGAAGCTGATGGCCTCAGCAAGTGGGCTGAGCTCAACGCACTGATCAGCTGCTCTGTCACAACAGCAATCATAAAGGGGGACAAAGGCTGCCCAATTTCTCTAGTCACCAAATACAACAAAGTTAGTAAAAGGGATTACTAGTCATGGCAAAGATGGATTGATAAAGAGTAAACAGAATTTTTGCATGATCTATTATGAAGCTGGCAATTTTTGGTTAGCCTGTAATAAGAAGGAAAAAAGTGGAATCAAAGTCCTTGTTCAAAATGTTTTTTCAAAAGGGAAGTAATGCAACAGCTGAAGAAACTGAGCTCTTTACTTAATCAAAACACTTCAGTGGATTTCATATAGAAATAACTTTTTTTTTCCCCTAAGAAGAAGTGAAAATTGAACAAAGTAATACTCAGCTCAGTATCAGCCCTGGTCCCTTTTCCACAGACACTTAAGAACATCTCTGTGTACTCACAGCAGATTGTCAGCCTCAAAAGGAATTTTCATACATCTAAGCAACATGAATAAAGGCTTGCAGAACAGGAGCTGTAATATCCTCAGTATCATCAGCCTACAGAAGAAAAGGAATAAAACCTTTGTCATAAGTTTTGCAGATGTCTAAGCACAAACATCTTACACTCTGAGAAAGCAAGCGAGCCCTGCGGCTTCCTTTCAGTGTACCAGATTAATAAAGCTTACTTCTTGTCCTTTCTACTGTCTAGTTTTAAAATGACATAATGAAACCCTTCTCAAAAGTTTTTTTGCTCTGCGCTCTCTGCTATACTTTCTACCCTAGTCCTAAGCCCAAAGTAGCTGGGCACAATGCTGAACTGAGGTGACACCATCACGACTCTTAGAAGTGCTTCAGAAGCTCCTGCAACACTTTATATGCCTCACACTTGGACACCTGAAAGTTTAGTAGGTCCCATCTTAGGGTGTGGGAACAATAATAACTGTCATTTACTTCATGGGAGACAGAGAATTAAGCTTTCAACCTTTGTTTCTTTGCTCTCTAGCCACTGGCTTTTATTTTTTAAACTCTTTTGCTTGCTATTCATCCCCTTCTTAATCTGTTCCTCTAATTTTCATCAACCTTTGTGAAACTCCACTAAGTCAGCTTTAAAAACAGAAATGCTTTTAACAGAGGAGTTGAGACTTGGTACTCAGAAGTGAATGCAGAAACTTTTCCCTTTTCCCTTTTCCAGAGGATTACTGAAGAAGATCTATGTATCTAAAACTCCTTTTTTTCCTCCCTTTCTGGATGTTTCCTTAGACCATCACAACTACAGACAACTACTTCATTCCATAACCTCAGCCAAGAAACAATTTCTTTTCTCTGACGGTTGCAATAAACTTCAAACATATCATAATTTAGTCATCTTGAATTGAACTCAGGCAACATTAGAAGGTTGCTCACGGTATGTAGAGCTATTTGATGCTTTAACAGGTAAAATTATTAAAAGTGTGAAACACACAAACCTCCTGACAGGCTTTCTGTAGGTTTTATGTTTTGAGCTGTGCCTCCAGATACATTTGGAAAAAAGAACATAGCAGTCTTTCAGACTGTCACAAAACACGCTAAAAACCATGATTTTGCACAGCTAATCCTAATTCCTATTTTATCGCTGTTAGTTGAGCACCATCCTAAAACAGAAATGATGAATTTTTGAAATAATTTGCTGAAATGTATAACAAATTAAAGTGTGCTATTACTGTTCACGGATTTCCTTTAATAAGAAGGAACTATACACATAGATTGGTGATTAAAAGAAGTAAAAATATATGGCATAAAGTGAGAGTCATGGCATCTGGTCCATTTTCTTTTGATACACTTAGATTATTTCACATGCAGACAGAGCAGCATCCCCTCTACATTACACAACCCTTAGTATGCTAGTAGTAACTCTGAGGTAGAGTCCCTGCAGCTGCCAAGAAAATAATCATTTAAAAAAACCCCGTAACAAATAGAAAGAACTTAATAACCATCCATGAGAATGCCAGGGAGGCAGACGTAGAAAATGCTTTAATTGCTTTAAGTATAATGTTGTCTTAACATATTCCCACGCAAGAGTATTTTATTATCATACTTCTAAAGGATTTGACAGTTTCAGGAAGAAATATGAATAGTAGCCAATCTCCAGAGAGAAATATGCTCAACACAATCTGGAAAACTAGTTGAATTTCAAGGGATGTTTTCAACCTCCCTCGTATAGAATTTCTTTTTGTTCTTCTCAGATTCAACTTTTCCAATACATGAAAAAAATTATCTGCAGGGAAAGATTTTCCCTCATTTAATAAAAGCCATAAATCTTTAGAGATTATAATTTTTTTCACTGTCTACTGCATTAAATTTTACCCCCAAAAGAATCCTTATGAAAATATTTATCTTCCTGCATGATTTCTGTAAAAAGTGGATTAAAAAACCATTCGGGTAAAGGACAATGGCAACCTTCTACAAGTAGACAAAACTATTTTGCTTTAAGGAAAAAACATTTAAAGAGATATAAAAAAGTGCAAAATCAAAGAAAATAATCAGCCTACCTTTTGCCTAGCAATTTTTTCCAATTACAACAGTATAGAATTTTATCAGGCTTTTAAAATATATTTCACCAGAATAACATTTTAATATTTAGCAACAATAAAATACTAATTTTAAAGGCATTTTTCTCGGGCATCTTGAAGTATTTTAGGAGGCATAGATAGCATAAGATTGACGCACCTTCAGGTCAGGTATGTTACCTCACCTCTTCCCATCCATTCCTCCCATCCATTCCATGGCACTGAAAGTCAGTAATATTCCCTCACTGTTGTATAGTCCTCATCCCAAGTCCTTCTGCATTACCCAGCAGGGATCTGTGACTACTGCTCTGAGGGAAGCACTGCACCTATGCAGAACTGCAGCAGCATGATCAGACCACAGCACTCAACTGTCAGAGATACCTTACTACACATATTAGTAGATGTCCTTGATTAAGTCACATCTCTATTATCTCATGCTGATTTAAAAATCTGTGAAGGAATTCTGGTGGCTCCCTGGTATTCGTAACAAGTTCAGCCAGCAACCTTTGCTCATCAGGCTAGCCAGTTTTCATTGAATGCTTTTTCCATGGTCTGCCTGTATAAATTGTTGAGGGAAAAATATATTGTATCCTTACGCTTCAATTCCACAATTTTAGACACACAAATTTGAACAGCCATCAACAGGTTATTTTCCAGCTTGCTTAGAGCTGTAATACCTTCCCCCATCCAATAGCTCAGGGAAGTAATCTAACAGCTCCAATAGTTTAAGCTAGAAAGGGCCAGAAGGATGTAAGAGAATTCCTCTATGGGACATTGAAGAAAAATGGTAAGACAGCCTCAAGAAATGCAAAAGGAATTCTTTATTTCAAGAAAATAAATTCTAGTTGGTAATAAAGTACTTGGCTCCACCATTGAGCTCTGTGCACTTACATTCTTCATAAAGAAAGTCTAGTCAGCCAGGATTGAAAGCAGGTTTCAATGATAATGTTGGTGAGTCCTGATGCAATGTGTATAGATTTCTCCTTTCACTGACAGTTTCTTTTTAAGAATATCTCTTTTCCCAGACATTATGATGGCCCCATTTTCAAAAAAAATTATTTGCATGCACAAGGGTAACACATCTGCTTATCTTCAGACACATGTTGAGCATGCAACTCACAGATCCCGCACTTTGGAAACAAGTCAGCATGCTGCACTATGTGGAAAAAGAAAGGGGGACAGGGGGGAGGGAAGAAAGGTAAAACGTAGTCTATTTAGCACATCTGAAAATGAGCTCAAGCTCTTTCTAGTTCCAGCAGCTGCCTATAATGGAAAAAATGAAGACTGGCCGTTGCCAAAGAAGTGGGCAGTAAGAAATAACAGATGTGAAATTTCAGCAACATCATTGGCTAGGTCAATTTCACAGACGGCTTGAGAGCCAGGGTCCCTGTTGGGCTGCAGCATTCTCAGAGGCACACTTGCTCTTTTTGCTGCTGAACTGTTGTTCCTCTTGCTTAGCTGAATTCGGCAACCTCACCCATGAATACAACTGACAGGAAATATTCATGTCCTCACAAGCATGTGTGGACTGTCTGTAAAGGCTCCTCGATTAAAGTTAGTCACAACATTTTCCAAAATCATATTAATATTTCATGTCTCTTTTCCTCAGTCCTGTTCACCCCTCTTTTGTGTCATGGAAACTTATGGTGAATGGGGAAGAAAAGACAGGTCCTTCAACACCAGATCTTATTACATGAGGCTCACAAAGAAAGCAACATCAAAGAAACCAATCTAATCAGTTGTATACATTTTTAAGAGAAAGGGCAGTGGGTGAAAAATGCCCTTCAAAGAGTCAACTCCAATTACACAAGTAATTTTCAAGGACGAATCAAATTTCTTGACAGAGTTTAAAGGGGAAATTATGAATATAAGATCTATAGAAACTATCACATCAAGAGCAACTCCTGTCACTCAATTTTCAGGGTTAAGTGGACTTCAGTTTAAAATTAAATAAAAGGTAATATTTAGGCATCAGAAATATGCCTTGAAATCGTAATGTGGGTAACAAAGATAACTGTTACTTTAGGAAAAAAAAACTATTAAAAAGTTGTATTAGAAAAAAATACTTCCAGTGAAAAACACCTAGTATCAGCAACTAACATCAGCAGAACTGTAACGTTGCTGTCATAGCCATTTGAAGACACTCTTCTGGTGTGTTCAAAATATAGTTGTAAAATGCAGCTCTTAATAAGCCTGGTTTCCACGCTATGTCTCGTCTGGTGTATTTATTACCTGTTGCTGAAAGAAACAGTATTACTCTCCCCACCTACTTCCAGCTGCTTATTGTGTCTTTGTCCCTTTTGTTACATCTAGTAATTTCTCAGCCACAGGACAAGCCAGGCCAGCATAGTTTCCTGATTTAGTTTTCCTTCCCAAGCAGTTAGGGCTTTTTTTTTCTGAATCAGCTGCTTACCTTGAACTCACCTTGGGACTGGGGGCTGATGCAAGAGAGGGAAAGAACAGGCTGAAGTATCCCTTCTGGCATCAGCCTCCAGTTGCACAAGACCAAATGCAATACTAAACCATGCTCTGGAAAGTATTACTAGCTTTCTTCTTCTAGAATAAATATTCAAGTGTCTTCAGAATTCCACATAATACAGTGAGTTTCTGTGAGCTAATGAGAAACTCTGCAAGGAAAAATTGTAATACTGTAGCAAATGAAGGACTCCACAGGCAGTAAAGCACAGTGACATGGACTGAGGCTCAATAGGTGGACAAAAGGCCTTGCAATCTAAGTCGACAAGAGGAGTAAGAAATTAATTGACTTTCCTAATATAACTTAGCAGGTTAATAACAGAGGCAGAAGTCAAATGCAGGAGTCGGGACAGGCAGCTCTATGCACTACACCACACTTCTTCCTGTAGCAGCAATTGCTGTTTACTCACTGCTTGTGGTGTGGCATCTCCATGTCAAGAACTGCACTAGGTTCCAGAAGTAATAACACTAAAATGAACCACTGTATTTGCTACTCCATAAGCAAATTATCAGTTCAATGTGGTTTACACCATCTGAAAGTTCCCAGTGACTTATGAATGAAAGAACTTGAAACCATAATATTTTTCTGACTCAGTAACATGCCCTTTCTCCTCTCTAATGACAGACAAAAGGAAAGAAAATGGAAAAAAATTCCACTGTTATTTTTGTTTCTATTAAATGGAAGTGAGGTGCAATTTTGGATTAGTACTTTTAGATCATCCTGAAGTTCTCCAAAGAAGGAGTACACCAAGATGAACGATAGGAAAAATAAAAAAGAGAAGGCAAAGCACAGACACAGAAAGGAGATGGGTCAAAGAGGAAAAGCAGTACAGCTTTCTATTTAATCTGGCAATTAATAAAACCAAATAAATCCCACAATACTGGTCACATCTCTGTTTTTTCTTCAATGGCCTTTTCAGAGGCCATTAAAGCAAAAAATAATTTTAAAAAAAAAGGGCAAAGGTTTCTCACTGCATTGGTCACCAAAGTCAACAGCACATGGAACAAAATACATGGGTTCTAAAGATTTGCTGCCAACAGTACTGAAATCAAACAAAATCCCTTAAATATGAAATATTTCATGTAAACCGGCTCTGCGATAGAAACCAGAAAACTAGAAATATTACTTTATTCCAAATAACTATCTCTTGGCAAGAAAATGCAGTTGCTTTTTGAAAGTATTATTATATTCTTTTTCCATCGTCCCCTCCTCCTACGCAGCCAGTGACAGGACAAGAGGAAAGAGCTTCAAACTACACCAAGGGAAGGTTTGGGTTGGACATCAGGAAGGATTTTTTCACTTAAGAGGTGGATAAGCATTGGAACAGGTTCTGCAGGGAGGTAGTAGTGTCACCATCCCTGGAAGTGTTCAGGAAACAACTGGATGTGGCACTTTGTGTCCTTAGCTGGTATGGTGGTATTTGGTCAAGGGCTGGACTCAATGATCTTGGAGGTCTTTTCCAACCTTAACGATTCTATGATTCTCTTCTGTTCTATGATTATTAAGTAGAAGTAACGCTAAATTTATCTCTGCGTTTATAACGCTCTCTTTGACAGCCTGCACCTACAGACAGGACAGTGCAAATAATATATTTATAAAAGGATTATAAAACTCACTTTTTAAAGTATTTGAAACTTTTAAAGTTCTTCCTTAGATCCTTCTTGCATTCTTGTCTAGTCAAAATGATACGTATTTGGCACACATAATGCAAGGAACCATCAATAAGCAGAGGGGATCAGGAAAATAATTTAACTTTACAAAGGATACCAGAATTTGCAGAGGATGAGTTAAAAACTACAAACAAAGTTTGCAGTTTAAAGAAAGAAAAAAATCAGCTTGCAGTAATTTATTAACTTACTTCAGGTTTCCATGTATTCTAGAATGATATTTTATAATTGCTAAAAACATAAAATTACATTATTCTGAAAAGTCAATTCAGGCATCATTATTTTAATGAAATGGGTCAAATTACCACCTCAATAAGTACAGGTTGAACTGCTACTTGAAAGTTTTTTCAAAGTCAGGGTGATGTGAGGAGGAGGCTTCACTTACCAAGAGCAGTCAATGAGACTACCTCCTCCTCTCCTTAAAATCTCTGCTTTAAAAATTTGTCTGAATGCTCTGAACTGGAACTTGGTGAAAATATTCAGAAGGTATAAACTACTGAACATCTTTCATCCTTCATACAGTAGTAAAACTTCAGAGTCAGACAGCATGTGAAAACACAGAAAATATGATCAGAATTTCATTTACTCACCACTGTTCCAAATCCCTAGGTCTTAGTCAACCACTTCAGACGCCTGGCAATACCTAGAGAAATAATTGACGTAAAATGTAAGAAAGGTACAGAGCCAAAAACATCTAAACAATATTAATGATTAGTATTGGTGGCTGGAATGGTAAAAACATTGCTTGTAAGAGATTATATGCACATGGGTAACATTTCACTACCAGGCCACTTCTGCTTGGCTAGAAACGCAGCATTCTAGACATCACTCCAACCATGAAGGCACTAAGAAAAAGCACAAACCCTGGACGTCAGGACAGTAGACTTCAGACTCTTCAGGGATCTGTTTGGTGAAGTAACCATGGGATAAAGCCCTGGATGGGAGAACGGCCCAAGAAAACTCACTAATATTCAAGGATCGCTTCCTCCAAGCTCAGGGACAATGCATCCCAACAATAAGGAAGTCAGGCAGAAATGCCAGGAGGCCTGCATGGATGAACAAGGAGCTTGTGGACAGACACAAACAAGAGGGTGGAAGCAAGGACAGGTGGCCTGGGAGGAACACAGAGAGAATGTCTGAGAAGCCAGGGATAAGGCCAGGAAAGCTAAAGCCCTGATAGACTTAAACCTTGTCAGAGACACTAAGGACAACAAGAAAAGCTTCTACAGGTACGCTGGTGATAAAAGCAAGACTAGGGAAAATGTGGTCCCTCTCTGGAAGGAAACAGGAGATGTGGTTACCCAGGACAGGCAGAAAGCTAAGGTACTCTATTGACCTTTTTGCTTCAGTTTTCACCGTCAAGTGCTTTAGCTACACTGCTCGAATTGCAGAAGGAGAAGGCTAAGAAAGACATGGAACTACTGGAGAGGGTCCAGTGAAGGAATATGAAGATCATAATAGGATCATAGAATATCCTGAGTTGGAAGGAACTCTCAAGTAGAGTCCAGCTCCTGGCTCTGCACAGGATAATCCCCAAAATCTCTCCATATGCCTGAGAGCATTGTTCAAACACTTCTTGAACTCTGTCAGGGTTGGTGCTGTGACCACTTCTCTGGGGAGCCTGTTCCAGTGCACAACCACCCTCGGAGTGAAGAACCTTTTCCTGATATCCAGGAAACACAGCTTCATGCTGTTTTCCCATGTCATATCACTGCTCAGCAGAGAAAAGAGATCAACACTTGCCCATTTCAACTTGTGAGGAAGCTGCAGACTGCAGGGTTATGATTAGGGGACTGGAATATTTCTCTTCTGAGGAAAGGCTGAAAGAGAAACCACCCACTGTAGGACAAGATCAGGTTTGCAACCGTCCTCAGGAACTGAAGGTGCACAAGTCCATGGGACCCGATGGTGCACAAATCCATGGGACCTGATGAGATGCATTCTGAGGAAACAGGCCACTATCCACCATATTTGAGAAGCTGTGGCAGTCTGGTGAAGTTCCCATTGACTGAAAAACAGGAATTATAACCTCCATTTTTAAAAATGGGTAAAAAAACTACAGACCAGTCATTCTCACCTCTGTGCCCACTAAGACCATGGAGCAGATCTTCCTAGAAACTATGCTAAGGCACACGAAAATAAGAGGGTGATTGGTGACAGCCAGCATGGCTTCACAAAGGGCAAAATACGCCTGATGAATCTGTTGGCCTTCTATGGTGGGATTACAGCGTTGTAGATGAGGGAAGAGCAACCGACGTCACGTACTTGGACTTGTGCAAAACATCTGACACTGTCCGGCAGAACATCCTTGTGTCTAGATTGGAAAGACATGGATTTGACAGATGGACCACTCAGTGGATAAGGAATTGGTTGCAGTGGATGGTTGCAGTCAAAGAGTTGCAGTCAACAACTCATGTCCAAGTGGAGACCAGTGCTGGTGGTCCTCAGATGCTGGTGTTGGGACCACTACTGTCTAACATCTTTGTAAGCAACGTGGACAGTGGGATTGAGCACACCCTCAGAAAGTTTGGGGATGACACCAGGCTGTGTGCAGTCAAGACACTGGAGGGAAGGGATGCCATCCAGAGGTAACTTGACAGGCTTGAGAGGCGGGCCTGTACAAACCTCATCAAGCTCAACACGGCCAAGCGTAAAGGTCCTGTACATGGGTCAGGGCAATCCCAAGCACAAGTACAGTCTGGGTGGAGAGTGGATTGAGAGAAGTCCTGAGGAGAACAAACTGGGGCTGTTGGCGGGCTTTATATGACCTGGTACTTGAAGCCTAGAAAGCCAATCACATCCTGGACTGCATCCAAAGTAGTGTGGCCAGGAGAAGAGGGAAGTGATACTCCCTGTCTACTCTGTTCTTGTGAAACCCCACCTGCAGTGCATCCAGCTCTGGTGCCCCCAGCACCAGAAGTAAATGGACCTGCTGAACTGGGTCCAGAGGAGGGCTGGAGCACATTTACCGTGAGGACAGGCTGAGTGAGTTGGAGTTCTTCAGCCTGGAGAAGACTCCAGGGCGTTTCCTACAGGCCACCTGATCAGGAGGAGGAGGCAAATGAGGCCTTCTACAGACAGCTGGAAGTAGCCTCAAAGTCACAGGCCCTGGTTCTTGTGGGGTACTTTAACTACCCTGACAACTGCTCGAGAAGCATCACAGCAAAGCACAAAGCAGTCCAGGAGGTTCCTGGAAAGCACTGATGACAAGTGCCTGTCACAGGTAGTGGGGAATCCCACAAGCAATGGTGTGCTGCTCAACCTCATACTAACAAGCAGGGAAGGCCTTGTTGCAGGTGTGAAGCCCGGGGGCAGCCTTGGCTGCAGTGACAATGAGATTGTAAAGTTCAGTATCCGGTGAGGAGGAAGCAGGGTAGCAAGTAAGATTGTAACCATGGATTTTGGGAATCTTTTTGGAAGAATCCAATGGGAACAGGCTTTGCAGGAAACAGGAGTCAAAGACAGTGGGTCTTCCTCCAGGCTCAAGAATGATGCATCCTGAGGAGCAAGAAATTGGGCAAATGGGGCTAGAGACCGGCATGGATAAACAAGGAACTCCTGTCATTACTCAGAAGTAAGCAGGAAATATACAGGAGATGGAAGCAGGATCTGGCCATTTGTAAAGAATACAGGGAGGCTGTCAGAGCAAGTAGAAATGACACAAGGAAAGCCAAGGCCCACTTGGAATTAAATCTACCCAAGGATGTCAAAGATAACAAGAAGGGCTTCTTCAAATATACCAATAACAAAAGAAAAATAAGAATTATATGCTCCTGTTGCTAAGTGGAGAGAGGGGCCCTGGTAACAGAGAATGAAGAGAAGCCAGAGTTACTGAATGTCTTCTTTGCTTCAGACTTCAGTGACAAGACCAGCCTTCAGTATTCTCTGACCCAGGAGGCCAGGGTAAAGCAATATCGGAGTGAAGACTTTCACTTGGGCAAAGAAGATAGGGTTAGAGATCACCTAGGCTAACTTGACATCCAGGAGTCCATAGGTCCTGAGTGGATGCATCCATGAGTGCTGAGAGAGCTGGTGGACACCACTACAAGGCTGCTCACAATGGAAGAAAGCAAATGTCAACCTAGTGTTCAACATGGGAAAGAAGGAGGACCCAAGGAACTACCAGCCAGTCAGCTTCACCTTGATCCCTGGAAAGCTAATGGATCACCTCATTCAGAAGGCTATCCACATGGGTGATCAGGAATAGCCAGCATGGATTCACTCAGTTAAATCCTTCTTGACCAACCTGATTGCCATCTTTAATGAAACCACCACCTGGATGGATGAGGGGAAAGCAGTGGATATTGTCTACTTTGACTCCAGGAGATATCCTCAGACAAACTCGGGGATATGGGCTGGATGAGTGGACAGTGAGGTGGATCAGGAACTGGCTGAGCAGAAGACCCCAGAGGGTCAAAATCAGTGGCACAGGGTCTAGTTGGAGGCCTGTCCCTAGTAGTGTCTCCCGAGGTTCAATGCTTAACTATTTAACCTACTCATCTGTTGCTTGGATGAAGGGGCAGATGCCTGCCCAGCAAATTCACTGAGAATGCAAAGCTGGGAAGAGTGGCCAATACCCCTGAGTGCTGGACAGGCTGAGGGAGCTGGGCCTGTTCAGCCTCAAGAAGAGACGATTGAGAGGGGACCTCATCAGTATCTATCAGCATCTGAAGGTGAAGTGCCAAGAGGATGGACCACGCTCTTTTCAGTGGTGCCAAGCAATGGGACAAGAGGCAATGGGCAGACACTGATGCACAAGAAATTCCACCTGAACATGAGGAAGAACTTCTTTACTGTGTGGGTGACTGAGCACTAAAACAGATTGACCAGAGAGGTTGTGGAGTCTCCACCGCTAGAGATAATTTAAGAACTGCCTGGACACAATCCTGTGCCATGTGCCCTAGGATGTTCCTGCTTGAGCAGGGAGGTTGGAACACAGGACCCACTGTGGTTGGTCCCTTCCAGCATAACCCATTCTGTGATTCTGTGACCTTCTAGCAGCCTACCAGTACCTGAAGAGGGCCTAAAAGAAAGCAAGAAAGTGACTTTTTACAAGAGCATGTAATGATAGAACAGGAGGTAGTGGCTTTGGACTGAAAGAGGGCAGGTTTAGATCAGATGTAAGGAAGAAATTCCCTGTGAGAGTGGTGAGGCACAGGAACAGGTTGCCCAGAGAAGTTGTGGATGCCCCATCCCTGAAGCTTCCACGGCCAGGTTGGATGGGGCTCTGGGCAACCTGGCCTAGTAGAAGATGTCCATGCCCATAACAGGAGGCTGGAGGCAGAAAACCTTTGAGATCCCTTCCAACCCAAACCATTCCATCATTCTGTGATCTTGTGATTCTACGAAGCAGTAACACAAACTAAGAGTGCACAAAATCACATCTTTTTCTCTTCCTCTATTTTACTAACCAAGTATACCAAAATCTGAAAATACATTTAAGATTATTTGTATATGTTGTGACAATTTATAATAACACTTTAAAATCAGGTATAACTTAGGAAGAACTCCAAAAGCTCCTAAACCATTGCAATAAAAACCTGAACTACATAGCATGGTCATCCCAAAAATGCACCTCTAAACTTCTGCCACCCTATTTCATAGAATTAAGCAAGGACAAACATGAATTCCTGTATCTGAGATGGACTAATCCCTTGGACAGACTGGGCACTGGCTACCCAGGGCACAGTTCCTGAAATGGAGCTGGGGGTCTGGGCAGAAAGTGGTCTAAACATGAGCCAACAGCTAGCCTTGGCAAGAAGGAAGGCCAAGAATATGCTGGGATATGTCTACAGGCTAAATCCCACTAATAAGCTATTATTCACCTTCAGCCAGCACTTCAGGAATATACATCTTGAACAGGTAATCCAGTTTTGTATCCCCAGTATCAAAAAGCAATCAATTAAGGTGATAAAAGTAAGGTTAGGTTGATTCAGCAATGCTGAAATACAGGATTTCCCACAGTAATAGCAAATCCTGCATTTCTATACATTCATCAGGACAAGATATACGAAGAACCTCCCCTTACATAAATGAACAAAGTGAGTCAGAAAGTCAGTCCACTCTTAGAAAGAGAGATAATTTGGCTTTGGTGAAGATGGTTTAACAACTGAAAAGCTGGTGCAGAACTTCCAACAGTCTGCTTCTGAGGACAAAGCAAAGTGTACTAGGAGCACTGCAAAGTCAACCGCAGCTTAAAATGGCCTCTGAATTCCTAGCACATAAAATATTCCTTCAAGAAAAAAAAAGGAAGCAACACCGAAAAACCCCAGTTGACTGGACCAAGCAGCTATACTTGACCACAGCAGTGATTACTTCAACTTTTCTGTCTCAAAAACATGGTAGCATGGCAATGAAAATACAGCAGTGTTAGCAGCGGCAGCGATTATTTTCAAGAACAAAAAAGGCCAAATTGTTTCTTTAAACTCAAGTACCAAAAAATGCAGGATCAATTTTAAGTACTTGTAAACAAACTTAACTGTCTGAATAATCCATTAGGTGGTGCTTCTAAGGAAAATTTCCTTGCTTGGAGTCTGAGCTCCCTAAAAAAGAGTAGTATAGGCAGAGTAAGACAGGATCAGCCCACAGAGGAAGCTGTAGAAAAGCCTCTCTCACAGAGCCATCCACCTGCCAAAGGCACAGCAGTGCTCTTCCTCACATGCGCACAAAAACTAAAAAAAAACCTAAAACTTTGAAAAAAAAGGAAAGTAAGTATTATATTTTAAAAGTCTCCTTTTCGTCACCACATTTGTGACAAAGCTAACAAGAAGAAAGTCCACACATCTTCCACTACCCCATCACCACAAAGGCAGTGTGCACTTCCTTTATGCTGCAGAAGGCCAAATCAGAAACGGGAAACAAACAAATCAGAATGGGAAAAACACATGTATGCCCTCATTCTTTCTCTCAGGAGCTCTTACAAATTTTGCAATAGCTCAGATGGATTTCTAGAACAGTTGGCAAAAATACTTTCTTCCTTTCTACTCAGCTACCTCAGCATGTAAGAGTTTGGTTGCATCAACCCCACCCCTCCAAAAAAGGTGGAAACACTACATTTTTCATTTTTAGCTCCTTTCTCATCTGCAAGGGATAAATGTCTTAGCACAAGTAAGGGAGAAAGAGTCTCTATAACAAGCAGAGCCATTGATTTAAAGTTTTCTTATTTACAGTCAACAGGAGAATCAAATAGACTGGACACTGCTAAGAGAACACAATGGGTTTGATAACATTCCCATGTCACATACCCTGTCTTTGTACACAATAGGAAGTGGGTATACTTAGGCTCCCCAGCACAAATACAATAAAAAAAGAATACAGATATATCTGCTGTATCTTAAAACATCCTTTTCAAGTAGCTTTTTCTTCAGATATACTACTGTGTGATACTTCCATGTATTATATAACAGCAAGTACTGAAATCAAAGAAATATTTGCTTACTTCAAGAAGGTTTGTATGACCAATTATGTCACTATGAATAGAAATAATACATTCAATGGGTTCTTTGTCTTTTGCTATCAATGCAGAACAACATAAAATGAAATGAAAAAAAAAAAAAGTAGTATTTCATAGGCGTCATTATGGCTACCTTCAGAAATAACAGCAAAACAAGAAGGGCAAAGTATTTTCCTTAAGGATACATTGATAGCTGGTTAAAAATACCCTTCACAAATAAAACCGCCCTCTAAATTAATTACAATGCTAAACACCACAGGAAGCTAGCAGCTCAAGATAATCAACAGGTTTTTTTAACATTTCTTCTCAGGCTCGTTATTTTCTGTTTCACACAAATCTACAAAAGAAACAAATTCCCTAATTTTATTATGTATTTATGTATTATCTACCTAATTTGTTCAATCTAGAAGACCATGTTATATATCTATACATATGTGATTTAAAGCAAATTCGAAAGAGTCATACAGAGCAGCTTAATTTACAAGCTATTTCAATGAGAACAGAAGAAAAAATCTTTTTTCATACTACAAAAATATTTTCCCCAAATGCACCTGTCCTGAAGTTTACGCTTAATAAAAGCCAGATGTACTTCTAATACACTGATCCCTGCTCTTAATGCCAATTTTCCCACTGCACCACCTTAACCAAGAAAGCAGCACAGCATAGTTTTATACATCATTAAAATGTTTAAACCAAATAACACATTTTTATAATCCTAGTAATTCTCACAAAACTAAGCAGAATAAATATAGAAGCATTAAGAGACCTGCATTGCAAATGAAAGATCCCTCTTAGCCTGTTACCTAATACAATAACACCTGAGTGGTAAATGAATCAAATTACATTTCTTAAACAAGCCAAGCATTACCAACTAAAGCAAAAATATGCAAATTTGGTTTTGCAAATTTAGTAAAGTTATTATCTAAAATTTGTTTTAGCTTCTAAGGTTTGTTTTAGCTAAGCATAAATTTTTGTTTGAAGTTAGTAATACAGAACATCAGCCATGAGCTCGATCCCCATTCACTGAAATCAGTGGGAGCTCTTATCGTTAGCGTTATCCACGAGAATAAAAGGACATAAATTGTTTACTTAAAAGGCAGTGTAAAAGCACTTAACAAGTTCACTTTACAACATGCTTCTTGATTCACATCTCTGTGTCACAGGGACTACAAAGCAACGTAGCAAGTCCCCCTTCCACAGCTGCACCATGAGCTACACCACAGCCAGCGCTCCGCTCTTGCTCCACACAGCCCTCTGCCAACTCACGGCAGCCTAAGCTTTGCAGCAGTACCTCTACTAAGTATGTCTACAGCCACTAAAATTGTTCCTTGGCTCCATTTTGGCCATAAAGCTGTTCTAGGTGGCCACCACAGAGAAGAACCAGACAAGAAGTGATTCAGAAAGCAGCTTTGCCCTTGGGCCAGCACTGCTCAGCAACCCGTTGCCTGTGCGCAGATGATGAGAGGAACAGGTCCTGTGGGCAGCCCAGTGACCATCGGACACAGGCAGGCTCCAGGTCAACACCACAGCTGTGGGGACTGGAACAGGCACATTGGCAACACAGCTCCAACACGGACTGATGGCACCAGGCTGGGCTGAAACAGATTTCTGAGTCCTCAGATAAGAGCACACGCAGGAGCCAGAGGCACATGAGTGCCCTGGGGCCCTGACATAAGGTTGCTAATCAAATGCTCTAACCAGTAGCATGCTCCTTAGCAAGGAGCTAGAATCACTTGGCAAGCTCAGGCTATTCTTCCTAAAAGTCAGCTGGCTTAATAAATAACAACTTTCGGTAAGTATTTATTATCATTTGAATTATTGCTCCCAGATTACCACACACTGGCCTGCAAAAGCCTAGGTTTACAAACAAAGCCGTCTTCTGGCAGAAGTGGAAGAGAATGTCTCCAAGGGAGACAACTCAGTTATCTTTTCCTGAAGGTCTAGAGATGGCAACTGTGGAGTTTTGTTACGTCATAAGCAATTAATGAATTCTTTTATTTAATTAGTACATCTCGAGCCTGTTGCTGAAAGCTGCAGAGCTACCCCATCATGGCATTCTGGAGAAAAGAAGACTTCTGTCTTACCCACCCACACATGCTCTTTAAAGCAACAGCTGCAGGGTTTTTTTGGTTTTCAATCCCACACCTCCTTCTCCAGCCAAAGTTATAGTCAGAGTATCATCACGGTGATGTGACTATTACAAATCAATTAAGCAATCATTAAAATGTCCAAATTGCCTGATAACATTCTTGCATTTTCCAGTAACACACCATTATGACTGAATTAGGAACCCGTTTGTTTTGTGGTTTCATCCTAAAATAAAAAAATGGCTTAAGCACAGTCCTTCTCTCCCTTCCAAATAAAAACAGACCTGCTTTAACACTTGAACTTTCTTTACATTTGAGACAAGATATCCAACAAAGCAACCAAACACAGAACTAGGACTCAACTTACTAAGACACTAACAAGCTTTTAAGAGTCCTCAAAATACAAATTCAAACTTCAATATGGTGTCAGGAAAACAAAATTGTCTAGTCTGTGCATATATTCTATGTTGAATTAACTTCCATGCCTTCTTCAGAGCTTTCATCTACACTGAAGCAATAAAAATATACACACAAACAGTAGTTTATCAAATTAAAGCACCTAGAAGCGCAACCTCTGACCTCCTACTGCTGAAAAGCTGCTTTTTAATCCTGAAAGACTTCAGTGATTCACACAATGATTTTGCTAAGTGACAAAATCTTGAGCTTAGGCCATTCAATTGGACGTCAAAACAAACTCCCTTCTATCAATAGTTTCTCTGGACATTATCCACTTAACATGCACTCAAGACCTTAACTCAAAGCTAAAAATATTACGTATTACTTACACATTAAATTGTATTCAGCTCTTCTACAGCCCATGTCTCAGAACCCTTCTTCAGTCTTGTAAAAAAACAAAACGCAAAATTCAAACCCCAAACCCAATGTAAGAAAAACTAAATGAAGGTGAGACTCTGAGCAACATTACATGCGCCTTTGTTGAGCATTTCAGTAAAATCATGTTATAGAAATGAAAATCCTTATTCAAGTCCTATCTGCCCAGTTTTCCAGCTCTGGAGAACACCCTGCAGTTTCTGCAGACCTCCAAAAGTCCAGAGCCATCTCCACCCAGCATGTTTTTCCATCTGGAGCTTACAAACCCACAAAGGGGCACTCCTCTGATGCTAACCCAAGGAAGAGGAAATGAGCTAGCCACTGCTTGGTAAGCGTTAAAGAGCATATTTAATTTGCAGATGGAAGAATTAACTAGCCCCCGGGACGGTGGGAATTGAAGAGCAACTAAAAAATATATTAATCGTGGTTTTGTATACCACAGTGATACTTTTTTATGCCTTTTAAATTTTTGTCATTTTAAGCTTTTTCTGAAGCAAATTTACTTAAACACTGCTAGAGAAACAATCTTTTCAGAAATGTTCTGGCAATACAACAAACAGAAAATCTAGGTTTAGTTTTTCCTGAAGTCAATAATGTCCTCTTCAAAGACTGTCACATTACGCATTTTGTAGGAAGTTATAAATATCCTTTAAACTCCTCTAAATATTTTTAAAATTTAACATCCATTTCTGAGTAAAACTGAGATATAAGTTCTTGACCATCTGATGACATGATGAAACAAATTCACAAAATTAACTAAATCAACGAATTAACAAAACATAATATAGGGAACAACACAAGCATAACAAGGGAACAATCTCCCTTGCAAAGGCCCTCTCATCTAAAGATCTTTTTTTAAAGTACATTAACATACCTCCCACTCACCTCTCAGCAAAAAAGTATTAAACAGCTTGAAGCTATCCCAAACCCCTCTGTTAAAACCAAGACATGCAATCTAAACCCATTTAAAGTATTCTTAAAGTGTTACTAATAAAAAAATGCAGGTTTTGAGTTCTACTAGCACCATACAGACCTACTATCTGTATCCCATGATTCTGATTATTAAAGGCAGAAGACAACCACATTTATTACGTCTTGATAATGCACACAATGTCTACATCAACCACATTCACAAAGTCATGTTTAAAGAACATGAAATACTTAGCCATTTATTTCATTCTAGACAGAGACTAAAAAACAAGATATGGGGGCATAAAGATGTTTATTTTGAATGTTATTATCTCTTTTTTTCCTTCTGCAAAGCGTATAAACAAAATAACATCCATGAAAGAAAGTTATTTTGAAAGAAAACATGAAAATTTAAGGTCAAGCAGACCTCCCCAAAAACAAAGAAAAGGAAGAAATTGGTCACTTCACAGAGAACAAGCAAAACAGCCCTAGGAAATCCATATGAAAGATTTGTTTAAAGAATATATAAACTTTGCTCTAAGCTTCACAGATCTCTCTGAAAGTCAAGCTAAGAGACAATATGTCTCTGGAACATAACAAACATTTCTGAAAGTTCCTTCTGTTCTCTCCATCTCTCAAAACACTGTATTTTGCTATCTTAGCAGGAATTAACATTTTAATTGGCTTTGGCCATTTGCTTACAACCAGAATAAACATAATGATGAACGTGGAGGTGAGAAGTTAAGGAACAGCCAAGAAGGCAGTTAGGAGGAGAACTCTGTGGGAGGCAGGAAAATGCATCATTACTAATCTCCTCATGCCCCATTTCAAGTTTTGGGGGCAACTCTGTTATTTTCAAGCCAAAAACCACACACAGTTGAGTTTATAGCCTTCTTAACCTTTCAATATAATATAAGGCTAAACATCTAAGGGAATTTAAGAACTTTCAAGGAACTACTATAAACCCTGAAATATAACATAATTTTGTCTGCTTAATCAAGTTCTTCAGATGTAAGAAGCAACACATCTGTTAGATTCTTCTTCACACCCCCACTCCTTTTTTTATTTTTAAGGCTGAGGAAGGCAAATTATTTCCAGGCTACACAGGATCAAGTAACTGAAAATAATCACATACATGTAAGCTACACGTTTTAACAACAGATTCAATTTGACAGCAGCAGAAAATGCAGATTCCTATGAGTAGGTACTATTTTTCTAGACCTATACATACTTCAGAGAGGGCAATCACACAAGGAAAAAGTATCAACATCTCTTTTTCCATGGGTTTTCTTATCAAGTAGGAAAAAAAATATTTCCAAGAACAAGAATCCAACAATTCCTTACATCTCCGTGACCATCTAATGCACTGATCCATAATAAGAACTCTGTAACATTGAAGCTCTAAGTTCCAGAGTCCCCAAATAGTAATTCTCTCTCCCCCAAAACTAGTTTTCTGAAGTAGTTGTATGAGCTGTCTTTTCAAGTGATTTTTCCAATGAATGCTAAGGTTTAGAACACAACGTGAGTAGGTTTTCTGACATAATTGCTTTCTTATGGTTTTCCAGCAATTGAACATTGACTTTAAATCCCTTACAGGCAAAGCTGACTGGTTTAAGTAATTGTTTTTGAAAGCACACAAATGATATGCAGCTACTCCTCAATACCCTTAACAGCATCAAAAGAGCTCTCAAATAAATGAAAATTTCACATACATACACAATCTCTCTTTCATATTCATCCACATAATATAGTCCAGCTCCATTCAGGTGGTCCCCTAAGGTTTTGGCTCTCTAGAAGGAGTTAAATATCTGAAACAGACCCTCGTCCTGTTCATATATTAGTACTGTTTTCAAAGGACTGTTCAGAGAATGAAGACTAAGAACAATGCAAATTCTCCACTCCATGCTCAACTAACAAAGCATCCAATCAGTTCCCACTGAGCTCCAGTTCATTTCGTGTCCACATGTAAGTGATTAACAGTACATTGTCTGAAACTTAATTCCACATCTGTTCTTCTGTGGGACTTGGAAAACAGATGAAGTTTTCTGACAATTGTTTGCAGAGTAGATAATCGCAAGCATGTGTAATAGTATCCCATAGTTCAAAACACCATGAGCCTAAGAAGCTTTTTTTGCTGAATGTTTTTGTTGCTTTTCTAAGTAAGATAAAAAAATAAGATGCTCTCGGATGGAAATGATTAATACATGCTTAGGAAGTCATCCTCTATAACTAAAAAGGCAAAGTAAAATCCAGACTTTCTTCCTAAAGGTCATCATTTCACATCCCAGTATTTTACCCAGACAGCAAAAATTCATTTTATGGCCTATCAGGTAACTTTTAAAAGTTATGCAGAAGTGGCAAATTCCTGCAGAATTACAACACACAAAATACATTGTTTTGTCATGGAACACTGTAGTAGTGAGAGATTATTCCAGGCTATAACAGTATGACAGGCAGCATCTTTTGAATAGATTTAAGTGATATGGATGCATTTTCTTTTGATCCCTAGAAAATGTGGATAAGCACAGAAAGGAGGACTAGATAGCAACTCTTCACTGTATTTGCCAAAACAAGTGCAGACAGCATCAAAGCATGTTGGGAAATGTTAGGTTCAAGAAAGCACTTTTTCTATGCAAGACGCAGTTATATTGAAGAAATCTGCTGCAGTTTGCTCTGGACGCTTAATTCCACATTTGCTCAAGGAATAATGGAACAAATTACAAAAGAAATGATCCGCTGATAGCCATTAAATGTAACAAGTGCTTCCTCCAGTAAGTCCTCAAGATGAAGAGCAGTAGAAACAATGAAAACACCAGTTCAAATTAGCTCTGTATTCGAGGCCACTGGCTGTTATCAGATACTTCTGTCTAACTATTTTATTTATGGTCTTATGATATCACCTTGGACCTTCATCTGACCTCCACACACAACAAGTGCAACAGTTACATTATCTGCATTGACTGAGAAAAATTCCCACGGAGGGCTCAGGGTAGATGAAAGACACCGTTTTTAAAAAAAATTGTTTTAATTAATTCTGGGATTAAAGTAAACTACCAAGATTAGCTCAACAGGCTAGAGCATGGTGCTAACATGAAGGTTGTGCATTTGACTCCCTCATGGGCCATTCACCGAAGAGCTGGACTTGATCCTTCTGAGTCCCTTGCAACTCAGAATATTCTGTGATTCTGTAAACTATTAGTTAGCTACATATGAGAATGCTTCAAAGAAGGGCCAAAACTTCTGTACAGTCACACCAAACTGATGACTCAGTCAAAGAAACCAGATACTGTTGCCATGTGCTGCCATGGTACTGTGAACTTCCAAATACTTGGTGTTTTCTTAAAATGGCACATGTCTGAGATACGGAATTATCTCACATTGGAAAAGGTGTTTTCAAACTTTTCTCCACAATCATTAGGATTAAAAATATGGACAAAAGCAGAAACTTTAAAAAGAAAACAAAAAAAATTCCCAACCAACCAATTTATGATTATAAAATCATAACATTGTATTTGTAAAATAAGAAGCGTCATTATTTCATTATTTTTAGTTCTGTTACACACACATGCATGCACACACACACTCCCCAGTACTGGTGACAGTGGAAACCAGGTTAAACCTCGGTCATCCCATATGGCCAGTGTGTCACAGCAGATGAAGCAGATGAAGAACAAGAATGAGAAACAGAGAAACTTCCTAAAATGAAAACACATAAAAGGTGCAGAAGAAATCAAGTTCAAATAACAGAATTCATAAAATTTATGTAAAAAGAAACTATTCAGATAAGGAAAAAAAAGGTCTGTCTTCTACAGAAAAGGACAGAGATGGGTTCTAAAAGTATTCTGCTCAACACGATTGTTGACACTACTTAATTAGGACATCCATTTAAAATGCATACAATTACCAATTCCATAATTCAGAAGGTGCAGAGAGGATGCACTGCATATTATAATTAAAAATTTTCATTTTCATTATGTAACTTAGAGAGTATCAGAAAAGCAAGATTTATAATGCAGAGAATG
This sequence comes from Melanocharis versteri, assembly GCA_013397845.1. NCBI lineage: Eukaryota > Metazoa > Chordata > Aves > Passeriformes > Melanocharitidae > Melanocharis > Melanocharis versteri. The sequence continues at coordinate 227,776 of VZTG01002535.1, read as the reverse complement.
TGATCAGACAGCATTGTGCTTTCAAAGAAATGTTCCTAAAAAATCTGAATTCAAGTCCCTGCAACATTAAAGGGATAAGCAATATGGTTTGGCTAAAGATATTTGGCAACAAATATCCTTATTCATACAGAAAAAGTAGGCAGGTTACGCAGATACGATTACCATGCCCATCAACAAACTCTAAACAATAATGACTTTGAGTTTTATTCTATGATTTTAAATGTCTTTATGTAGAATCACTGAAAGCTTTCTGAGGCAAGTGAAGATCAGGCAAGTCATAAACTGTCTGCAGAGAGTATCAGGTGAACAAACAAAATTCCCTCCTACACATACAATCCTGCTGATATCAGAACAGCACCAAAGCTAAGCATCCATGCTGCTGAGTTATGCACCCTTGCAAGTCCACTTACTTCACCTGTTGGGAAATGTCCCAAGGAAGGGTCTTGACTCTTCTTCCATGCGCTGTGGGCACTGAGACGTACTTCTGTTTTTCTAACTAGAGTACTCTCTGCCAACACCATTTCCTAAAATACTACAGCATACACATGTAATATGCATATGTGAAAAAAAACCAACAAAAAAGCGCCACATCCCCATATTTATACACAAAAGACTACAAGCATATCTACTTTAAAGACTGCTATAGGACTTCTCTCCATTGTGACCAAAAAGCTAAATGAAATTCAATACACATATGAGTCCCATGGGTCTCTTCCACTTTGTCCTTCTGTAATTGTACTAAAAGCTTGTCTGGAGTCTCTCCCTCAGGCATCTGGAGTTGACACTTCTCCTATTTATCTAGCTAAAGAAAGGTCCCCTGCTTCTTCCCTGCCAATACCATGAAGAATTTAATGTATCAGCAGGGACTCGAAGCTTGAAACTCAATCCAGTATTTTCATAAAACGATTCACAGACTTGCACTGAGTTTTTTGACTTAAGAGCAAAGGGTTTCCGTACAGCAATTTGGGGCTAGATTAAACCACTCATGTTTCCATCAGTGGGGGAGGGAGGAAGAGCACCATAACATGCAGCCACCAAATTGATTTTAACATCCTGAGACAGAAAAGAAATTCCTATTAAAATCCCTTCATACCTCCTTAAAAAATCACAGCAGCTATTTAATGACTCCCATGAAGTAAGAAAGGATGAACACAAAGCAATAAAGTGCAAATCGAGGAAATAAAATAAAATAAAATGGGAAACAAGAAAAAAGAGTTTGTTTTTACTTTACAGGAGGGAAGACAGTGGTTTGGAACTTAATTTTACTCTATACCAATACCTGGATAACAATGAAGAAAAATCAATGGTGAATTTGTATCAAAGAAGCGTTGATGTGCAAAGCTGAACCAATTCCTCTTTTCGTAACTACACAAGATGACAGGTACTCAACACAGAAGGACATGCTATTCTATCACATATACTGAGGAACTTGTCAAACGCCTAACCTTCACTTCTATTACAATAAGTAATCTGAGCAACAGCAAGACTAGTTATTCTAATTTTCTTTTTTTGAGAATGGACTACTACTTTGACTTTGAAAAACTGCTTGCTTGTGCAAAATGGCATCTTTAGTTTCTCTGAAACTCAAAATGTCTTCCACTAACAAATCAGCCAAATGTCCAAGTGTGCAAAACATGGAATCTACTTATATTAAAAAGTCTTAAACCATGCCTCCTGAAACAGATCACAAATTTAGAGCAGGTTTTCTTCCAGTTATTTAAAGAAATAGAAAATGATAGCTCTCTAAGATGGAATTCTTTTTGGCCACCAGAAATCAGACCGAACTGCTATTCATCTATACAGAGTCTTAAATAATATAAAGTTTCAAAGAATATTAAACATATTTTTAATTGCTAGGGCACCCACCATTAAGATCTGAAAAGCTGTTTTCATCTTCCAAATTATGAATCAAGGTCACTAACATATCTCAGAGAGTTGGGATTCATAAATTTCATTTTTTGATTTATAAGGAAGAAGCAGGTTGTTATAGAGACTGATCCAGAAGCACAGCAGAAAATAAATTCATCACATGACAAAACTCTTGGTTTACATATAATGATGCATTCACAAAAATCACATGGAAGGCACCTCTGGAGATCTTCTTGTCCAACCTCCCTGCCAAAGTAGGGCCACCTAGAATATGTGACAGGAATGTGTGGGTTTTGAATGTCGCCAGAGAGGGAGACTCCACGGTCTTCTTAGGCAACCTGTTCAGTGCTCAGCCACCCTCAATATAAAGAAGTTCTTCCTGATATTGAGGTGGAACTTCTTGTGTTTATTGCCACTGGCCCTTGTCCAGTATCTGGGCACCACTGAAAAGTCTGGCACCATCCTCTTGGCACCCAGCTTTGAGATACTGATATGCATTGATGAGATCCCCTCTCAGTCTTCTCTTCTCTAGACTAAACAGGCTCAGCTCCTTGTAGGAGAGATGCTTCAGGCCCCTCAACATTTTCGTGGCCTCTACTGGAGGATAACGATGGAGGATGGACATCGGAAACACCAGCTGCATGTAACATGAAGACGGTTTTCACTAACAGAAACTATGTGTCTTTACAAGTCACAGGCAGGATAGTCTTCACAAACACTGAATGCCCAGAAAGGATACCAATACCCTAGAATCAACACTGACAAGTTTCTGCAACTTTTTCCCATTTTCTGGAAACAAAGTTCATCCACATAAGGCCATTCAGGATTCTGTATACAGGTGCAGTGTTCAAGCTTCCAAAATTCCAAGTCATCTAGAGGAAACACTACTTAAAAATTCAGTCATTTAACAGTATCTGTCCTTTCTCTGTCTTCTGAATACTGCATATTTGCAGTATTTCAGCACTTACGGGGGGCTTACAAAAAAGAGGGAAAGTGACTTTTCATATAGGCACACAGTGATAGGACAAGGAAAATGGTTTTACACTAAAAGAGAAGAAGTTTAGATTAGATGTTAGAAAGAAATTCTTTCCTGTGAAGGTGGTGAGGCATTGGAATAGGTTGCCCAGAGAGGTTGTGGATGTCCCATGCCTGGAAGTGTTCAGGGATGGTGCTTTCAGCAACCTGGTCTAGTGAAAAGCATCCCTGACCATGGCAGGAGGGTTGGAAATAAATTATTTTTAAAGGACCCTTCCAACCCAAACCATTCTATGATACTCCTTTTAAAATTCTTTAGACGGTAAAAGTGGTTTTAGAGAGAAACTAGTCATAAGCACATTGATGAAAGATTATATTTAACTCAAAATTCAACTGAATTTTAAAAGAGCCACAGAAACTAAATACTATTAATTTCTAGGTGTATATTCCAGGCATTTGTAATATTCCTCTCAGATATTAGTGTGAATTAATATCTCTTACATCAGGGTACATACAGTACATCTATACTTATCTGCAACACATGTTCTTCTAAAAGACTGTATGTCTAAAAAGAGAGTTTCATTTAGGGTTTTTTTTTTAAATTCTTATAGCCTAAACAGTTTGCTTTTAATGAAAGACAAGTAGTTTTGGATGAGATGACAACATACATTGCTATTAAGCTTGGCTTTCAAATCTTTGTGCCTAATATAATGGCTTCCCACAGACTCAGTCAAAAGCATCTTGCTTCTGAAACAAATATTTTTTTAATAACTAGAATCAAAGATTAATTAACTAAATGCTACTTCATTTTCTCCAATCGTCAACATTACTGTCTTTCTAAATAACACATTATGTTTCCATGATTACATCACAATCAAGCTCCAAAACCATTTATATGTGGTTGTAAAAGCCTAATCAGGGAAGGTTCTTCCTGATCACTTTGGATTCTTCAATCATTCCTTCTCACAATACTAAAGGTCCATTAAAATGGACCAGAACTAAAGAACCTGAGAGACCATGGATGTAGTTTCACCTATTCTTTAGTCATACCTGGGGTTTTTTTCATACCTTGAGTAACGTTAAGATGCATATCACATTTTGCTTGTTAAAATAAGTTGCCTACAATTATCAGCTAACAAGAATGAAGTTCAGAGGCAGAGGCAGAGGCAGCTGCTACTACTGAACAAGGAAAATAGAAACCTTCTCTTTATGCATCTTCAAAATCAGAAGCTTTGTAGAGCTTTTGTAAAATTATATTTATTTAAAATAATAGTTTAATTAAACCTGCTACAAAAAGCAGGTTCTTCATTAAAGTATGTATTTATAATTTTCAAGTTTATCATAGCATTGCACCCAAAATTCTTTTTATTGAATTTTAGTTCATTTAAAGCTTTAATTTAACTAATTGTGTTAACTACCTACCACTGAACAATTAAATTACTAACATTCAAGGAAACTACAACTCTGGTACACCTTTTTTGCTTAAAGACTATATTGCAGCACCACAGTCTGGCTGAAAGGCAAAGCCCTGCTTACTGAGAATTTTTTAGAGTTTTGTTTAATGTTTGCTCACATTCAAAGGACTGAATTGCCAAGACAATAAACTGCTGAAGAGTGAAAACAATGAACAGCCCAATAGGTGCTGTCTGATGATGACCCTGGAAGATATTCTGGATCTTCAGACCTGAACAGTGATACAACAGTATGTGGATAAGACGAAGAGCTTCTCAATAGCAATGAACTGATAGGATACAAATGCAAAAATGTCTTTCAGACAGGTAAAATCTAATCTACAGTACTAAAGAGCCTGTGGCCAAACAACTCATCTCCATATCAACAGTCTAGTCACAGACAAAAATTCTGTTTATTTTTCCTTTCAGCTCTATGGAAAACATCCATTTCTTTGGGAATCTTGTCCTAGCCTGATAGGCTACTCCCATTTTTCTATCTGTACGAAAAGACAACCTTGTTCAAAAATTCTTTTGAACCTTAACTTTGGACTAATATTTTTCAATTTGTGGCACAGATTATCTGAAGTGGAAATGACGTAAGGTTATTTAGCATTTAGAAAATTATTCAAAAGAAATAGAATGGGAAAGAAAAATACAGTGGCAGTGGGAGAGTGTGCTTTAATTACTTATAAAGGTAAAGAGAAGAAACAATCCTTCTCCTTAATTACTGATTTTGTGAATGTCTGTATAAAACAAATTGAATGCTTTTGTCTAGATTATAAAACAAAAGTCTTTGAAATAAAACTCAGCACAAGATGATAATTATGCTTAACACTTGTGGTAGAAAAATGGAACAACTTTGAGATTCGCGCAGGAAAGTTGTGAGGCCAACCATGTGGCCAAAATAAATTTTTAATATTCCTACAAAACAAACAAAAAGCTTTCACAGCATCTTGCTATGTCATATTTAAGCAGCAGTCAAGTATGGCTTTTAAGCCACCACTAACACAACTAATAAATAGTACTTCAAGCTATTGCCTAAGAGTAAGAAAACATGAAAGTGCTACTAGTGTTTTTTCATATAGAAGAATACAGCTCTTTAGTAATGAGGCTGTGTGCAGTAAAGAGATGAAAGACAACCCCCAGGAGGAAGGACAAATAAATCCCTTTAGTCCCTTACAGTTTGTATTGCTTATTGTAGACATAGGTTGTGTAAATTACTACTACTTAAAAGTAAAACATTAATTCCTAGGAAAGCAGGAAGGACACACTTCCTTCGTTGAAGTGTTTTGGGTAAGTAGTATGCTTACATTGTCCCAAACAGTTTTTAAATTAAGTATTTTTACTGCCTTTTACAAAACAAATAAATTCCTTTATTCAGTTAAAACAATATCTGTAAATTAAGAGTATTTTCCTGGTTCAACACAATGTTAATGGGATTTCCATTTGTTTCCTCCTTGAATTTTAAGGAAGAGTTCTTCTGATAAATGCATCTTTGTTATTTCTGAGTATTACACCAAAAAAAGTTAAAGATTTCTGTTTGCCAGACTCTCAGCCAGGTGAGTGACAGCAACTCTATCCACATACCTAACACCATGAAAATTCATCCAGCTGAGATGTTCTGATGTGCATGTAGTTCATTTTATATGTTTTGCAGTTTAACTTCACACCTAATATTTTCATTTTCTTTCTTCCTAAATTCAGACACAAACTATACTGCAGCCACCAAAACCAATCACAACCAGCTACCACAGTGATTTCAAAAGTATACTTTGCCCCGGGAAACTAGGCTAGCAAAGTAAAACTGGTTTAAAAACAGTAAGCTAATGCATATCCTTTCATGGACACACATACCAGGTTAAATTCGTGATACTAGGTCAGCTTGCAGCAATTTCCTGTCTCACATCCCCCCCAGTACAAATACAAAAAGCAAATGTTTAAATCAAGATGAGATCCACAGAGAAGTTTGCCACTGTTCAGTGTTTAAGGCTGTTAAGAACTGTCTCTGCAACAGAGACGAGATCTCCACTGTGTTCTCCTTCAGCGCTAATAACGTGATCAGGGCCAACATCCCTTTCCCCACCACACAAAGAGGGCTGAGCTCCCAGCTGCACGCTGGCACAGCTCCAGTAGGAGCAGGGAGAGTGGCCACATGCTGATGACCAGCCAGCTCCAGCCCTTCTGGCCAAGAGAGGTGGGACAATACGAACCACCTTGAAGCAAGGACAGAAACACACCTTCACAGCCAAGTCCCGTAATGATTTTTTTACCACACAGGTGGGGAGCAGAACAGCATCTTAATACTCCAGTAATGCTTTTATTTTTTTATTTTCTTTTGCAAAATAATAATGCAGTCATTTATTTTCAGGAAAGGGTTGCAGTTCTGGCTTCCCTTCCAAGCCAGTAAAGTGTGAGATCATGGGGAAAAGGTTTCTTCCCCTCAACATCCTTGTCATGGACCATTTACTCCTCAAGGAGATGCAGAGGCTGAAACATACCTATGCAACTCCCTCCAGCATTTTAACATCTTTGTTCTCTGAGGCAAGAAGGAGACATACAGATCTATGTTTTTAAAATTTACTTTAAAAGCACATTCTATTTTCACAGAAATATTATAGACTATACACATATGTCGCCTGAGGTTCTCCCATATCTGGTGACCAGATCAAGAAATTAATGTATAGCCAGGATGCCTCACACGCAAGCACTGCTTGGTTTTTTGAAACTTCAATTCTTCTTGTGACCAGCCTCCATCAGCCGTGTTTGGCCCGTCAGCTACAATATCTCTGCTCCCTCCAACAGCTATTCTCTCTCTCTCCACTCTGCCAACTCACCCTCCATGACCCGTTCCACCAGAAGTTTTTAAAGGGCTGTACCAATGGCTCTTATCTTTGCTCCCTTTCCTGTGGAAACTAAAATTTCTGGGAACTTTATGCCTCCAAACAGCAGCAAAGGAAACTGGTTTTATCCAGTGTGCAATTCTTCTTTCACTCTGCCCATCGGGAGCCACTGGACTCAGGAAGTCACCTACTTGCAGACAGACGGGCCAGCTCTTCCACCCCAGTCCCCTTACAGAATCAATATACAGAAAGCGGATGTAAAAGTAGTTACAAAGATACAGCTTATAAAACCATAAGAGTTTTCTAACGTAATCTTTAGATTGCACATAGACAAATTCCCCAATGCCATACAAATACTACTGATCAATTTTAAATCTTTACTTGAATGTATTCAACAGCTTAATAATTTCAAGATTACAATACAGAGAGGGAGTACATGTGTTGCTCTTTCTACTTTCATCACTTAGTTTTAATCTCTGTTCTAATGTATGTTCAGGAAACAAAGGACTTAGCTAAAGCATACATTTTCTAGAAAATTATTTTTAGCTTGCTTAACGTTGAAGGAATTCACTACAAGCTCTTCACAGCATGGAACAACGTTCCCACCAGTCTCTCTGTTACAAATTAATGAAAAGCTGACTGCTCATTCTCTGCCTAAAGGCATCTACCACGCATCATAAATTTCAGCCATGGGCACTGAGGAGATCAGGGTACAACTTTACCCAAACAGTCCAAAGCAAACTCTCAGCTTCACATTTATTGCAGCAAGATGATACCTTGAGCCTTCTACACAATTAGTTCTCATGTACTCTCCTCTTTCTCTCATTACCAGATTTCTACAAAAGCATGACATGTTCAGAAAAAAATTGACAAGCTCTCTGATCCACTTTAATGCACAGTATGCAGGACAAGCTATGTATTTTTAACAGCCAACTCCACTGCTGAAATGTCGTGTTGAGCTTGAAGGAAAGAACAAGCATCAAGTATTTGCAAAATTGCATCAAAAAGACTCAGCAGCGATCTTTCCATTAAAGGCCCTGCTCTAAACAAAACCTACGAAGTATTTTAGCTGTGTACTTTGGAACAATGCCTAGAAACAAGGCTACAAAGATCCCCCCACCCAAACCACTGCTCTTTGACTGGTATTTATCAACAGCAAAGCAAGTATAAAATTATAATATGAAATCACTTGGTTACACAAAAAATAACCCAACCTCTAAAGCAACAACAAAAATGTTATATATGATAAGTAAATTTTTGAAAGTGCTAAATACTGCTTTAATTCAACTGCTCCTGTTTATGTGTGAATAACTTTAAGCTATTACTGGCTACTAGAGAATGACTTAATTTTGAAACACAAAGAAAATTTAAATACTATACTAACTCAAATAAGCCTTGTCTGTCAGAAGTCCCTGTTTCCAAAGAAAAGGAACATTTTACAATTTAAAAGAGAGAAGAGCCAATAGATTGTAATACTCTAACTTGAACATAGTGTGAATTATTAGATAATACTACAAGCTATTTACTAATAAAACCTCCACATTTTAGCTCATCATTTATGATCCCTGGGCTAAAAAACATTAGCATACCTGCCAAAACTCATCATTTGCTTTTGACTTCTGTAACTCAGAACAACACGCAAAGGAAAGACCCATAACCATTTTCCCTTGACTTTTAAGTTTAGGTTTTCACAGCAGGCCACCTTCTGCTTGCCATCCTGGCCTATTCTGCTCCCCGGCAGTTTTGCCCCGAAGTTCTTCAAGGTACACAGCTCCAGGTTTACACATTACAGGCAATCACAGGGTCAGCACAAACTTTTAACTTCTAGCCTGCAGTTGCAAACTGCACAGTACACAGTATCTTTCATGTAACCTAGCAGGGACAGACAAGTCATCTTTCCAATCCTTCTGACCACTAAGGCTCCTTACACAATACATGGAGAAATCACACAAAACAAAGAGAGCTTTTTTCATTGAATTTTAGAGGAGTGAAGTCTGAATTATCTTAGTTAAAATTTATAGTGTTTGTCTGCTAATGGAAAAATTGCATCTGAAATAAACCCTTATACGGCAAAGAATTCCTCAGCTATGGAAAACTAATTAAAGCAAGCAGATCCATGAGCTCTGCTACTAATGAAGCTTACTGTTGTCAGATTTGTGCTTCACAGTTGATCAAGCTTTGAGAAGTTTGCCTTTCTGTTGATGGCTGAAATCAGTCAATTGAACAAAAAAATTATACAGAGAAAGAAGCACCTACAGATCCTGGCCCACAAACCCAGGACAATGCCTTGCATCAGGACTGCACAAATTACACTGACGGGAAGGCCTCTGTGCTATGCACGCTCCTTACCCCCAATACACAGAATTACACCATTTCCTCCTAAGCCAGAAGTGAAAAACTGAAGGGGATTCAGACACTTTGCCACCACGTCCCCACAGCCTCTCTGCTGAACTTTCTCCCAGCACCCACCGCCCCACGCTCAACAGGCTCACATGCAGCAGCGCTGCCATGTCCAGCCCTTCCCACTACTCCCTGTTCCGTAACCCCCTGCGCTGCACAGTGCTAACGCATGAACCAAACCTGCCACTACACACACCCAGCGTGCCCTTTCCACCACTGTATGCCAAATACACTCACTCCTTCCTGCTGGCGCCTTGAGAGGCTCCCTGGAACAGAGGCTAGACAGAGTAAAGAAATAAAGCAGGTATTTATTAAAAAGGCCTTCAGAGGATACACCTTGGGCAGTACAAGAGCCTGGCTGAGGCTACACCCAAGATGGACGACGGGTCACGAGTTTTCACACTTTTATAAGTTTGGTCTATTTACATATTGGGGTTAATCGTCCAATTACACCTTCAGGTAATAAAGTCCCATCCTCTCAGTTTGTTCTTTTCAATTTGCTGTTGTTTATACTTTCTTGGGCCTGAAGCTGTGATGGTGACCTTGGTTTTCCAGGCTGCAAAGGGATTGTTTTGTCTAGCTAAACTGTGAAGAGAACTTGCTAACACTCTATACGAAGTTCAGAGTTATATACTAATAAAGTACAGAATCTGAAAAATATGAGAGTTAAAATTTAAGGCATCAGTGTAAGGCTGTAAAGGTGTAGCATTGCTGAATGGGGAGTAACAGGGCATTTGATAAACCACAGACACGCCCACACGCTGGCCAATGGGCAAAACAAGGGGCACAACTGGACAGCAAGGACACCTGAAGAGAATCTTTTTACAGGCTCAACAGACTGGTCACAGTTCAGATCCAGTTCATGATCAGGTAAATGGATGATTTTCTTTGGAATGAAAAGCAAGTGTTTGGGTTCTCTTTAATTCTAGAGTAATTTTGTTCCTATTTAAATGAAATTTATCTAACTGAATTCGTTTCTCAGCCTCGTCAGCTGTTTGTCAACATGCTTTTCAAACAAAGTAAGATGCTATAATAAGATTTCCTTCATTATTCACGAATTTTTACATAGAAATAAAAGGAGAAACCATAAAAATACAGCTATTAGAAGTGGTTTTGGCACCAAAAAATTCCTGTGGAAATAACTTCCATCAAATATCAGCAGCCACTGTCAGTAACTATGTACAGCACACAAAGGGAAGAACTTCGGTACTATACTACTTGTGGAAATTATCATAATTTTCAGATCTACAATCTCGTTCTTCCTTAATTTATGTATGTCATCTAACCCATAATCTATAGAATCTTAGTTAATTAAAGAAATCTTCACTCAGTTTTACTGATAACAAAGCAAAACATTTCAGTGCTTTGGCCACTAAGTGGATGGTAGTGCTTTCACAGTGTTGTGAGATTTGTTTGTGAGATTCTTTCATCAAAAGACTGTCAAACCTTCCAAGCACAAAGTGACTGGAAGTCTTCAGCAAAGAAAAATCACCAAGAAGTGTGCAAGAGGTTGACAGAATGACTGATGCATGGAAAAGTCAACAAGGATCCATTTCTCACAAAAAAATCTAGTGGACAGGTTACTAAAATGATAGATCTGTAACAAATTGGGAAATGCTTTTTCTTCACAATGTACACCTGAATTATGGAATCACTGCAGCAAGACACTGGACACACATAATGCACAAATGGACTAGAAAAAAAAATTCCTAAATTCTTGAATGACAGACCCACTGCTGGTTATTGAAAACACAAATTCTTGGGTTCAACCTTTAGAGCTAAGGAAGCTCCTAAACCACTAATCAAGGGACTTAACCATGGGAAAGAATTACTACATATACTTCATGCATTTCTTACATTTTTCTCCCTAAGCATGTTTACTAGCTGCCTTTGGAAAGAGTATGAAACTAAATGGACACTTGGCCTGACTGGAACATGCCTAGTTGTTTGTTCTCATAAAATACAGGAAAATATGCCAAATACCAGATGAAGGCAGACAAACCAACAGGCACAAAATGTATGCAGACATTAGACTCTTAATTCTCTCCCAGTTTACAAACAGCATTAATCACTGTTTCTGTGAACAGCATGATATAATGTAAGGCACAACAGATTTAGACAGAGTTATGTATAATTATTGTGAGAAACAAAAATTGCAAATAGGAAAAATTATTTTGCTTGTCTCATATGTGTGATTTTATCTGCTACTGGGAAACAAGCCATGATCCATAGCCAACTCTCAAGCAGCAAAACAAATTAGGTACAACCATTTTTAAAAGCCAAGGCTGTATTCTACAAAGAGGTTAAATTTTGGTCCACTTCTAGAAAGCTTTTTTAATTCAGTGGAAATTAAGCCCGGACAGGTGTACCTTATACCCGAGGAACATCCCAGCACAGTACACAGATCCCAGCAAAGGAGAAAGGAGCCATTTAGGCTGACTTCTGTTCCCTTCGTGTATTAAATGTTGCTTTTAATCTGGTTAAGTACTAAACTTCCATGAGGACCAACAGTCCCCTCAGATTTACCTGAACATTGGTAAACTGGCCGATCAAGTCCAGTTACATGGCAATGGGGTGGATTTGGGGGTGTTTTAGGGGTTTATTTAGTGGTAGGGTTATTTATTGTATGAGAGGTAAAGCAAGAAGAATTAAGTACAGAGGAATTTTTCAAAACTTTTTCTAGAGATGAGGCTGATACTAAATCTGACATCTCTTCTATGGGGAAGACAACACACCAGTCTAGACTTAATTTTGTCATCACCTGTTCATACCAAAATAGGATTTTGGACAGAGTTTGCTGTCCAGATTCTATTCACTCCTGTGCTCAATAGCCATCAGAAATGACAATAACACTCTAGCCAGGAAAACTAGCACGACTCAGATGCCTACTGCCACTGAGACTCCCTATCTCCAGTTATGTGACATGTGAGAACCTGTCCCTCCTAATAAACAAAAGGAAATGAGTTATTAAGAACATGTAAAGGGATAAATCACATAGTAGACACTGGGTATTAGGCAGCTGCCACAGAAAATGGCATATCTAAGACAATTCTTACTTTTCTGCTATCCATCCAAAATCATGCTGCTATTTTTTTTCTGCCCTCCTCATAATGGAAGACAATATGTCCTATAAAGATTTTCACTTTTTTTGAGAGGTCTCCCACAGGTCTCTTTTTTTTCCTGCGAGACTAAACACAGTCACTCCCTTCAAAATCTTCTTGCAGGTCATAGTATTAAAACATTTTATCGCAGCTGCTCTGTGCAGTACTCTACCTGAGACCGTATCAGTGCTAAACAGAAAATAACAGCGATGTCCCCTTACATGCAGCATTCCTTATTTACCTATCTCAGATGTATGAACAGGTGTATTTGTCCTTCAACTATAAACTCCAGGTTTTCACTGGCGAGACTACTTTAAGTTATGATTCCTCTTCCAGCAAGTATGCAAAACATAGCAAGCTGTGCTCACCTTTTGGAATTTCAACTCATTGCGTTTGGACTGTCTCTCCAAATTGTCAAAGCAACTGCTTTTCAACCATCCTTTTTCCCATGTGAGATCCATTTAAATTTTCAAGTTGAGGCACAGGGCCCTGTACAGTGAATTTGGGCCAACTGATAATAGGCTTGCTTTTGTTACTTACGTGTCATGACTCCTTATAAGCAACAAGGGGATTCACAGGGTCTGCAGACCATAGCGTGATAATCATTTACTGTATTTTCTGTGTTCTACTAGCTAAGTACCCAATAGAAGTACAGAACAAAACCAGAGGGTATACTGGACCCATCTGAAATGCCTTCTCATTCATCAGTAAACCATTAACAACACTTGGAGACGTTTTCTCAACCACTCGCATGCTCATTTTACAATGATTTCATGTGGAGCTCCCCACCATTTTCTGCGAGTGATGTGTAAGATAGTCAAGAATATCACACAAAGTCACTGCACGAAAAAAATAATAAAGTCAAGATACTTCATCTATCTACCACTCATCTTCTATCTGCTAGGCTAGCTGTACTACCAAGGAAGGAAATTAAAATTGCCTGACACAGCTGGCTCTTGATAAATCTATACCGGTTGCTTATCAATTTTATTATTCCAGAGGCGCTTATAAAGCAACTGTTTAATAACTTGTTAAAAAAATGTGCAGGGATTAAGGTTTCATTGACCAACTTGTAATTCCTTTCTTCTTTCAGGTTTTATTGACTGGCTTACAATTCCCTTCATATTCCCCAGCACCTTTACTACATATACATATACATACATACATACATACATATATACATACATACATACATACATATATATACACATACATACATACATATAAATATATATATATATGTGTGTGTGTTTGGGTTTTTTTTTTTTAAGAAAGAAGTAGGGAGCATAGGTTTACATTTGCCCTCACCCAGTCTTCTGAAAACTCTCCTGCTCTCTCAAAGACTCTCTGAATATCTGGACTAGTAGCTGACAAGGAGGTAAATGATAACATTGAGTTTTCAGTTTAGCAATTTTCCAGTTCTTACCTGAGCATGGTAAGCTATTAAAATCAGTGAAAGAAAAACATAAGTTGATCACACAAGACCTTAAATAAGAGAGAAGGAAAAATGATGAGAAGTGGACTTCGGTAAGAGTGACTCCTGACCATCTAGATTAAAAAAAAAAAATTAAAAAAACACTAACAAACAAACAAAAACCTGACAACAAAACACTAGTTTGAAGTACTGATAGCCCCCGTGGCAGTAAATGTTTGTGGTTGGTTGTTTGGGTTTTTCCTTTCAATTAAGATACTAAAAAAGTAGTCTAAGCCACTGACCTTATTGCTTAGCTTCAAAAGCCTGTTGAGGGGCAATAAAACAGGGTGGTTCAAGAGAAGTTAAACAAAATCCTTGTGAAAAACTTACTAAACCCCTTTGGGCAGGTTTGGCAAGTGGAGATCTACTCAGGTATTGCCTTCAGCTACACTGCTGGGAAAGTGCAGGAAGCTGGTGTCTCCACTGTTCTGGTCCAAGGTACTCCTTACTGCCATCGTAGGAGGGTATTGTGCCAATGGAAATCCACTGTTGGTTCTCAATTGCAGTTTTTGGGAAAACTGTCAAGTTTTCCCAAAATAAGAGTGCCTAAACAGACCTGCAGGTAAGAAATTCTCCATGAAACTGGGAGGCAGCTCTCCCTGTCAGTGACAGGAAAGACACAAGCCACTCTGACAGCCTGCCAAGACACAGGGAATGCAGCAGGAATAGCAGGAAGGCAAATCTTTCTTTCTGTACCTGCCTTGAAGTAAATGGAAATGTCACGTTACCTAGCAGGCAGGCTACACACTGTATTGAGCACTCAAAGATGTGACTCCACTAATACCTGTTGTAACACACCAATCAGTTAAAGTGACCTACTGATACTGCCAGAAACCACCCTATCATATGTGCACTTATTTAAATAATTTAATTATAAAAGGTCACACTAACCTAGGAATATCAAAAATATGTTCTTCTCTCTCTTCTCCTCCTTTTTTAATAGGAGAAAAATTAAAGAGAAGGAAGTTTTTTAAAGAAAAAGAAAACCAAGAGCAAGAGACACCAATAAAAAGCTAGGTCCCCAGTTAACTCAACACACGTAATTTCTAGCACTTATGCCCTCTGGCTCCATTCTCCAGCACTGTTTACTGACACTACAGATGCTGAGTTAACACACACACTGTAGCTTCAAACCTTCCTGTAGCCCAGAAAGTATAATAGTACAGTCCTTCCTTTTACCAGTACCCCATTGACCAGTAAAATATCTATATTTGTTCTTTTTGCTTGATAAGCTTTGGGCCTACGATATTACTTGTGCAGAGTCTCTGCACAATTTCAGTTTGCTGTGTTCAATGCATACTTGTGACCTGAGAAAGTACAAGGCCTCACATCTTCTGTATGTTGCCAATACAGTGATGTATCTCATCAGACAGCATATCACTAGAACAGTTAAGACTTATCCAAAACACATTTAGAAGAACTGAAATGAATACTAACATGCTAGAGAAAAACACAATAACATACATGGAGGAAAGAGGACTGGATCAGCTAATTTCGTAACCCTTATTTCTGACAAATGTCCACATTGTCCACGTTTCATTAATTAAATTCATAATTTGATATTTTTTTTTTTTTAGTCAGTGGTAGGTATTTGCACCTTACCACTCAACAAGGACTTGGCTGAAATCAACTATGTCTTTAACATGATATCTGAGTAATCCAGAAACACAGCTGACATGGATTCTCAATTCACACTGGCAAACATCAATTTAGATAAGCAGAAATACTTCCATTGGGGTGTGGATCAAAATTTTACTGAACAGGATCAAAGTTATGGTATCTACACTGTACTTCAATTACACTGCACTGAATTGAACTAATTGTTTTTGACTTTTTAAAGTTATGTATTAGTAACAAGAAATCATTTTTCATGGAACATGGCAGTTGAAGAAATTGGATTGCACAGTCTCCTACTAGCTTAAGAAAAAGAAAGAGGTACTGACTGGCTGACTCTGAGTAACCCTTTGTTCAGGAGCAACACACCTCCACTGATAGATCTTTGTGTGCCCATGGAAGAGATACACGTCACTGCCTCATCCTGGCCCATCCAGCTCCTTCAACTAGTCTGTAAGGAACTAAAGGTAACAGAGAGGTGAGCTGTAACACACCCGCCTGAAGTACAGCATGAGGAAAGGCAAGCCAAATATTTAACTAAATTGTTGTCTTTCTAGTGTTTTAAAAATACACACTTTCTATTCACATGACAACAAAACATTCCAGAAAAGAAAAACGATGCTGATCCACAGCCCGTGTCTTCCCCTTCTACAATATATAGATCTTCAGTATGTATTTCTTCGTACAAGCCATAAACAAGCCCTTGGTTTACACACATCCTTCAGTCTAGAAGCATGGTTTACTGTTCCCAGTTTAAACAATTACAGTGGTTTTTGGCAGACTGTCTTAGCTGACCTTAACAATTCACAAACTTGCAGAGCAAACATGACAGAAGCAAAAATGCCAGTGTTTGCACTAAACAATGGCAAACTGAAGAGCAAGCATCAGCATCTAGTTTTACACCGTAACAACGCCCCAAATTAATTCAGTTGTATGTTCCCAACACATGTCTCAAAACCAGTGGTAATTCCATCTCCTTTTTTCAATTCTAGGATCAGTTGTTTCAAGACAAAAACCCATTTACCTGAGCTGAATAGAAATGCATGTTTTTAATAAGATTTTGTCAGACAAACCATTTTCAGAACCGTAAAATATACTTATTACCCAATTAACATACATTTATGCTACACAATAAGACAAATTTATGTAAATGGAAAACTAATTAACATGTTTCTAATAACATGCTAATTCATGTCATTAGAAAACAAAACATGTATTTCTGAATTGGA
Organism: Melanocharis versteri; assembly: GCA_013397845.1. Taxonomy (NCBI): domain Eukaryota; kingdom Metazoa; phylum Chordata; class Aves; order Passeriformes; family Melanocharitidae; genus Melanocharis; species Melanocharis versteri. Next base: position 210,823 of record VZTG01002535.1, on the reverse strand, counting down.
CACCATGTCCTCCACACATCTCAACCAATTTAGCCTCCTTCATCAATGTTCTTTCCAGGATTCCACGTGTTTGTACTTGTTGTTTATGTGACTACACTAGAAAAGCACCATAACTTGTTTTATCTGAGGCAAAGAAAAATATATACATATGCATCAGATATGCTACATCCCTAGAAAAATAAAGCAAAAGCTGATAGCTCCCATTCAGAAAAACAACTTATCTGTCTTCAAAATGAAGAAAGGAATTTTCTTTTCATGATTTCACAATACAGCCTGGCACCATATGTTTCATTTGGATTTTTTTCTATTTTTGTTTTTCTTCCCTCTTGAAGGACTATAGAAAGCTCTATTATGCATGGATTCAGAAACTACGAGTCAGCCAAAAGTCGCAGATCTCTCAGGATAGACATGTCCATCTGTCATTTCACAGGAGGAGAACAATAGCAGCTTCAACATAGACACAACAAGCTCACACAGTCCTTACACAGCCAGACAGAAAATCTGCCATAGCTGATAGCTAGCTGCCTTTGAAACTCCAGACAGATGTTCCAGTGTAACACCAGGATCAATTGCTGCTTTCTTGTTTCTGTATTTTCAGATTCCTCATTTTTTTCATAGCAACCAAGACAGAGTCAGTTTACTACTTGTAACCTCTACAGAGGTTTGGGAAAATCACACTTCAGAAGCAATAGAACCTAAGACATAGAAGCATATTCTTTAATCTGCAATTTTTCTGCTCTTGGGGCCTATTATAAAGCAGGTTAACTATAAAGCTTGACAAAGACTATGCTTGTATTGTATAATTATTTTCTAGAGCTTTGCTTAACAGCCTTCAATTATCTTCTCCATGAATCTGTTTAACAGCATATTGCATCGCTTCCTGACTGTTGAAAAAAAAAATCTACTTTGATTTTTAAAAAATTATTTATTTCCTATCTGTAGATATTGGAAACAAAATTTATAGACAAAAAAAGCATTATTTTTTAGACACTCTAATTTTTGAGTGGCTATGCAGAAAAAATTGACAAAGCATTGGTTGCAGTTCAAGTAAGAAAAAGTGTTACTCTTAACATTCAACGAATTTACATGTCTAAAAATAATCTCACTAGGCCCATCTGTTAAACTTTTGTTTCAGTAGTACATGGCGGAGGTTTTTCCTGATGAGTCTCATTGGGTTTTGATTACAGCAGATTTGCAACGCTGGCTCCTTCACAGTTCCCACATCTTCCAGAAGCAACTGAGTCCAAAATTTTAAACAACAGGATAGTGCCTTGTATCCTACTGTGAAGTTTGCTTCATTGAGAATGAGCTTCTAAAATGTTGGACTTCTAGTAACTGAGGTCACACCAAAAACATACACTTTGGCATATCTTCAGAAGTCCATGCTGGGATTTAAAATTAAGAAAACCCAAAATTAAGCAAAAGATCTTAAAAAATTATGTAACTGATGAAGTTACATAACAAGATGAAGGCTGACATGTCACACCATACAGCTCACCAGCAGTTTTTGTACAAGAACAGTATCACCTGGTTTCTTCTTTAAGGACCTCACAGACAGAAAAAGGGAACAGTCCAGGAAAGGAAAGAAAAATAAAGAAGCTTGGGAAGGAGCAAGAATAAAATACTCAAAAGATGAAGCTAGAAGGGATGTATATCCATATGACTGACAGAAAGTATGCTTTATACAACATCCAAGTTCCAAGGTTTCACATCAAAAATCTATCTGTGTCGCTCAAATATTTCTGGAAATTTTACAGGCACTGGATATAAAGTTCTCCGTATCAAAATCAACATGCTTTTTGAAACTATAACATAAACTTCTTTTCTTGTAACTCTCCACAAGGATGCACTTCAGTCCCACCCAACTGGCAAAGGCAATTAAGCACGCATCCACTCTTAGTCCTTTAAAGTTTGTTGGGTAGAAATAGTATTTAAAACTTGAATAAAGATCTCTCAAATATCAAGACAGATTATGTATGCCACAGGAGGGAAAAAAAATGCAAGGAAAATTCTTTTAGCCGGGCTTTGTTTTAGTTTAGTTTTTTGGATGGTAGGGGTTGTTTGCTCTCTTATCTATATTGAAGCTTGGAATAGCCTGAGGCAATGAACAGCACAAATTAAGCAGGAGTAAGAGTGCAGCTGGAGAAGTCAAAAGGTAACATCAAATTGAATGCCTCACCATTAAACAACAGCTGAACCTGCCACAAAGGAAAATTAAATCTGAAATACCTGCTTTTCACTTGTATCCAAATCTGTTAACATGGTTGGTCCTTTTCCTGGTACCTCACCACTTTCTGTGAAGCTGTGTTATAGTACATAACCCCTATATTTTCCATTAAGAGGTGGTTTCCTAAATAACAGACTACTTTAAGCATGCATCAATTAATTTCTCATTCTGCAAAATAGCCTATGTTCTAACAAATTCAATCTCATTTCTTAGTAAGATCAATTAAACTGACTTAGTTGATGCAAAGTTATTCCGTAAAGAAAATGAAGTTTCTGGTAAACTTTAGAGCTTTCCTTTTTTCCCTTACATCAAGGTCCATGGATCCATTAGAATGGGACATGTGCCTCCAGGAAACAGACCAGAATCAGAAGAGTCTGCTTCTCCAGGAAGCAGAGCAGAGCAGAGCCTTCCAGCCGGGACATACAGCACACTGTAAATAAGCATCCATCTCCCCTCTGCTTTTCTTACCCTACTGTGCTCCCTCAGGTATTTTAGATATACCAGTAACACCTGCAATAAATAGGGACAAAGACTGCAAAATAAAAGCACACAATACTTAACTATCACTTGTTGAGTTGTACAACTGTTCAGGGTTGAAAATTCCTAAGGAAATACAATGAAGGAGGAACAGTTTTCAAATTACACAAGAGAGTGAATGGCCATGAGAGTTATAGGAAATGGCTTCATGAAAAAGCAACAATTCTTTTTCCTAGAAAAGTTCTTAAATTCAAACAAAATCTCACACTGGAGATTCAGTAAACCTCATGATACAGCAAGACATTTTAATACAGTGTTGGGAGAAATTAAGTCACTATCTACAAATTGCAGGGCTGGAATAAAATCTGTACCTTAAGGAACCATTTAATGCTGGGATCCTTGCAGAGAATACTTCTCCTGCATGTGTTAATATCATCAATATAACACCATCATACTTTTGCACTAAACTCTCATAAAAAGCCATTAAGGTATGTTTCACGTGTTTAACATGGTGTTTAACTGCTGGACTTTACATACACCAGTACAACACTTGTTGACATCTTCCTGGAGCCTAGCTCAGCAATGTACCACATCATCAAAACACTCCTCTAAAATGCACACAAACGCAGATGGAAGCCTGCTATTCACCAGGAAACTCTCTCTGCCAAGGTGCATTTGCAAAGCCTCTGAGTTTTGTTAAACAAACCCTAGAGCAAGCAGTTCTCCAGACAGGAAAGTATAAAAACAGTGTCAGCGCCACTCTCCCAGTCCTATCTTTTGTTCCATTACGGATGATCACTAAAATTTTTTTAAAATGCAGCCTTAAAACACAAAAAAGAAAAGCAAAACAACCCTGACAGTTCCCACTGTGTCCTCACATACTGGCTGGCAGAGTGGGACTATTACTAGTAGTTTCCAGACGCAAAGAGACTGATCACAAACTCATTGGCAGGACTCTGCTATGTACTTTCTCCCAGCTGCGAGAGCTGCTCTGCCCGCCAGCACTGTCACACAAGCACTGGTCCATCTTCCTTCACGTAAACACAAGAAGTGCATGGACAGTTCACAAAGCAATGGGAAACGGATTCCCCTGAAACAGGGGGATTGCTCTGCAGGTCAGGCACAACTGCAGCTTTCACAGTGAGCACAGATGAACCCACCGGCACATTCCTGCTATTCCTGCAGGCAGGAGCAGTGTGACACCTCAGTGAGCAGCGCATAAACGAAGCAGACCCTTAAATGCCCTTTGCCTCAGAAGATCTCTTCAAACAGAAATTGCTCTTTACTGCCTACAGATGCAGAAGTGCATGACCCCAAGAGAAGATGAAGACCCAGAAGGAAGACATCTAGAGCAACCAGGCAAGTAACTCAGCCTCAACCAGTATGTCTCTGCAAGACAGCAAATATTTTGATAGATGTCAGGATGAGTAGGCTTTGTTTCTGTGATATCACTTAACTCCTCGCTGCTGACAACTGCCTTCCATTTATGTTTTTCTAGGGCACTGCCTTGTACCTGGAAATACTCATCTTAGCATGGCCACTGCCACGTCTGCCAGTCATGCCTCAATCCAGAGTACTACGTACAAGGGCCACAGTACCACGTCTCTCCTCTTTGCAAAAAGCACTACTTTGATTTCCAGGAACAGACCAGTTTATTTTCCTCTTTCCAAAACTAACGTTACTGCTACTGTAATCCTGGAAAAAGAGATACCCAGGGGAGAATCAAACAGCAATAACAGAAGTTGTGAAAACAAAATGGCTTCCTTCCATCTGTGAAACACAACCACTGGGGAGGGAAAAGGCGGAATGCTTTGAACAGGAATCTCTGCAGTAAGAGTTTATTTAGATGTGTCAGACAGACAGTGTCCTGCTGTGCTTGTCCCCAATTATCTGGAATTAGAAATAAGATGGGGAGAAGATTGCAAAGCTTTGATCTGAAGCAGAACAACACCAGTTTCATGGTATCAGTCATGTCATGCCCTTAGAGGCAGCCAAGCCTGAGATCTGTTCCTAAAACTCTCATACATCTTACAGTCCCCCGTATCCACTGACCTCCTTTGATCCAAATGATGAGTTGCCCCTTTTGCATACAAAATGAAAGCATGTAGTAGAAGACCTGCCTGTAACCCCATGGCTGCAGCTTCAGGAACAGCTGAACTAGTTTGAAGTTTTTTGCCAACCAAAAAGGAGCATGAGAGAGGGCTTCCCCTCCTCCCTTCCCTTCACTCTGCCCTACACCTGGCCAGTCAGTACCACCTCCTTCCCTCCTTTACATCAGCATGACAGACTACCCTAAGCCTGGGTTCTTTTTGTCTTGAGTTAGTCTGGCAGAGGGGGAGAGCAGGGCTGGTCAGGAGCAGGGCCGGGCTATGCACTCCCTCAGTTCTGGGGAATCAAGACACTGGATCACCCCCAGTACTGCCCTCCTTCAATACCATTGGAAAGGTTGCCTATCTGTGGGATTTTAGAACATCTCTAATTTGCTTCATCTGTAATATTTTTTTAATATCATTTAACTGGAGTTAGGCCCACACATTATTTTTTTCTGACTACTCCAGACATCTCTGCTTTCTATTAGGATCGCAGTACTGCACAAGCACTCAGCCTTGGTAATTGCTCATGTTAAAGCTTTCTGCAGTCATGGCAGAAGATAAACAGAAACTCAGATTTAGGAGATACCTACCTAAAAATGTTTTTAGCTTGCTGGTTTGTTTTAACTGACTGAAGGGCACAATCGTTTAACATAAACAAAACCATTTTCTTATTAACACAAACATGGTTAAGTTTGTAGCGCATATTTCATTAAAATAAAACATCTGTTAATTAATCAACAGGTCATGCTAACATTGTGAGTCCTAAATATATTAACACACACATATTCACAGTATTTTGTGTAGTAATCTACAAATGCACGTACTTTACAAATGTATGCATAATTATCCAACTTCAGGGACAAATGCACATTTCACAGCTCTTTTAGAAAATACGGCTCTTCCACAGAATAATATATCCAGCGCCTGACACCTATCTTCACTTGTTTGAGAAAACTAAGCTTAAAGTATAACTGCTAATAATATACTGACCTCCCTTTTTAACGATACTTAATGTCAAACAAAACACGAACCTTCATCTTTCATTTCCCTCTGAAAGCATCTGAGATCTCCTTAAATGCTACATGTATTTTAAACAGAGGTTTAGAATTAAAAACTTAATTAAAGAACAGGAATTCAAATGACCTAAATTTATGCATCAGTTAACAAACGAATTTATGTGACCACATTTGAACACACACATCTGATCACTTGAAGTGTGCCAAGAGATACACTTCCTTCCTGTGATTTTTAAATCTAGAAAGACAGTGAACTTAAAAATAATTGTCCAAGCACCACTGTTTTGAAAATCAGCAAGGATTTTCAATGGTCAGCTGACCAAAAAAGCAAACAAAAACGTTATCTGTCATCTGAAAAAATTATATACCATCTGAATACTCCTACTTAAGAGTGTTAAAATAATGTCAGGATAAACTTTATACCCAAGCTTCACTCCTTGCAAGGATGAATACCTGCTGAAGCTAAACTGTCTCCTAAAAAAAACCATCAAGAGCTGGACATTACTGAAAAACACCCTTTATCTTTCTAAGTGGTAACAGAGTAAATTCTGACCCAGGAGGAACCTCCTGTTCCAATCTAGATAAAGAAGTCTTCTTTCAGATAAGATTTCATTTGCATCTGTCTTTAGTAGCAAGAGAATTGGCAAGCTCATCTCTTAAGATGGTGGAGACGTTAGAAAAAAACCCAAACAACCCAAATCAACAAAACCCCACACTCTTTATTAGAGAATTTCCAAGCTTTCAAGAACAGCACCCAGTTATCACAAATTTAGTGCAAGCTGGTAATAGAGATAGAATAGTCCTTCTAAGGTATGAGCTAAAGACACAAAGATTCCTGCAATTCTAGGAGTAACAAAAATGTATGCACAGAAAAACAGGCATATTAAAGCATTCCGTCCAGCAGTGCACATGCCATGAGCAAAGCACTGGCCACAGCTTATCAAAGAACAGGTCATTGGCTCTTTGTTGACTACATCAAGCTTCCTGAAATCTGCCCCCACTGGGTCCCTTTAGGAAATAATGAGATGCTTTAGTTCACTTGGGCAGAAGGCATTCTTACGTTCCTTTTATATGACCAATACCCCAAATAAAAGGGAAAAAACGCTGAAGAAAAGGCCATACTGTATGTCTTTAGTATAGCCCCACTTCTTTGCTCCTATCCAAGCAAAGCAGGACTTGTCCTCCCAGAAAAATGTTTCTTTTTTCTTTCTTTTCTGGATACAAACAGCCTCCTTACAAAATAAAATTAAAAAAACACAAAAAACAAAAATCAAAAAAAACCAACCAACCAACCAACCAACCAACAACAACCCCTGACTTTTCTTTCTAGCTTTCCTCTCCATGTCCAACTCCTATTACAGGTGTTGCAGATAAAACTTGACATGCCCATACTTTTAATTAATCCTCATGTGGCCAGCATACTATCTACCTATTACATACAGCGTTCAGTTTTCAGTAACTACAGGAAAAATTTGAAGTGGTCTCAAAGTTAGTCCAAATATTAAACCCATCCACAAAAGAGCTGGTTTTAATTCAAATGAATGCACTTCCAAGACATATGTATTTGTGTGTCTGTGCATCTGTCATCTGTATCTCTAGTAAGCAAAGTTCCATGGACGTTTAGTCACCTGCATTGGTAACTTAGAGTATTTTCAATGTTTCGCAAAGAAAAAAAAACAAACCAAAAACCAAAAACCCCACAACACTTCTCTGACAACAATATAAAATAAAATTAGACGCCACTGTATTTCAGAAAAAATTCTGTTAAACCCAAGAGTTCAGTCAATAAACATTAGCCCCCTACATCAAATGTAGCTTATAAATGATTAAGCCCACCCCATTCTAGTAGGTCAGATAAAATCTTTTGCTTCTTAATTGGCAAAATATTTAACTAGTCTGAGCAATCACTTAAAAGAAGTTAATCTCTTGATTCCATGTGTTTAAAGATTAACATTTACAGTGTTCAGAAAGTATAAGCCAGTTACTTAAAAACCTATTTGCAGCTCATTTCCTTTGATCTGAAAATACATCCAATAGCCACTAGCCAATAGCAACTCTACACTGAATAACTTTTTTTAAGATTTACATTAATTATAAGCAGGAACCTAGTAGTCTGAATCCTATTTCTGATTCTTTACGATCCAAGAAACTAATTTAAACTGATTTTCTCAATTAAAGTCCTTACAATCATACCTAACAAAAAAAAAAACCTGAAAAAAATCACCTTGTCAAACAAGCGAACTCCACTGCTGGACATATCTCATTTTCTCAGCAAGCAAAAAGCAGAGGCTTTTCTTATATTTCTTCAAGAGAATAATACCAATTCTAGAAAGCAAAACTTAAAAAAAAAGTTCATTTCTGAAAATCTCTCTGGAAAAACTAACATTTTTTAGCATAGCTCCAAGTAAAGAATTTTCAGCAAGCACCAAAAGTGAACGATATACTAGAGAATAGCTGAGTTTTATCTTTAATCCCAGCATGTTAAAAAAACCCAAGATTTTTTCCCTTTGATCTATAATAAAAAGCAGTCAGGTATAGCAAGCAATACGTCTTCCATTGCTTTTTACTGGAGCCATTGGTTTTCAGCTCCCTGGAGATAATCAAGCCTTGAATATGAAGTGAAATCACAGTGATAAACAAGGGATGCATCACATGACATACTTCGAATATATACTAGCAAATAACACTTAATTCCGTTCTGCTGGTGACACTGTGAGTGAAATTTCTAACACAGCTGACAATTCCGTGTGCAAAGTTAACATCAAATTGCTCATGATGTAGAACTGGGAGGAAGCTGGTTTCTGAAATACATGTCTAATGAGACAGCGGTGCAGCAGCTGGCCCGCCTGCCTGCCCCACAGCACTGACAGCTCAGCAGTCAGCTCTTTATTGGGCTGGAGAACTTCTTTCGCTGGTGCCAAAACATGGGCACTTTTAACATGCATTTTTTTCTGTATCAGAAACTTAACACCAGCCTTAATCACCAGTCGCAGGCAAAAAAACGATGTTCTGATTAAACATGAGACGGCTGTCGTGCCTCACATTCCCCAGACTCTCTGAAGTTTCATGTATTTTTTCATATATTTAAGAAGTTACCTAAAACCAGTCATACTCCTAAGCAGAGGGATCAGGAATGGTAATTCCCAACTCCTAACTGCAGGCACCAGCTAAAAAGTCTCACAAAATCAGGTTCTTTCAAGCATTTTCTCCTTCCTCCTGGCTCTCTTACTCTTGAGTGGGTCAACTACAGTACAATGGGAAAATCCCCCAACTCCTCTCCTTCTGACAATTCTGTGACCTGGGGGTGAGGACACTTGGAGGTGGTGACTGCAAGTCTGCAGAGAGATGGGAACACAGGTCATCCATTTTCAGTGGATGTGCCCCAACTGAAAGGCGAAGGGTGGCTCTGGTACCACCTCTTTAACCAGTATGCTGTGGGACCACAGGGCAGGCACAGTTCTTCTACCTACACATCCTCAGGAGAGGATATAGTGTTGGTAGAGATGCCCAGTACCCACCAGCCAGGCAGTAGCACCATGCCAAAAGCAGGCAGGAGACGAGCAGCAACAGAGTCCATGGGCTAATCCTGCAACACTCACCATTCCCTTGGAGATCTCTGGTCTTTCTACTGACTCTGCAAACATTGCAGGCTCTAAGATCAGGTAACACGAATCAGGTGGCAAATTTTTCAGCTCTACATGGGATTCAAACACGAAGTTGCTTTGAAGCTGCACCCAGAACTTTTATGACTGAATACACTTGTATATCAAATTCTGGCAGAATTTTAAAGTACGCCGTTCTGAAAGTAAATTAATGGAAGAAAAATGAGTCAAGGGAAAGATTCAGTTTCCTTTTACATGCATGACTCATTTTAATTATCATCCTGCAGGCAGATCAGTTAATTGCTAGAAAGAACTGATTATTTACTCCTTTTCTCATTAGGTAAGAGCCACTGCACACTCAGACTGAAAAATCACAACATGAACTAAAACCAGACCTTGCTTTATATTTCTATCATTTTTACTTCCTTTTGTACATTTACCCTATTTTCAAACTATATTTTTTGGAAAATAATGGTAAGTCTAATATTGCTAAGGCATGTCTTTTTTTTAACATCTGAAATTAGTTACATCAGCCAACAAAGCATTATAGTATCTGTTTTTTAAACTAAGTATCCAGATGTGTTTCTAGAAGTTTATGTTTAAATCCGTGAATTATGAACACTTCATTTCACAGCATATCTCAGTACACAGGATTTTCTTCAAAGCACTTACCAGATCAAGGTTTGTTTTTATTTTACTATGCTATAAGGGATCTCAAACTAATTTTTCAGGGAAGGGGAAAAAGGACAGAAATTTTAATTGCTTTTTTGGATTGAGCGATATGCTTCAGGGTTTTTTTTGTGGAACAGCAGAAGTCATGCTAGAAAGAGAAGACAAAAATCAAATTGAGCCCTGTTGACATGGCAAGCGCTCAGCTAACGAAATCATGCCAAAACTAGCACCTGTAATTAACAGACAATGGAGTGACAATGATGAAAGCTCAAAAAAGGTTATCTTTCATTCTGTCTGAAGGAGTAGTGTATTGCGGCTGGGAAGGTACCTTTTTTTCTCTAAAGAAATCAAATACATATGTTGGTATTTCAGCCTGGAAATAAGACATGGCAGGTATAAATAATGCAGTCCCCTAGCTGCCATGATTTATCATTGAAGAGTAATATATCTAGAGACATTGTTTGGACTTACAATCATTCTCATTTATGCTGAGAATCTTCAAGATTGCATTATTTTAAGAACATATTTCATACAGGAGATGCCTCCAAAAAAGCATTCAAACTTGTGAGTGGGCAGAAACCCTAGGCCACTGGTTGCTGGCAAGGTAAGCACTGGTAGGGTCCATCTGAGCAGATAAATGCGGCAATAACTGCATTGATGCAGGAGGGACTATCCCACAAGCTAGCAAGGGTAGAAAGTAAAGCCAAGTAGAAAGCATAGGTGACCCTGGCTGACATGGCAGCAGTGTTGTGTTTCAAATAATTTCAACAACTTTTCTTTTGTTTGTTTTTAAATCAGGACTTTTTGCACTTCAAAGTGCAACTCCTCAAGGGACAGTGTTCAAAAGTACTGTATGGTACACAGATTAGTCAAAATCAGACACACGAAAGCCACTGGTTTCTGGCCTCTGTGCAAATACACACAGCTAGAAACATAGCTAATCTGACCAACAAGTGGCTCCCACACCTGGGTCAGAGCAACCCTGGTATCAACACAGCCTGGGGGATGAACAGATCCAGAGCAGCCCTGCCCAGAAGGACTTGGGGATGTCAGTAGATGAAAAGCTGGACATGATCTGGCAATGTGCATTTGCAGTCTAGAATGCCAACTATCTGGCTGCATCCAGAGCAGCGTGGGCAGCAGGGCCAGGGAGGGGATTCTGCCCCTCTGCTCTGCTGAGACCCCACCTGCAGTGCTGCATCAGCTCTGGGGTCCCAGCACAGGAACGACATGGAGCTGCTGGAGCGAGTCCAGGGAAGGCCACAAAAATGAGAGGGCTGCAGCACATCTCCTGTGAGGACAGGTGAGAGATTAGGGTTTTTCAACTAATAGGTGAGAAGGCTCCAGGGACACTTTGTAGCACCTTCCAGTATCTAAAGAGGGCCTACAAGAAAGCTAGAGAGGGACTTTTATAAGGGCACGTAGTGACAGGACAAGGGGCAATGGCTTTAAACTAAAAAAGGGCAAATTCAGGTTAGATATAAGGAAGAAGGTTTTTACAACGAGGGTGGTGGAACAGTGGAGCAGGTTACCCAAAGATGTGATGGGTTCCCCATTCCTGGAAGCATTTAATATCAGGCTGGATGAATCTCTGAGCAACCTGATCTAGTTGAAGATGTCCCTGCCCATTGTAGGGGGGTTGGACTAGATTACCTTTAAAAGTAACTTCCAACTCAAAGTATTCTATGAATCTATTAAACAGATTCACACCTCATTGAACTAGAAAGGCAGAGCTGCTACGTAACTCAAGCCATATGACTTCCGTGAAATAATTCAGTGTTGAACTACAGTCTATTTTTCAGGGGGGGAGGAAGGTAGCGGGGGGGAACTGTAATCTTGGTTCTAGCATTGACCTTAACTTTCTTACTGACACGCTATCTCAGTCCACGATAGATTTTTCTGGCTCTTCTCTGGTAACAGTCAACATCATCTTTGAAACGGAGACATTATCAGCTTATTCCAGTAGCAACTGTACCAGTGCCAAATACATGATTTAAACCCTACTCCTAGGCAGAGCACCTCATTTTTATACTCGGGAATTGTGACAGGTCTTTCCTCTCATCCTTGGGTCTTTACCTCTATGTTGACAGCTTATGTTGAGATGATTATCTGCTGTGACCCTCTATTCAGAGTTGCCACATTTCCACATGAGATGCCCATGGAGTTATTAATATTTCTCATCAGGATGACTTTGACTTCAGAATTTCCAACCTGTCCACATCACCATCTCTTTGTGTTATTTGTCATTCCACTACCTGCTGCATGTCGTCAGCAGAGAAAGCATTGACTTTTTCCATCACTGGTGATTTTTAAACACTCTTTTTATGTTGCAGGTTAACCAAGAATTAATCCAGAAATATGTAATGCCTCCACTGCCCTGAAAGTCAGGCTGCCTGACCACAGAGGTCCTTTAGGGCCTTGCAAGCTCTGCTTTTGTGACTCTCCAGAGGCTCACATGGGTGATGTGATTTTTGTTACCCACAAAATGATCAGTGAAGAGACAGCAGCTTATCTGCAAATCCAGCTACACAAGAACAGCTCCATATTTACAGTTATATTAGGCACCTGTCAGTTAGCCAGGTCAAAGCCAATACTTTAATTTTGCTTTGGTTTACTTTGTGAATAAAAACGGTTGTTGAAAGGTTAAGTACTTCACCTAAGCTTATTACACATCTTTATCCATCAACTGAACTTGTCACTTCACATAAAAAATACCTAGAAATTTTCATCAGATAAATTTTCCATGAACCTGTAACAGTTAGCATTAGTTTTATACACTTATTCTATTGCCTATTAACTCAATCCCATCAAAGACAGCGCAATGTCATATACAAAGCCTGCCTTTTCCAGCATTTCTATCCAGTCCACCCAGCACCTTTTCCCTGGAGGAAGAAGAATATGGTTTTCAAGGTAGTACCCACTGCTTGAGGAGTGAAATATTGCTGCCTACCACAACTTGATGCAGAAGGTCAGGGCTGAAACTACTGATGATGGGACCCAGTGACCATTCCTAGTGTAAAACTGCCTGCTACCATCAATCTGCTCTTACCTTCTCAGGCAGCAACAGCACTCTGACTGTTCAGGGCTGACAGCACAGTCCACTCACACATCTGTACATTCAGCTGCCTTCCTAACCTCTCCTCCCCAGCAGTCCATAACAAAACACAGATCCAGCCCGTAAGTCCATTGTACAACATCAAGTCATCACATGTAACCTAATAAACTAGAGACAGAACACTTATGTCATATTCTAGTCTCTGAAACTTCTCCAGAAGGAAAAAAACAAAATTGGTGGGAAAGGTGGTGAGGATGGGGATGTAAATAGCATTAACAGAACACAGAACTTAACTGCTCAGCTTTTCCAATTTTTCTGAATGCACCTTGATCGGGACAATCAAACTCAAGGAGCAGAGTTTTGACTTCTCCTAAAGAAGATTTGTAGCTGACTCCTCAGTATCCAAAGACTGAAGTCACCTGTGAGGTGAAATAGGAGGGAACTAAGTTCTGAGAACACTGACTATTATCATCCCCTAATAAATTAAACCACAAATGATTAATGTAAAAAACTACTGTTTCCATAATTTCAGATTTAATACAGATATACTGTGTATCCTAGAAATGAACAGACATCTGAAGTTTAATAAGTGGTACTGGGAAGTATTCTGAGTTATGTCATGGTGAGCAGAGACTCTGCAAAGCTCTTAAAATTAAAAATCTACTGTATAGCTGCATTCAACAGCTAAAGACCAGACTTCGGGACCCACAAGCCCTCCAGCAACTCTATGCTCTCAAATAATTTACAAGAAATTGGACGTTCTTTCAGAATTTTAAGACAATTGAAAATGGGCATGGAGCAGTTAATGCTGGAAAAGGGCTTTAACTGTGACTACATCAGCTATGCTGGATTGGGGTTTTAAATTAAATTTCCAGCTCACAATATCCATTTCTGCACATGCAGAACTAATTTCTTCTCATCTATGTGATCCTAAGCATATATATAAGCATATATGCATATAAGCATATATGTATAATTTTGAAGAGTGGAAACCATACATTTCAATTCACCTCCTTTTACCCTTTATAATATCTCTAAACTTAAGTCAGGTCTCTATGGTACTGCAACACCATCACTGCCAAATGGGTCATCTGTCTTTCAACGTTTTTCAGAAAAGTAATTTTTTTCAATTTTACATCAACAGATTCACCTAAACTTGAAATATAAATATATAGCTACAGGCTGTCTACAGCTATTCCTAGTTTTTAAAATTTTCAGCATCAGTTCATGCTATAATTGATGCTGGTATTTTCTTAAAGTGTCAGTAAGCAGAGGTTTATAAAGAAAAGGAAGATTACATCTCATAAGTGTCCGTCGGCTTCTGAGATAACTGTAAAAAAACCCAAAACTCTCATCAGCAGGAACTCAACACTGCATTATGGACTTAAAAAAAAAAGCTCCAGACCACATCAAATACTAATCCCTCCTGAAAAGAAAGAGAAGCAGATAGAATGCTCATAGTGCTATTTAACATACTGCAGTTCCTTTTTGTTTTTTAAAACCTATAATGAAAACTGTGTCCTGTCACCAGAACAACTACAGTTCTCCTGAAACCATCTGAAAGTTTATCTCAGACAGTTCATGGTGCATCTCTTACATCAGCCTACTATGTTTTAAGAATTGGAATTTGTGTCTTCAGTCCTATAATAAATAAATAAATAAATAAGTTAGTTAAATTAATAGAATTAGGCTTTTGTAAGTGACTGAAAAATGTGCCCTGTTCACTTGGTGCCTCAAGACAATCTCCCTGTACTGGACACTCTCTCCAAAGCTGCTGACATGCAGACTCAGAACATTCTTCTTCTACCAAAGTCAGATCAACCATTAAAAAAAAAAAACCAAACAAACAAACAAAACCCCCCAAAACAAAACAAAACAAACCCCCACCAAAAAACCAAAACAAACAAAAAAATCTCCAAGCAAACCCTCAAAAAAGCCGGAACAAAAAAAAAACCACCCAAACAACCCCCAAAACAAAACATAAAAAATCCCCAAGCACAACAAAACAAAAAGCCCCTAAACAAACAACAACCAAAAAACCCCAACCAAAGAGCAACAGATCTCTTCAGTAAATCTCTCTCTCCTTTCACTATTACCTACACCCATTTCTTTCTCAAATGCTTAACATAAGCTTTATTATTTGACTAAAAGAATAATAAATACAGGCTCTGAGGAACTGACAGGAGTAGGAGATTAAAAAATTCAAGGTACTAAAGTGAACATGCACTCTTTTGAAGCAATTATCTTCATTCCAGCTGAAACAAGACAGATGCTCCTTTGAACAGGCATAATTTGAATACAAAAATCAATACTTGAAATTTTATCAAGAAACTGACACCACACAATTTTCTGCTATTCTGTTCCTGTCAAAACAAAGTCCAATTTAAAATCTAATTTTGCATCATCTGTTTATAAGAGGAAAACAAAGATACTATCAAAGTCTGTTTTAGAATAAAACTGTTAGTTCACAGAATGCGCTTTAAATTTTCATGTTAAAAAAATCCCTAGCTATAAATGAAAGACCAACTGGTATCATATATGTTTTCCTAATTGCAAAACAATATCCCTCAGTGATGTTTCAGAATACTGAGGTTTCTTAGAACCACTTTTTCTCAATAGCAGCCATGCCAGAATATGGACAAGTTGAGGATTTGGTTGCTTCTTTAGAAGTCAACCCACTCAAACCATTCATGCAATTAAAAAGCCTAATAGTTCAACAATGCCATGAATAAAGTAACTGTAAAAAGGGATAAGCTAACTTTGCTTTTATGAACTTTTAATTGTGTTCATTATTTGGGCAACATTCATCTTTCTAAAGTATCAACTGTACATGCACAAACTATAAATGAAAGCAGACAGAATCACAGAGAGCTTCCTAAAATTATGAAGTAAGCGAGTGCCTCATAAATTCAAAATTCGCATTTACCATGGATAATTAATTTAATAAACCACACTTCCTGGCAGTGTGCCGACCCAGCTCTTAAGGAAACACCAGGAGACTGTATGACTACACATGCAGTTGGTCACTGAGTTACCTGAGAAATACATTGTGAGTAGTACTCATTAATTCATAAGGAGAGATATAGTTATGAGGTTTTGGAAAAGGAATGGAAACAGCTTGGCTGTTCCTCTGGTTTAAAAAATTTTGCATTAACACTCCCCCATTTTTTAAAGCAGAAGTCGTATTTATTGTTTTGTTTGATGCCTTTCATTGCCTATTGGTTACATTTAAAATTTCCAGCGATGCCTGCATGAACCCTGAACCATCTCTTGACATCATCACACACATAAGTTTTCCAGACATGGAGAATGAAAGGGTTAACTACAAACCAACACACCTAAGTATTGCCATGCAGATTATGCATATTAAAATCAATGTTCAGCAAATATTTCCATTACAACTTCTAACACAAGTTCAAGAACTAGTGAACTTTAGCACTAATGAAGCTAAAGCTCATCTAAAAACAAAACAAACCCTACAAATGGTTCTCAGAAATTGGAGATAGGGAACAGACAGTCAGCTCAGTCTAGGTCAGTGCAAGACTGCTCATTACAGCATTGATTTCTGAACAAAGCATCCTATTTAATTTTATTGTATCTGACTAATGTAATTTTTGGTATTTGATGGGAAACAGTTCCAGAGAAAATTATTTCAATACAAAAAGGAACATTGACACACAGCCCACATTTTCTTAATTTCATAATCACCTTGCTTCTTTGACCTAATTTCACCACTGTTCACAAAAGCCATTAAGAGTAGTTTTGTTTTCCTCATAAATCATCCCACCAACCCTTTGATCTTTTTGACACCTGCTTCTTAATTCCTGTTGAGTCCATCAGCAACTTTTCTACCTTGAAATGCCTGCAATTCAAACAAATGTAAATGTACTCCAGGACAAAGAAGTGTTAATAAAAGAGGAAACAAACACTTTTTCTTTCCTCCCCTTTCTTGGTCCCTAGAATATTTTTACATATAATTGGAACTCATCTTTTTTCATTACTACCTCAGATCTTATGTATTTTCCTAGTTACAGTTTTTAGGAGTCTCAGACCCATTTTCTTTTTAGTTAAAACCGCATAGCTGCATTGTATTAAATAACGTATTTCAAGATAAAACTCAATTTCTTCCTTTTACTTAATTTGTGAGGCTTGTTGCTGAATGAGGGATGATACTATGATGTCTATATCTGCTGATATTTTCTTCATGGATTTCTGTCCTGAAAAATCATATATTAGTTGTTTTGCATGCCAATTATGGTCAAACGCTACTTTTTTCACATGTCCAATCAAGCAAAATTAAGACTGTGGTTTTTTGTGAGGCTCAAAATACATCTCAGAAGTTATGAATGTAACAAACAATCACATTATTATAAATATTAAATATCATAAAAACTGCAACACACAACCATTTGCTTTAATAATATTTTCCAGACAGTACACGTGTTTAAAAATTAAACTATTCACATATTTAAACAGCTATCTATCTTGTGCTGGAACAAACCAATGTGTAGGTGGTGAATCTTCCAGCTGAGCTGTGCAAAAAACATTAGTACACAGAAAAATAAGTGAAAGGGAGCCAAAATATCTTCCCACTACAGGCAGAAACTCATTTAAGCATACAAAAAAACACAGTCATTAGGGAAACTAGTTTTCTGAAAGGATATAATAAACAACAGACACAACTACAGTGTGGGCCATGTCCAGGAAATCTGTGAGGTCTCTTGGACCACACACTCCCTCCAGAAAGTCACACATATTAGTGATGAAGCAACTCACCCACCCAGGGCAATGCTCAGATCACTTACACATGGCTGGAAAAGGAGAGAGAGACATTCACCAAATGGTTACCAGCACCAAGAACTACAGCCATTGCCAGACTCAATGCCAGATATCCCAGTGGCATTTGAGGATGCAGGAATAACTACAGGCCTCTCCACAGGCTTGAACTCCCCAATAATCCAATGCAACACAAGAAAACAAATTATTTTTAGACCAGGTCTTCTGTTGATTGCTTAATTTGCTTTTTAAAACTTCAAGATGAAAAGCCCTCAGAACTACAAAGGTCTCTGAGCCGCAGTCAGCAACCACAAAAGAGGGTATGGGTGATACTCTGTCAGCCTACAATGCAAAGGAAAAGGAAAACCAACTACTTCCTGATCATGTAAAATTACAGAAGAAGAAATATGAAATTTTTCATTCAACAGCTGCTTCTCCTCCAGCCGGCTGACAGGTTAGGTATGTCCGCCCTTTCCAAAAAAACAAATGTACCCTATCTTCAAAACAAGATAGATTGCATAGGAGCCATTAAAAAACTTGGCTCTCAACAGACCCATAATCTAGGGGGATGGACCAACTACTGAATCATTTATTCCACTGTGAGGGCATGTGAACTTCAAAGAAAAAAGGAGGAAAAAAACCTGAAAAAAACCCCCACAAGCTTCTGCAGCATAGACAGTTTTATGCTGACTATAGCCATACATAGTAGTTTTCTGCTTTAAATCTTTATCTCAATCAAATGAAAACACACACACACAAATAAAAACAACTAAAATAAATTATGCATTGAAAAACTAAGATTCAAAGCTTAAAATCAGCCTCTACTCACTAAGGACAATGCTGAGCAGCAACTTTCATTCCTCTCTTGGTTCATAGACTATTACTACATTATAAAACCATTAATGCAGTAACAGTATGCACATGTTAAAACAACAGAAACACACAATTCAAACTAGTTAAATTCAGAGCTACGAGGACATATAACTCATCCAGGATCAAATAATTAATTTAGATTTATACGCAAAACCAGAACAGTGGTGCACAGCAGAGACTTTATCAAGTTGCCATTTTGAGCAGCAGACAGAAGAGGCAGGTGGACTTATTTACTGTTCTTTAAGCAGGACACCAGCTTCACTGCAGGACCAGCACAGAGACTACTTCTATCATCAGGTGATGAGATAAAAGGAAATTAAGAGATACACTCTTTGCTTCTCTCAAGCAAAATCAAGATGCCTGTGGCTATCCAAAGACAACAGAATGCTCATTGTCCTGAGCAAGGATGCTCACAAAGAGGGGCCACTGGGGCGAGAGATCTGCAGGTTTTGCCAGGAGGAGCCCAGATTTTCGAGTTTGTCTGTTGACCCCTAACATCCACCCTTGCACTGTCACTTGGACCTTCTGCCTTCTCCTGTCCTTATGCCTACAGTGCCCCACGCACAGGGCTCTTCAAGACATCTCTGTATATTAAGCCAGTGTTTATTTGTTCCTATTTAATGTAATGAGTTTTTTCATATTCTTACAAATTACAGCTCCTTTAGAAAAAACAAATGTTTGACCATACCTGCTTCCTCTCTAAATAAGAAGATACATAGTGATGTTCTGAGCTTCTGAGGCCGTGCATAAAACCACAGGAAACAAACTTTAAAAACAAGCCTCTGCTTCCTAAAAAAGAAACTTCATATTTCTCAGAATTTGCCTGAGGAAGGATACATAATGGTCTAAGTTAGTCCACAAAAAGTAAGTAGAAGATAATTTTGTTTCCCCCTAGACTGCAAACCACTTCACCATACACGGGGACTGTAAGTGCTCATTCCTCAATTATCAGACCAACATCTTCCTCCTATGAGTCATAACATCTGAAGACCTTTGGGGAAAACGTGGAGTATATTACACTTTTGCAAAGATGCCTATACATAGACTGCTCTCTTCAGCTGATAAATGATGCCTCAGGCCAGACAGACACAAGTCTGATGTACTGGATTTTAATTAACCAGTGCTTCTAAACTGCATTTCACATTATCAGATACAGAAGAACACAACAGAGTAATGATAGCACCGATATTGATCAGTCTTTCAGACCTTCCAGTAAAGAAAGGTACATTGGAAAGAGAGATATTTATTTTCCAAATTATTTGGTTTGTTTGAATCAAATCTGAACTTTTCATCCTCACTGGAAAAAAAAAAAAAATTACTCAGTGAATATCTAAGGTCAATGAACAATCAATCATGATAGCTACCTAGATACAATGCCTTCTTTTTTTTCCAGGATAGCTCAATAGCAAAAGGCTAAATGGAGAAAAACCATTACGAAGATTATTTTTTTGTTTACTGTTTTCACAGATGATATTTAAAGTATGTGCCTCTGGGATACATTCCCTCAATCTCTGGCAAAGAACCCTGCACTATTCTTCAGCTAAAAGACAGTTAGATATCTAAAGAGTAGCTTCACATTACCTGGCACACTCGTAAGTATAGTCAGTTAAAGACAGCTGAATCTTCCTCTGCCCATACAGGAGAGGTGTTTTAGTCTAACAGAAGAGCTGGAAAACTTTACTGCCTAAACAGAATAGTTTCCTTTATCAATTCCAAAGTACCCAGCTGTGACGCTGTTGACTGTGACTAATTGAATTTGGCACAGCTTTAATAATCCTTCAGAGAAGAGAATTCTACTTGCTATATACAAACACATCATCAGTTCAAATATTTGCAGGTATCCAATGATGCTACTTGAATGAAAGGATCCTTCTAGGGTTTCCTACAGTCTACTCTTTAAGTAGCCAGAAAACAACTTTGCTGTACTAACATTAATTAATGGGCATTCAGTGTGTAGAGATTAAAGTAGTTACTATATACAAACATCCCAACAATAACAGAACAGCACTCACAGTTATTTACAACAAACTTCAACAGTCTCACCTACACAAACCAAAATGTTGCCTTTCCTTCCCCATCTCCAAAGCCACACACTTCAAATAAAGCCCACTCTGGTATGTGAAGCAAAGCGTATGGAGTTCAAGTATCATCAATTTACCCCAACAGCAGGTGTAGTTACAGACCATGGAGGCCCAGGAAGGAACTTCCTAATACCTGCATGATCCTTGCCTCTTCAACCTAGACTCCACCGCAGTAGCACAGGATAAATCTGGGAACTCAACCACCAGTAACACAGAACAGCCTAATACCTGGTATAAAACACCCTCACTGCCACTATGGTCACTGTGCAGGCTTTCCACCTCCTGCAAAACTGCTTTTCCTCATGCCTCAAACCACTGAGAGGAGGAACATAAAATTGTTTATTTGGTATTACAAGAATAGAGGAAACATTTATGGGGTAGAACACGAAGCCTACAGATAGAGTCTGGAGGAAAAAGCACTGTTAATTTAACCTCCATACTCACTTTGGAAAACCCAGCCTAAATGTGCTAAACATATTAATACATGACAGAAAAGTAAAGAAGGCATGTGCAACACATGGCTGTGCCTTCATTAATACCAGATTACCATTTTGTACACTACCATTTTGTATGATCACTATGCAATTCAAATTTATGCCCAAGCAAGTGCAGACATAAGCACATTTCTGTCAAGTTTGCCTGAGTGCAGGACGCTGCATTCATGCCGACTTCACATGAGCTGAAAAAGTACAAACAATATCTGTTTAGGTATTGTCAAAGTCACAGAGAAATGAACAATATCTGACAGACCAGAAAACCTACTAGTATAAGGTTAACATTAAAACTGG
This sequence comes from Melanocharis versteri, assembly GCA_013397845.1. Taxonomy (NCBI): domain Eukaryota; kingdom Metazoa; phylum Chordata; class Aves; order Passeriformes; family Melanocharitidae; genus Melanocharis; species Melanocharis versteri. Next base: position 189,163 of record VZTG01002535.1, on the reverse strand, counting down.
GGATGAAGAGTTACACTTACATGAGACATTTGCATCGTGTGGTTATGGGTTTTGATCAGCTTAAAAGTGCCCTAAAGATGTACCATTGAATCAACAATCTAAACCAAGCCAGTAAATCAGTGTATGTAGGGTAAAGAGCAACACAGCATCCTCCTCCCTCTATACTGCTCTGTCCCCTTCAGACACCTAAACGCATTCAGTCTTTTCTCTAACTCTGCAGGGAATCTCATGTAGCATGTGTTCATGCACGCAGTTAAAATGTATCTGCAGTAGAAGGGAGATGGGCGAAAAACCAAAAAACTTTCATATTAAATACAATTTCACACACACGTAGGAGAAAATAAATCAGAAAAGCCAAGTTAGGATTACAGACATAGCTGCTTAGATTGCCTAAATGAGACAATATGTATTATCTCATCTGGCAGTTTAGCATGACTGAAATGAAACATAATTTGCAGTTGACGCCAACTGGCAGGAGACAAATGTTCATGGTAATCTTTGTGTTTTATTAAGAAAGTACTTCTGTCTTAAATTATACGGAAAATGGATTGGAGGCTTTTGGTCTAAAAAGTACAAGGGTTACAGATGCTACCCTGAGCTGTTAACTCATAGAAAAATGTGTCTTGAGTTTTTACAATTTAATAGGACAAATCTAAAATTATGCCAGGTCAAATCTTCTACCCAGTACCTCTGTCTCCAAGAGCAGCCAAAAGCAGATGTCTGGGGAAGAGCATGAGAATAGTGTAATCGTTTAGTCATACTTTCCCCAAACACGCTTGTCTCCAATAACTTGCAGCTCAGGGACTTTCAAAGCCAGAGGTCATGCTTATGTATTTAATAATCCCTTACAGACTCATTTTTCCATGAATTTTGTCCAGTTTCACTTTGAATTGGTATAAATTTTCAGTATCCACAACATCCTGTGGAGTTACACAATTTAATGTATGTGCATGACAAAATTCCTCTTTTCGGTATTCCAAACTCAACACCTGCTAGTTTCATTTTCATGCTCATTAGTTCTTGTACTGGGAGAGAAAATGAACAACTTATCCCTAAGCCCCTCGCCACGCCATTCACGTTTTCATAAAAGTATCATCGCGTCCCAGTTGTCTCTTCTCCTCACCAAGTTAAGGGTTGAAAGAGAGTCACGGTGCCAAAAAGAAGATCCTCATCATATCAGTAAGTATGAAGAGGATGCCATTCTGTTTTATTCCACATCATTAAAGCCTCAAGACAAATATATTCTTAACCAGACAAACAAAATAGATGTGAAGTAATGAAAGGTAACCCAAAGAAAAGTAACAAAAATAACTGGTGTACAAAACCCAGCACCTGAGAGGTGAAAAACAGCAGGCTATGATAGTTAATAAAACACAATATGCAAAAAATAATTACTTGCTTTGTCCTAGACAGATGTAGGATGAGCAACTGTAGTATTAAATTACTACAGGAAAGGTGTGATAACACACAAATTGGATTACACACAAAGAAAATTTTCACATTGGAAAATGATGATGTAAGGGAGACCACTGAGTTCCTTAGAACAAGTCACAGATGACAGATATGGATGATCTTAATCCGAAGCAGAAGAATGGGGTAGATGATGCCATAAGGTCCCTTCTAGTCCTATCTCTGTATGATCTTCTTGGGATGTAAGGCAGAATCTCTTCTTCTCAATGATTTAACAACAAAATAAAAATGAGGAGGTTAAAAGGAGCTACAAGGTTGACTGCCCTGGATAAAAAGAAGTTACAGTCTGCTCACAAATAAACCATTTATTGAGACCCTTTCGTCGCCCAACTCCAAAGAGCCTGTGGAAAGAATGAGGGACCATCAGCCAAGAGCTGGAGACATTTTGCTGAAAATGTGGACTTCTACTGTCTGACCTTGCCTGGACATTCTTTAAATCTGGTTGGGAAGCGGAGGCATACTATGCAGAGTACAGAGCACACGAGTATGTGAGACAATCCCGATGCACCCTTAAGGATTGTTTATCTACCGTGCAAAGCATGCAATGAGCAATAGAAAAATAAGGTAAACTGTTGATACTGGCTGGTCAAGCACCAAAAAAAATAGAATATTCCTGAAGCTCTGTTTTAGACTGGACTTTCACTCTTTCACATTAATACGTACCATTCTTGTAGTAACCAAGCTCAAGAAAGGCTGGATATTTCTGTACTCCAAATTCGGCTGCGATAAAAGGCAAGCTCTAATTCAAGCTGTCAGGGCTGTCATGGAATGCGGTCTGGGCCACTTAGATGTAAAGATTGGTTGAAGGTAATTGCACTGATTTTATGCAGTCATGATCATGACTAATGATTGAATAAACATGTATGCACAACACAAACCTCATGCACACTTCTGCAAACTGGATACCTCTGCTAAATGATCTACCATCTCAGCAGTGCAATCAGCTGGGCAGTCCATGGAATATCTTACATGCCAGCTGTGATGTACTATGTCTATTAGTAGCATAAAAAGCCCCTAAAACAGAGAAAAATGAGACCTTTGTTAACTCCTCAAAGGTAAACCACACCAGAGAAAAACTAGCTGGAGAAAAATCAATGTACAGAGAGAAAGAGAGAGAGTGAAGAGATGTAAGAATGCATGAAACTTTTACTACTATGCCAAATTTGTCCCACCACTTATGTTGAACTTAAAACAATTTTCTAAGAGTACAGAAGCATATCCACAAACATGACTGAGTATAAAATTAAAATATACGCTACTACTTCCAACATGCAAAATAAAAGAATACATTGCCATATTTAAACCAGAACTTACATTTTAAATTTTCCTGTAAACTTTAAATTACTGAGACCTGCCTGTGCAGAATGACATTCGGGTTTTATCAGGTGGCTATTCTGAAATAGAGTTACAATTGCCAAAACCATCATGATGACCACGTATACCTACTGCCTTATTTTCTGAAATACGTTTCATAGAAGGCTGCAAGAACTAGAATATTTGCACAAGATATTCTCCAATACTTATATTTCAAGCATAATTCAGTATGTATTATTCATCACCACTGAACAGTTGTGCAGAAAGATGCTGCCATTTTTTGCACACAAAGAACTCTGTTGAGATATTCCGTAAAAATACTGCTTTAGTTGTCATGACCATCATTCACTCTCCCTCATGGGGATGGGGAAGAGAATCAGAAGAGTAAAAATGCTAAAACTCGTGAGTTAGATACAGACACTTTAACAGGTAAAGCAAAAGCCATGCACGCAAGCAAAGCAAAACTAGGAATTCAATGAATGCTTCACATGGGCAGACCAGAGTTCATCCATCGCCAGTAGAGCAGGGCTCCATCACAGGTAACAGTGACTTGGGAAGACAAACGCCATCACCGCAATCAATCCCCTTCTTCTTCTTCCCCCAGCTTTACTGCTGAGCACAACATTACTTGGTATGGAACATCCCTGGGGTCAGTTGTGGTCAGCTATCCTGACTGCGCCTCCTTCCAACTTCTTGTTCACCTCAGTCTACTTGCTATCAGAGCATAAGAAGCTGAAAAGTCCTTGACTTAGTGTGACTACAGCTCAGCAACAACAAAAACATCAGTGTGTTATCAACATTAGTCTCATACTAAACCCAGAACATAGGACCATACCAGCTATTATGAAGGAAAATAACTCTAACTCAGCTGAAACCAGAACATCAGTAAACTCCTAAAATCTGACAGAATATGTACTCTTATCTGCAGCACTTTCTCTTCTACAAGTACTTTAACTGCAGGAACAGTAACTATATTTACAACACTGTATACATATATGACATATTAAACATTAAATAAAAAACCCACCCCTTTATATGAAAGTATTTTTGGTGCAGCATTCCCTTCACAAACTTACTATTTGCAGATGATGTATCGAAGCAATACGCACATGCTAAGAGATAAAACAAGAATACATGACCATTAAAGTCAAATGTATCTACCAACATATAATACTGGTACATTATCACCACCACGCACTTAAGGGATGGGGTCAGGTTTAGACAAATGAAAGTTCAATGAAAAGTCTGAAAAACCTGTTTACAATGATCTCAGACACAAGCCTTGCAAGCTGCAATTCACTGACCTATGTAAACTGATTTGGCTTTCAGATAATCTCCCAGTGAATACTATTGCAAAATCTATAAACACAGATGGCACCAACTGGCACCCTATCTGCAATCTCAGCAGAAGATCAAATAAATACAGACACTGAATTTATCTTGCCACATCACAGGTGATTCTTCCCAAACAGGTTTAAGGGATTATGCTTGAAAGCTGAATCAAGAAAGTTCTGCCACAGCTATCCAAAGTCTCACCCACCCTGAGAAGTCACACTGCTCAAAAGAAGAAGATTTTAAAACTGTGTTGTGGCTTTTAATAAAGTAATGCAACATTCAGTTCAGACCAGGCTCTGGTTATAATTGCTACAGTTACCATATTGACCATTTCTATTAGCAATAAACTCACAAGATCTTCTCCTAAAGCACCCTACAAAAAAAACCTATCAGACCTTTGGGATCAAAAGGAATTCTGCAAAATGAAAAGGATGACAACCTACAATCAAACTTTAACGTAAGTATCAGTTGTACTATTAAAGCATAGTATATTATGCTATCTACAAAACTTAATACTATTAATCTGGAATAGAATGACAGCATTATACTTATTGCTGAATTGTAAGAAATTATGTACAAGAAAGCATAAAACGTACACCAGCTGTCAGCAAGCATGAAGATCACTTAGTGAACTCTAAAGCTACTCCTGTGTGTATAATTAAAATCCAAGACATATCCATCAGTAAGATTTAGATACCACACAAAATATATCAATCCAAAAATACCTTCACCATCTTTAAGATGATAGTATTAAGACAAAGAAATTTGAAAAAGAGCAGTGACACCAAAGACAAAGGAGAACGCACAGCTGCTTCAGCAATATCGCTTCATTGATTGTTTCTCAGCACTAGAAGCTGGTAAAGGTGGAAAAAATCAGCTAAAATAAGCCTTCCTTGTGTGTCTGGGTTAATTTATTCTAGTACTCTCACTGGCTACAACACAAAATGGTGCTTTCTCCAAGACATTTTCTCCTCATTTTATAGTATTTCATTCTCATGGTTTATCATTTAGTTCTTGTGTTTTCACCATGGGCTTCAGAAAAACCCTTAAAGAAACCCCAACCGACAACATCTAAACCAAAACACATAAGAAATGTTTTAAGGAACAAATTGCTGCAGCATTCCTCTCATGCAGCAATGTCTTAAATATTCTGGATTCTCCTTTGAAGAGCCCACATCTAACTTTACTATTGAGCTCCAAGCTGAAAAAGACAGTGCGATTATGAGAACCAGAAGACAACGACAACTGCAGAAATTAATCTTTAGCAACAGACCATGCTTTTTTTGGTTTTTTGTTTGATTTTTTAAATGACATCAGTGAATCAGAAACTGGAACCTATTGATTATGTGAACAGCACAATGGTCTCTAAATATCTTTTGCTGTGATTTATTTATGCTCAGTCACAGATACTGTAACTGTCCAACTGCTATATATATTGCCATAGTTCAGAATTTCAGATACATTCCTGATCCACTCACATAGATCAGGTACATTTGCAGTCATCAGTTTGCCACTGCAGAAAATTTATAATTTATACTTTTCCACTGTGTATTTAGTTTTCTTTGGAATTACCTTCCACAGAAATATCTTTTAGGAAAATACTTCTAGGAAAATTGATTACTCCCTGATTAACTGATGTTGAAATACTTATCCATGGTTAATGTCTCACCTCCTAGAGCTGAAAGGAGAAACAAAGGCCAATTAAAAAGAAATTAAGACCTCAGATCTGCATTATTTTCCAAAATCTATCACCTTTTGTCAGCAGTGTAACATGAAAATACCACTTTACTTACAAGACAGTAAAATAATAGAACTTGTTTAGACAGCTTTCACAGTATCTGACCACATCTCCTGAGCAATTTTAAAAGGCAAGAGATAACAATACTATTTTTTTTAATCTGGGCTTTACAAATGCCCTACATACAGCTTTATACCAATTCATCTGTACATAGGACAGTGATTTTGGAAGAATACATCCTGTTAGTTCCACTTTCCTAGGGCAGATTTTAGGCACCACAACTCAGGAGAATCCTGTCAATTTTCAAGAAAGCTGGAAAGCCAGAAGGCAGAAATAATCTAAGGAAAAATCTTTGGTATCATTTTAACAGACTTGTCAACTACAATCACATCAGCAATTGTCTTTGCATCAAAAAAAGGCTTTGAGAATCAGTAACACCTTCCAGCCACTTGCCACCTCTAGCCTTGTTCCCAAAAGAGTTCAAAATGCTGACACCCCAAAATGATTTATCCCATAGGCAGAAAGCAGAGAAATGGGAACTCTTGTGAGGGAAGGGAGGCACCAAAAACACAGAGGAAAGCAGGACAAGGGAAGTCACAGAAAGCCCTTGTTCAGAGGGAAGGAGTGGGGACATAAAACAGCTTCTCTTATTGCCACCAGCAGCTCAGAAGCTGAGCACTGCTCTCCTCCCTACAGGCTGGATAATGTGAAGGGTCAGCCAACAAGAGGAGCTGTGTGTGCTTGTGCCTGGGCATGAACACACGTGTGCGCATAGGAGGTGAGGACAGTTAGGGACAGAGGAGCAGCCATCCTCACCCTCCCACTTCAAGCTTCAACAAACAGCTCTGAGGAAAACAGCAGCTCACCAGCAGCTCTCCATTCCTACATGGAAAGTCTCTTTCCTTTTTGTCACGTAACAAGCTGGGTTTAAGATGCTGAGGGTAAAATTCCTAGAAACTTTTTTTTTGCCTGTAGTGGATAACCAGAATTCTTACATTAGCTAGGAGCTGCCATCCTGTGTTCAACACGTCCCTTCGTTGCAACCACCACTTCTCTTTTACTGGGGAGCCCTCCAATGGGTGCTGAATGTCTAACAAAGTAGAATCTTCCGGAAACACAAATTTCGATGAATAATAATTCTGTTCTCCAAAACACTCAGGAAAATAATGAATCCTCCTTTTCACATAATTACTATTGGAACAGCAATGTCTACACCGTATGCAAAAATAAAAACACCAGGTTTCTAGCCTGGTTGCCAACTATACAGCCACCTGCAGCTCAGTCAGGTTCTGCTGATGCAATAACATGTAGCAGTTCATAAGTCATTGTCCTACTGTATTACAGAACACCACAAGCAATCTTCACAGCTGCAAGCTAGAACACGAGAAAGGATCATGGCAATTATTGGCTTCCTTTCAGTCTTTGCCAGCAGTACTTCTGATCCTAACTTACCTGCCCAGCGCAATCAAGAGTGTCTTCGAAGACATGGAGGAACTATGCTTTGATTAAAAAACTAACAAAAGTAACTGTAACATTCTTACGCAGCAATGCTGTATCCACTCCCAGAAATTTGCAGTTGTGAAAGAAAATGACACACTACTACTGCTTGCCTGACGTGTGGGTACATCATCATGCAAGCATTTCCCAGAATGCTTAATAAAAACAGATGATTAACTAAGAAAAAAGATAAAGTGGGCAATTTCCTACATAATGATTAAACACACTCCATGACGCAGAGGGAGACACCCTGTGAAGAAAGCAACAATGTGATTAAAGCTGGAGTGGCTGCAACTAGCATATGTGATGAAAAACTGAACAAAGGTCCCAGGAAATTGTGTCTGAGATACAACCGTCTCATTAACAACTGCCTGTTTAACAGTCTGCCTACACCCTGACCTAACAACGCATGAACATGGATAAAATACTCAGGAAGGTCCCAGAGATTAATTTGGATTATATTTTTGTAGTATCTTTTATTCAGAAAAATAAAATGGAGTGTCACTGACATTTCCTAATTAGCCACTCTTTGTGCACAGCATAAATTTAGGCCTCTATGAATCACTATAAGGACCATAAGATTTTTGTGACCAAAGCAAACCCATGAAAACAATAGGGCCCCTTGCAGGTATGATCTTGAGCAGCCAGAACCCACTGCAGGACTGGGACCAAGCAGACATCTTCATTAAGGAATCTGTAATGGTGCCTAAGAATGTTTCCCTAATAAAGCCAAACCTTGTAATTAACATATATAATATTTTCTTCTGGATGAGGTCACTTGGAGCTTTGTAATTGTGCTCATTTACTCCTACAAATACATCTCTCATGAGGATGCACACACTCGCAGCGTCTCATCTGCCTAGTTCTGGCTTGGTGTAAACTTACTACGATGGTGCAGCGCTGCTGCTCTGCCACCATGTACTGGGAGCGTGTGCACTTGTCTGGACACAGCACCGCCAGCCCGTGCTGTTTTACTTGATGTCGCTCCAGCGCACACACAACTTCTGAAATATGGGATCCAATCTCACGGGTGTGCTACTGAGTGCCTTTGGAGTGACAACTTAACTACCAAAAAACGTGCACTGCTAACCTGTGTCACCTACTTCCTGCCCTTCCCTGAAGGGCCCTAAAAACCAAAATACTCACACTCACTCACTCACTCACTCACTCGTACACACACACACACACACATCCATCCCTCAAAAACCGATCCCAGAAACACGATGGGTATGAAGAACTCGTTAGAGATGTGAAGGCACCCAGGCGAGCTTCCAACCTTCGCTCCTCGAGGCAGCTCCCGGCGAGTCGAGAATCCCCGTCCACCCGGGGAGAGGCTGCAGGTGCCCTGGCCGGGCGCGGCCCGGCTCCCGCTACCCCCGCTGCCCGNCCCTCCCGCCCCGCCGCTGCCCCGCCGGTGGCCGGGCGGCTCTCGCCGGCGCCACAGCCCCGTCCCTACCGCCACCTCCGCGCCGTGCCCCGTCCCGCCGCGGCTGTTCCCCGGCCTGTCCCTACGGCTACAGCCCTGGCCCGGGGGGAGCAGCAGCCCGGCCGCCGCTCGGGCAATGAATGGAAGCGCAGCCAGCGGTCCCCGTCCTCCCTCCCGTCCTCCCAAAGCCGCACAACTTCAGCGGGGCCGCCGCCTCACCTCTGCCGGGCAGAGGCGGCTCCTCCGCGCTGGGGCTCCGCTCTCGCCGCCGCCTCCGGCCCGCGCCCCGCCGGGCTCGCCCTCCTCCGCTCCCGCCGCGACCATGCACCGAGGGAGGAGGAATGGGATCCCGGCGAGGGCCGGCCCGGCCGCCCCCAGCCGGAGGGAGGGAGCCGCGGCGAGGGGCGGGGAGGGACGGGACGCGGGCGCTCTGCCCTGCGCAGGACCGGCCCCCTCCCACTGACGTCCCCCGCTCCCACACCGCCGGCCGGGGAAGCGCCCGGAGCGGGGCGGCGAGGCGCGGAGGCACCGCGGCCATGGGCGAGCTGGCCAGCCCCGGTCGCTGTCACCGCTGGGAGAGAGGCTCTGGACATAGCCCAAATAAGCGCTGCCCCGCCATCCCGGCGTTTGAATAACCAAGGGTTCTCCATCTGCCCCGTCCGACAGGCTGAGAACGGACTGGGCAGCGCGACTGGCGGTGTCAGGCCTGGTACTGCCTATTGCACTTCGCATCACAGTCTGCCTCACCGGACCTAGCCATAGGGGATGCATTGAATGGAAAGCAGGAATGGTAAACAGCAACTCCTCCCGTCTCCAAAAATTCCTCTTGGTGTAGACCTTTGGAAATACAATTTGCATTGCAAGAAAATGTCTAAAAAGTCTACAATGCTTCTGGTTTTTGAACTTTTTTCCCCCAGAACAAATAATTTCCCACCGATCTTCCTTTAAAATCTTATTTAACACTCTTCCCGTTTCAAAGCAACACTCTGATGATCCAGGCTTTTCCAGAGGTTTGTAACTTTTAAAGTAGCTCGAGATGTCTAATGCCAAGCACATACGTGTCTACAAGCAGTGAAGCTCATTTAAAGCATGTGCAGGGAAAATTAAGGTTTAGGCTTGGACATGTCTCCGCATGCCTCTGCTATCCCCCACTGTTGCACCCTTGTGTAATATGCCAATGGTTGTAAGTGGATGACAGGTGTCTAACTTCATACGGCTCATCTCCGTGTCAGCTTCACTTGCTAGATTGGAACTGGCTTTGCAACAGATAAAACCAGCTGCTAAACTGGTCAATAAAATAAATCACTCTGGGTATCTCTGAGACATAAATGAAGTGCTACACCAGTGCAAAACTTGATTTGCTGCAGCTAAAGCTATCCTCCTGGGAAAAAAGTAAGGAGTTCTCTTTTCACTGCTGTTAAAAAGATATCTTTCACAAACATTGCATTTACTTGAAACTGTGGCTTTGGATTGAATTATCCTTTTACTGCCATGATACAGAGGAATCCATGCAGGCTGATCCTGCTGACTGCTTGGGACTCCTAAGTCTTCAACTCTGCAAGAGCACATTCCATCTGACTGGACCCAGTTGCTGGATTTGTGTTTTTTTAATCGGTGTCTGCTGCTCAGAAAACCAAAAGTCAGTAAATGTTTTCCCAAGTACATAGGTTGAGGAAGAAAAAACAAATACAAAACTCCAAGAATTATGTTCCTATGGCAGAAACATTAAAAACACATGCAACTCTCTACACTTACTGAAAACAGAGCATATGCTTTCATGTCTGATTATTGTCCAAACTTGTATCCTTACATTACTTTTCCTCTTTCTGGACAAGTCATCAAATGAAACATTCTAAAAAAAATTTTATTAGAGACATTTTTGAATGTTCCCATTAGAGAGTCTGAAAATTCATTTTCTACAAAATAAGGGTGTCTTTGTAAAGCTGAACTCTCTGTGACCTCTGAGAGCAGCTACTTTAACATACAATAGGAGACAACTCAATAGGTCTCTCCAAAAATAAACATCTCTTTAAAGAATATTTTAACCCTAGAGACTTCACACAAATAGCGCACTGACAACATTATTCGATAACACAAAATTAACGTAGTAGTCATATTAGTTTTCAAAAAGCTATGAGGCCTTTTGCATTCCAGTTGTGGAGTGCACTTTCAGCTAATATCCAGAATACACGGGTCTGCTACTTTTGGACCAGTTTTTTTTTTTCTGAAATAGATACATGCTCCACGCTGTTTCAAAAAGAACCATGATGCTACATCAATAATGTGAAACCAAAAAGTATAAAGTCTGCATTGCAAATATATGTGTAGCAAACATCCGTTTTCTCACTATTAACTCTTAAAATGATAAAGTGAAAAGCTAACTGATTTAATAAAGCTTACCTAGAGTGAAAGGAAATAATTATTAAAGCATTCCTACTATCTTCATTTATGAAGTCAGCTCTTAAACATAGACACCTACACATGTCCAAATCACAGGTAAGTCTCACAGCAAGTAACAGATTGGATGTAAAGAGTGATGTTGTGATGGTTGCTGCAGTAGTGGATCCAGTGGCAGCAGCAGCAGCTTTTTCTTCCTCCTCCATTAATTGCTTAAAAATTGTTTGCTATTTAAAAATACACAGTAGGAACAATTACGCAGTGCTGCTATCAGTTAGTGGTAATGTGCAGGCTTAGCCACTGGATAAAGTAATTACTAATGGGAGAGATGACACCTGATAATAAACAAATGATAACCCACATAACAGTATGATAAAGTTTTTAAGAAACTCGTTACAGACTTACAGCATTGCACGTAATACAAAGGGCAACCATGGCTTAGAACATTTTAATTTGGGCTAACAGATAGTCTGACCCCATTGGATCCTGTCTGGTCCACAGCACATTTTGTTACAGATACTTTTTAGCATACTACCTGGATGCAGAAACTTGCGTGGCAAGCTCAGTGCATCAGGTTGTGGGGCTGAGCAAGTCTGTGACTTAGAAAAACAGCCACGAGCAGGCAGCTTTCACAAGGAGGTAGGAAGCAGCACGCTGAAATCCCCTGATGCAGTCTGAAGGCCAAGGATTGTGACCCCGGCAGACCTAAGCATAGCATATAATTTTCTTAATTTGAACACTTCTTTATTTGGAATTGGTGTGAGGAACTTGGTATTTCCTTCTATCGAAGTAGTGAGGTTTTAATACTAACTAATTACTATATTGGCTTTGATGTGCAGCTCTAAACATTTTTATTTTGCTTATCTTAAACCCAACTGCACAAACAAATAACTCATCACCAGAACTTAGCACATATGCATTATCCAAACAGGAAACAGAGATGTCAAACAAGCACACTTTGGATTAAGTAATATATGAGATGAAAAAGATGATACACTGTTTTTTCCTCTTGCTCATAGATCTTTCCAAGTATGAACTTCATAGGTATTAATTTGTTTAGACAGTTTTCCTCCCTAAATATTGGTTTACTTATAACCCCAGATAGTAATACCTGACCTCATTTTGATTGATCGATTTAAATTCTCCATGGACTGTTAGAATGAAGGATTATTTTACCCTGAAATTTCCTGAAGTTCACCTGAACAAATACAGCCTTGGATGGGGCCCAGAAAACATTCTCTGAAGGTTGTAAGAATAGAATATAGACAGGGCAGACAAAACAGGATAGCAGAAAGTACAACCAAAGAGACTACGACATCCAAATAACTAGCAAATAACATACAGGTTGGAAAAAAGAACAAACACTATTTGGCTCAAAATTATATTCTCACTTAGCCTGTGAATAGTCACTGGAAACTATTAAAAATACTGGAGAAGATACAAAAATTTCTATATAGAGCCTACAAAAAGCTAAAAATTAACGAAGTGAATATCATGTGTGCATACTGAAATTAGAAGTTGGATTAAAGAGCAAATCAATCTCAACTTTTTAAGCTTCAGATCTATTCATACTAGATTTGTTCCTTCATGGCACTTACTTTTCTGCTGCTTTTTGTTGCTGGTATTTTGGTTTTATTTTTTAAGTGGCTGCTGTTCCAAAATCTTCTCACTGTGGAGGAATGGAATAAATTTTAATATTCTATTCAAATGAATGATCAGACTACAGAAACACACAGGGAAGAATTTTTTTGGAGTAAAATAATGTTAAAGAAAGCATTTGGAACTTGTCCCAAGAATTCCAATGAAAATGGAAAAAGAGGAGTTAAGAAGGCAGAAGATGGTGGGAAATATATAAAAGGGAGGACTCAGCTCTGGAAAAGTGAGAGAAAATTGAGTTGGGACATGGATGTTATTTTATTGTGGGGTTTTTGCTCTTCTACCCAAAAGAAATGTAAGATGTAAAACATCAGCTGAAATAAATCTTCAAGAGAATGTGTTTTTCTCAAGTAACACTTGTTTCTGTTTGCAGCTTCAGAAATTTCAGTTTCTGTAAGCACTTAGCTATGGCATTTAATTTTTCAGTAGTTCATTGCTCTAGCGTCAACCAGTATATGGTGTTACAGAAGAGAATTTTATCTCTCTACTGTATAGCTAGTGACACTAGGGACAAAAAAAAAAGAAGACATTTGAAGAATGGGGAAACCCATCTGTTCATACTGGACACTTCAGGAGAAAATGAGAAATGAGAAGAGGCTGTGGTTAAGCTAAAAGGGTCATTCAAAATTAGCACCTTATGTTGTTGATAATAAAAAAAGGTGCACGAGTGTCCACAGTGGATAACAGCAATACTATACTGAATTGACAGATTTCAGAGGAAAGGAATTTCATAGCTCAGGTCAAAAATAAAGTTTATTTGAGAACCGTAGCCATGGATAAAGAAAAATTACTATCTCAAAGTTGTTATGTACAGAATCAATGTACAGTATCTAGACTTACCTGCATGTGATGACCTAGGGAAAGATCCATGCTGAGTAGCAGAAAGCATGGAGATGTCCATAGAGAGAAAGGATATAGGAAGAAGGTTTGGAAGGAGAGACTGGGAGCTGTCTTAAATCATACCAAATTTGAATTGATTACTTAATTTCAATATATCCAGAGACATATATTGAGATTTTCATCTCTACAGGAGAAAGAAGCCAAGGGGAACTCAGGAAAGCTAGTTTAATAACCTATTTAGATACGAAGGATAAGTGAAAGGGACAAAGGACAGGGCTGCTTAAGTTTCCGTGGGAAAGCGATGAAGAAAGCACTCTTCCAGACATACAGACCAATGCAAGGCAGCAGCAGGCATTCATCAAAATAAAAACAAATTGAAAAAATAAGCTCAGTTGAAACAGTGTCTCAGAGTCTGAGACCTTTAAAAAGAAAGCAACATGAGAAGAGACAAAGGCCTGTGGTGGGTGTCAAGAGATATGTGTTGACCCTGGCTGAGTATTCAGAGGTCTCACATTCCATCTCCGAACCAAGCTTGGTGTTTTGGGGACACTAATTGTTAAACTAATCTGGGACTCTGCCAGTATGGTACAATAGAAGAATCTACCACTGTATTTTAAGAAGGCTGTAATTGAATGCAGACACTCAGCCTCACTGAGGGGATCCAGATTTATCACTGTGTCTAATCTGTATTTTTGAAACACATATTATTGTAACTAGTATGTAAAAAAAAGCTGTCTAGCCAAATAAATGCTGCCTGACACAACACCAGTAACAGCTGTTTTATCTCCTTTCCCATAATTTGGTGCTCCAGGACAGAGAATACTTTAAAGTTCACTTTTTACTGAACAAACCAAGACATCCATTAGGTATAAATAATTAAAGAGGCTGGGCTTTAAATAATATTCACCTATTGAAATTCCCACATTAATAACCAGCTATGCTAATCTGTTTCTCTTCTAATGTCCTCGGGAGTGCTAAGAGAAAACACATACATTCAAAGGACTGAGCAGGCTACTATGCATAAAATATCTGAAATTACTCTATCAACTCATATATCCAGTTGAAAAAAAAGCAACTGTGATACCTTCTTCAACTACTAGCTTATTCATCCACAAATGAGGCATTTTCTAGGACTTTTTCCAAAATATCCTACAGTTCTACTGGCTGTGTTACAAATTATAAAAGGAAATAGCGTGGTGCTATTTCTAGGAATTATATATCTCAGAAATGTTTAATGTTTCATTCATCAGTAACTCGTACACAAGAGATAAATCTATTGTAACATTGTGATGATTGTAACATTGCCCAGTTTTTCAAAGCAATTAAAGACTTGAATAAATTGCTTAAGAATTTGGAAGATTCACCCAAGCTATCCAAAGAAATTCAGTGAAACAGTCTTGTTACTCCATATTCCCAGTTGTATAATAACTGCTTGAAACATTTTTCAAAATTAAAATGGGCATTCCTAGCAATTCTGACTTAGGAATAATTCAGCAAAGATCACACTAAAGTTTCCTAGGCACCACAGCACGTCAGTGGGAACCAGAGCAGCACAAATCAGAGCAGTTATAGACACCCACTACTCCCACTGGCAGTTTGTGCTGGTTTTGAGCTAATTTCCACACATTCCCCACATTCAAGGATAGGAAGTGGATTCCTAACATATTTTATGCTTATCTGGATGCTCAGGATTGTACATACTGATCATGGCATTGCCAGGATGCAAAAGAAGGAACAAACAATGATGCAAATTAGTTTTTGTCGGATTCCCCTTTGCTTTGTTTATCCTGTAGACTATCACATTTCCACACCTTGCACTCTGATAAAACTGTCCTTACAGAAGTTGTAACTATGCCCTCCAGCCCAGGAGTTTGAATTAGAATTCTATCCTCGTCATCTTGTCAGCCATCTGTAATACAGTATTTTAGGATATTTTTTAAATCCTTTCCCTGTCTTGTCTCATGTGGCTCTAGTTTCACTGTCTCCTGCTCCTATCACAAATGTAGTGAAACTCTTCCTACTTCTAATATGGATATTATGAAATGATCACATCCATCTCCAAAACAGGTTAAATGAGCTTGTGATTTCCAGACACTGTAAAAGAAGGATGGAATTCTCAGGGTAAACCATACTGTCTTGAACCACACTTTCAACCTTGGTCATTGTTTCTCCCTCAAAAGCCTTTACTTTCTGTTTTGAGGCTTATTGATTGTAAAGCCAGATTGAAAACATGCAGTCTAGCACTTTTGCCAGCACTATATATTTTGGTTTATCCAGAACTCTGAAAATATATTAAAAACAAAAACAAAATACAAAAGGAGTTGTTCTGTGTTTAAATTTAAGCTTCCTGAGAAGGAACTCTTTTTCTATCTGTTTGGACCTTGCCATAGGCCATTCTAATACACTCAAAAAAGTCCCTAACCTTTGGAGGACATATTGTACAGACACATTTCCATTAGGACAATGTATTTAATTTTTCCAGAAGTTAGTTAGCACATCATATATAATTCAAAAAGAAAGAAAAAATAACCTTGAGACAGTTTTAGCTATAGAATACCTGAAATACCCATCAAATATGATTTCTAAATTATAATCCTACAAGTCAGACATACTCTCTCTGAAAAAAAGCCTCCAACAGCATTAACACATCCTGTGGGGCTACATCATGTTCATGTTTATGGCCTCACAAGAGCACTAATCTGACATGTGTCAGATTAAAGAGATTCAGATGTCCTAAGAAGCCTGGAGGCACACAACTTCACGTCTCTTCCAAAGAACAAAAGATATGCACGTACATACTGACAATAATTTGGAGATGATCTTTTAATGTGCAGGATCACATACAGCCTACATAACCTGGATCTTGCTAAAAGAAAAGACTTGTGAATTGGAAAAATGCATTTTAAGGTTGAAGCATGTATTTTTCAAATGGCCTGCATACTGACTGACACCAGTAGGCTTTTCTTTGTCAACCACTAAGGACAATTATGTACTAACAATTACAATGTAGCAATTTCCTCGTAACTGGGCAAACTACAGTGTTATAATGTTAACTTCCTCAGTACAAGGTCATGTGTTCTGAATTTCAGCAGAAAAAAATAATGTAAGATGTACAAAGAGGTTTAACCATTATTTTTAAAAAACTCCAACACTTTTGAAATCAGATTTCATTGTTCACTGCAGCACACAACACTAAAATTAAGTGAGCCTTAATATTAGATGCTTTCAAAGAATATACACTGAATAAATGGTGAAGAGTGAGCCACTACTGGATTAAAGCCAGCAAGAAAACTTACTAATTTTACCCTACTTAGAAGAAAACATATAACCTCAGAACTTGTTCAGAACTCAAAAAGGAATCTATTAAGAGCCCCCCAGTTTGTGTCAGCACACTC
Organism: Melanocharis versteri; assembly: GCA_013397845.1. Lineage (NCBI taxonomy): Eukaryota > Metazoa > Chordata > Aves > Passeriformes > Melanocharitidae > Melanocharis > Melanocharis versteri. The sequence goes on along the minus strand of VZTG01002535.1, from coordinate 172,095 downwards.
CCAATTGCTCCAGTACCTGAAGCTCTTAATGACAAAGTAATGAAATTCTTTTTGGATAAGACTGTAAAGCCAAACAAATGCAATAAACCCTTTCTTTTTACATAACACACTGAAGTGTCTTCAGAAAGATCATAGTGCTGCATGAAGTTTCTTTGAAAATATTGTGCCTTTTCATTATAGAATGGCATTTCTGTAAAGTAATTCTCTGACTTTGTATTTCAGCTTAATAATAGCTTGTATGTATTATTAAGCCACAAAAAGTTCATCTAGTGTTTTGGCTTTAAATTCCATGTAATTGAGCTTCCAAGGTTTTATCAGTAAAGGCTTGCATTGACCAGAATGCTGGCTAAAACAAACTAAAAAAATAAATTTAGTGACAGAGAAAACCCTGCTGAAGGAGCTTAATAATTAGGATTTATGGTATTTTCCTGTAGGAAAATTGTCTTTCTCCAATTATTCACTAAAACCTGAATCAAGCACTTTGTTTGATATGGAATCTCTTATCAACTTTAAAAGAATGTGAAAATCAGCCCCAATATAAATAGATGAGACCTATTTAGGAGCTTTTGCTGGTCTAGATGTTGAGGATGCTGGACAACAGGCTGCTAAGTTTCTTTAGGGATCCAGCCCTATGCTAAAACACATATTTTTCACTAGTCTTAGCTTTCCTTTAAATTAAAGACTGGTATTTTCATAACATTTCCTTTCACCTTATTGCTCATTTACCCTTTAGGTGTGTATCTGCATGTTAGCATGAGAGATTTGCTGGGATCTCTAACTCAGGATTCTACTGGTCACCATCTCGCTATAAGGTGTGTAAATTTCACTTCTACGCCATTGGTTTGTATAGGTTCAGTGATAACCCTGTCTTCTGATGAGTCAATTGCCTTGTCTCTGCAAAATAATCAAATTATCTTACTCCCTGCTAATGGTCAGTTCTGACTGCAGCACAAAACTTGTTTCCACAATATCTATCCTTATTAAAGACAGACGCCTTGGATCACACACTTAGAAGCACAACAACAGCCTTTTATTTCTCAAAGAGTCTCTCTCACACTAAGTTACACTTCATCTTTATCTATGTTGTGTGTAAGTAGAAAACTTTCAATTCCATTTTTATGTTTTTCGTCCCTGAAAGAATTAAATTAGCTGTTTAAGAAGTGATGGATGATCTATATTAAAACACAAATGAAAATAATTAGCTTGAGATAACATTAATGAAACACTACAGTGATTAGTCCCAGGAATTCATGCTTTCCTTATTTGAACAGATAAGATGGAACCAAAACAGTAGCTTGGAAACAAACTATTTGCATTTTGATGCAGATGATGCTGATATTGCAAGGACATTGCAATTATTGAGAATAATAAGGAAAAAGAAATAAGAACTGAGAATTAAAATACCACAACTCATTAAAAGTAAACGTTGTTAATGATGATTATTATAGGGCTACTTTAGAGCAGAGGAAAGAGAAAGGAAGAAACTAATTATGGAGAAAAATAAGGCACATATTGACCAAGAGTATTGCATAGTTTTTAGTGCATGCTCTTCCTGCAGTAGCAAAATATCCATAAAGACGTAGTGAATAAAAACATTCCAACTTCCAAAGTCAAAATAACAGAAACTGTTATTTCAGTGTATAAGATCCTACTTAGCTATTATCTACACCTTAGAGCTTGGTATCATAGGCAAGTTCAATAATTACACAGTACATCAACAGCAGTTCACTAAATAATACTGTGGTGGCCACCATGCAATCACAGTTGGCTAACTATCCCACAGGAACCTTTAAAAGATGGGGTTTTGCTAGGTGAGTACGCTTTAACAAAATTACAGATTTCGACTAGTTCTGTTTCTCTTAAGATTTTTTTTCTAGCCTTGTCTTATGTGGTATTCAGGGGACAGTTACACAAGAAATTGGTGGGTACATTTGCAAAGTCACTGAATGACAAGTAAGCACAGGTCATATCTTAACATCAATATTTATTCAGTTGATGATCTTTCCTGGGAGTCACATTTGATTATGAATTGTTGCAACAATTGGAGCACTTGGAGAAAACCCTAACGGAGGAAATTGTTAAACATAATTCAGTAATCTAAGAAGAATTACACCTCTTTGTTTCAACGGAGTGATGCATCATGTTCTGTCAGGGAATTCACAGTGTGTCCAGGACACAGCACACAGTCATTTCCAGTGCTGCAGGAGGAAAGGAAAGGTGCAAGGTCATTAAGAAGTGGCTCCATGAAGCAGTTTCTGACCAAGTTCTGACATTGAAAATTAGGACTGAAGTCACTGTTAATATACAGAATATATATTCTGGCCTTGAAACAGCAAGCAAAAAACCCCAGCCTTTTATGGCAAAGTGCTCATGGTTTCCCAGTGACATAACAGCAGCAAAATTAGTAAAACCCAAAGTTGAGGGTATATCAGGAGCTTTTATGTGCATCCTCTACTTACTGTATGCCAGTCTTCTGGATTCATGTTTTTGGAACAGTCACCATTTCTAACAAGTTAAGATTCTTGTGGTTTTGGCTATCTGATTTCAATCAAAACACCTGACTCAGAGCCAAATCATGGTATTTCTTAGAGTGATTGTAGGCCAAGTGGTCTTCAGGAAGCACAGACAGAGTACATGGAGTTAAAACAAATAAGGAGCACCTTTTTATCTCTCATCTGTCACATTAATTAAAGAATGATAGTGGCCCTCCATTAGTGCTATTCTAAACATAGTAAGTGACTCACTCTGTCTTTAAAAAACAACCAAAGAGGAAACACTGTTTTATTCTTCATAGTCTGGTCATAAAAAATAAAATCCAGTGAATAAATATTTTGCAAGTCATAGGTCTATTAGATAATTTAAATGACAGGTATCTTACTTTTCTCATGAAAACACAGAGAAAGAAATGTGGGGTAACCCACAAGAATAAAAGTCAAATGTTTTTTTCCCCCTATACTTGGGGAAACCATATTTATTACCAGAGAAGTGGATGGTCTGTAACAGAATTTGAACAAGTGATAACCATGGCTTGAGGCACAGATCCAAAAACTGAATAAATATAAGAAGGTTACACATTTAGACATGTAGGGAATCATCTGCAATGCCCTTAGCTCCAAAAATTAATTTTCAGTGGAATTATTCTGCATTTAGAACCTGTTAAAAGTAAACAAACATATTAAAGTGTTCTGCTAGAATAACTTCTAAATAACTGAATACATAAATCCAAGACATGGGTTAACATGGTTGTACAGTAAGTTGAATTACATTCAGCATGTTTATATTGCTTTATGTTTCTCATAATGTTCAAACTAATAAACTTTAACAATAACATTAAAATTCAGTGTCACTGATTATAATTCACTGTGCTAGTAATTTTATTTTACCTACGTAATTAGGATTTCCTGTTGTTTTTTTCCCCTGATTACAGTCTTTTTTTGTTTAAATACAGCAGGCATTTATGTCTCCAACATCTTCCAGAGCTGCACTAAAAAACTCCATACCAGAGACAGCAAAGAATGCATAAGTGAACACCCCTTAGACCCGTAAGTCAATTGAGAAAGTTGGTATCACCCTCAACAACAGCACATTCTGTCAACTCATCTGAAGTTGCCAATATCATCACATTTATGATAAGATACAATTATGACTGGAAGATTCCCACAGTCCTGCCAGATTCCTCAAGGGTATTAGCACTTGTCTGATTGCAGTACACAACAAAGACATTGTTAAAATATCAGCGCATCAATCAGGAGGAATTTGGAGACTTTGAAGTTTAAAAAAATAGAACAACAGTGTGGGAAAGAGAAGCAGCTACAACAGTTAGGTGCAGTTATGTTTGTCGGGTTTAGTTAAATGACACACTCTTGGACAAGCGTTTTATCCTTAACTTGTCAGAAACAGAATTAGAAATAACTTTTCTTTAAAAAAGAAATTAATTAATATCAATAGTTATTTGAAAGTACTTCAGCTTTACGTGATCTTTTCCCACAAGGAAGAAACTAGCAAAATAGAACGGAACATTAATCACCATTAACCATGAGTCTCAGGCTTCTAATTAAGGGAGTGCAGAGTCTAAGACTGCACTTCCTTAATACTGTTGCCAGTGTTCCTTCCTCCCAGCAGCTAATTTCAAAAGGGTGTGCAGAAAGTCTGAGGTATTGGATCTATGAAGAACAGGGTGTAGTAAATGTAGTAAATACATTCTCTTCTAAATCCCTCTCTGCTTTGTAGGCAATGCATAGATTTCAGACATACACAACTCACTAAGTATGACCAGGAAAAATACCTACAACATATCCTAGGAGCATGAACTCATTGTCCTGGAATTTACTGTTGCAACCTCCTTACAGTAAATATACGGAAATGTGCAGGCTTCTATTTTTCTAATTTACGTTAATAGTTTCTGTCACTCTTTGGGTACAAATCCAAGCTAAAAGTCATACACCAGAGATGTCAGCTATAGGGATGAACTCAAACTCAAAGTGTAGAATTCACCAAAACCTTGCTATTATTTACCCAGAAATTTTCACTAGCTGCAGGAGTGGACTTCTCAGAACTTCTTCCGAAAGTCCAGCAAGTATCATAGTTTTAAGCAATGTTCCAGAAATACTTATCTCTTCAAAAGCACCCCTAACAGCTTAGTCACAGAAGTGACTAAGGAGGTTCAATATATGCAGATAAAGTGCAGCACATATATTGAAAGCACAGGGAAGACAAACCAGAGATTTCCTAACTGCTCTCCTTACTACATTTGTTCCAATTACAAACAAGCCTTATGGAAGTATACAGAGTTCCAACTGAGTTTGCAGTTTGCATCATGCTTGCAAATAATCTGATTTTTTTCAAATAGCACTGAGGTCTTCCAATGATGTCAAAGGGCATGCTGACACCAGCATGAACTTGAACAAATCCTTAATGAGAACAAGCAGCCAAAGCAACCAGATAATTTTCCTAGCCCAGAGTCCAGAGACCTTGCAAGTACTATTGTAAAAATACATACCTATCACAGAAAGATAAATAAACAGAGATGATAGCAGCAAGTAAAACTGTGTGTCAAGATGTTTGTCCTATCAAGTGTCTTACAACCATATTCTACAACTGATGCAGCCATGGTCATTGGATGAGCAGGCTTATGTGCTGTTAGGACAGAAGTGTGCTTGAACAGACAGACTGTGCTTACAGAAAAATTGTGTTTTTATATTGTACAGCTGCCCTTAGCCATAACCATACCATCAGCAGAGAAATAACGAGTCTGTCAGAAAGAAATTACAGACTGACTAGAATTGAGTTACTCATTCTGAGCATGAAAAGATCCAATTGTTACCACTGCATACATATGCAGAAGCATGCTACCACCACATGCTTGCTAGAGACCAGATATTAAAAAATAGAAAAAAGGCACTAATATCTTTCTAATCACTACATACTTATTGGTATGAACCAGCACAGCTCCACTGGCTACAGCCAAGCTGTATCAGCCTCCTAATACAAAGATCTTGGCTCTTCTACGACTTTTTATTCCTCATGAGTTTGGAACAATAGGGCTGAAATCAGAGAAATGCAAAAACATGAATTCTCAGTGAAACGTGCATAACTAGACAATGTGATGAGAGCAGGAACTGACAAGAGAAAGGCCAGGTCATGAAGCTTTCAGTTTTCACATGCCAACAAATCATTAAATGTGCGTGAGGATTTACAAATGCTACACAATTTGAAAATCTGTTCTGCCTTTAATTTTTTGGTTTACTGCCTTTGAGAGGAGAGGAATGAAGAGTGTCAGATTACAAAGTGGAATTCCTACTGCTGACCAGAAAACATTGGATTTCCTTGTTCAGACCCTAAGGGAAAGAACAGTAGCCACTGTTATGGCTTTTTGGAACTCGATTTCTAAGCAGTAATGTAAAGTTAAATATGGGCCCATTTAAAAAATATAGAAATCTACCAGATTTAGTGGGCTCTCTGTCTCTATGGGCTTTATTGTAGGTCTACCAAAAGAAAATTCTATGTTAAACATATTTCTTTCTAGGGTTTATAGCTGTAATTTATTCTTTCTTAAAAAACCTTTCATTTCCAGGTTTTTGAGCAGAAGTACGAGAAGATGGAGATCATAACATTTTCAATACAGTAAATTTTATTCATGATAGCTCCTAAGGTCTGTTCTGCAGGTCTGTTTAGTGACTGAAGTTCAATGAATAAATGTATGTTTGCTACCTTTCTCTGGAGTCATATCTAGATAACATTTATTTTAAAGATAAACACACAATGAAAAAAACTTAACATTAAGCAAGAATAGAATGTTTGCAATATGCATAGATTTAAAAACTGAGAGTTATTTGCTGAGAGTAACTTTCTCCTCTTCCAGCAGTGATATGGAGTAACAGTTGTCATCGTATTTTCAGATTACTGTTCAAAATAAGCCATGATTCCACTACCAATACTTAATCAGTGAACAATAATCAAAGAGTTTCCCTGAACTAAAACAATGATTCCAGTTTATATGATAAACAGAAGTATTTAATTCTGCTTGACAGCTTGACTGGGCCAGTTCATAAAACAAACTGGAACCATGACTGCACCTGGGCTGAGTGACCAACACCCCAAACAGAGCTTTTCCAAGCACAGCTCTATCTGTATTTCTCAAAATACCCTGTCCTCTCCATCTTTTCACATGGGCAACTAAGACACATGGATGTTAATTAATCATTAATTAATTCAGAATCTTCTGACGGCAGCTCATGTGCAAAGATCTTTCATGAGCACTGCACTCACTTGAAGCTATGGCCTTGAGTGGAATTACTCTGACTTTCACTTTAACAATACAGAGAGATCTGTGCAGTAATCAGCTCCTAAGACAGGAGCAGAAGGAAACAATGCTCCAAGTGCAGTGCAGTTGTGTGTGCATTTGGGGCTCTGAGTTATGGACATAAGCAATGCCAGATCTCTGCTACATCCAGAATTTTGATAATTATCAGTGTATTATAGTCACTTATTACCTGGATAATATTTAGGATGAAACCAAGTGTTCCTGAATATCTTCTTGTATTCTCATGCATCAGCAGTACATTTATGAGAAGCACAATGGAAATAAACTATAGATAAAAACAGCATTTGCATTTAAAAAGAGGCCATTACTTTACTGGAACATGTATTCAAACAAATGTCATTAAATAATATTAAATAAAAGGATGGATAGTGGCTGCTGTTAAAAAGTCTGCTTTTGCTCACAGCTTATGATGCTTACACTGCTGTAGGCTCTAAAAAGAATCGCTGTTAAGCAGTGTTGCGATAGCAGGGTCTCAGCATCCTCACTGCTTCTGAAAAAACAGATACTAAGTAATTTAATATTGGTATTTAGAACCAAAGACCCAAAACATAAAATTCAGAAGTACAACAAACTTAAGACAATGTAGGAGCTCGCTTTGTTTGGATTTGGGGTTTGGATTAGGTCCACACATATAGTTCATATTTTGTCACAAGTTAAATATAAAATGCATAATTCACTGCATAGTAAAAAAACATCTTCAATGATATTTGTGGGTTAATAATTATACTTGCAATTTGCATTTAATGCTATAAATAGAATAAACATTTGCATAGAAAATCTTATTTTTGTAAGAAAATTCTCTCCATTTTGTAGTGTTGGAATAATAATTTTTAAAAAATTCGTTTCAAAATTTCTTTTCCAAATATCATGGCCTTTTCTTTATCACAAAGTAAATACAGAAAAAGGTGAATTCTAAAAACTTCTTCACATAAAGCAATGTAAATTAAGTTCTTGTGTACTGTGGGCAGAAATAACTACCAAAAAATCCTGTTGTTAACAAGCAATTATAACTCAAAGGAATTTCAGACATCTTATACCTGCTGCCTCTAAGAGACAATCTCTCAATCATTCACATTCCTAAATGTTTCTTCACAGTGGGCTACTTTCTAGGGCAAATATAAACAGAAATGCAATTGTTCTATTCTATTCCCTCCTACATTTTTCAAAATCCAGCTGAGGTATTTTCATAAGTCTCCTTTGATATTATAAATATGTCTATTTTTTACTCAGCCAAAGGCTATGCCATTTCAGCTGTTCTGGATTTTTTTTTCTAATGCTGAATTTATGGCAAAAGAAAACTGTCAGTTGTGATCTAGCCAGGCTTCTCCACTATATTAGTTTTGGAGCTTTAGTTAGAAGCAGAGTAATGGTAATGTATATGTTGCTCTTATCCAGTTGTTTAATATACCATGACCATGCTCTCTTCATTATAAACTCGAAACAGAACTGAAAAGGCAGGAGAATGACTTTGTTCGTACAACATGTCACTGGTGAGGCTGCGGGGTATGACTAGACCAGACTAATAGCCACTTTGGGATTATTTCAGACAGTGCTTTATCCATCAAGTATGACTTGTAACACAGAATATTCGAAAACAAAGCAAAAAGGACAAGAATTAAAGTGAAAATTCAGTACATCTATAGGGGCCACCTACAGGGCAGCAGTGCTTTCATGGTTCTTGGGCTGGCAGTTACAATGTTCACAGCCTTTTAAAAAAGGCTCCTCTTACCACATATACAAGGGAAGAGGGGAAAAAAAAATGACCCTCCAGAAACTGACTGTTTTCCTGGATAACTGCACACTGATGAGCAACATCAAGAAAACAGTTTGGAATCACAGTATTACCCTGACTATAATCTATAGATAAAAAACCCTCCAAACTATCTGTAACTGTGAGTTAAGTACAGTCAAGCTGGAACTGAGAGTATGCTTGCTGGAAGTTAAGTCCACCCTCTGACTCAATGCTCTCAACATTCATCTTTTCATCACCCAGACAGACTCATTAAAGTTTTTTCCCAGTGAAGCAGGATGAATGTGAAGCGTAAACTTAAGGGCTCAGATGTCCTTGAATAAGCCATTTCTGAGTTTTCTATCCAATAAAAATCAATGACTCTTACTTCATGAGTGTGCTTGGAGAATGTACACAATCAAGAAAGACTTCAACATCCCTGGTTAATAATAAGCATCACATTGAGTGATGTTTCTGGCAGATTTGCAGGTCCCATGAAATGATTTGGGCAGGCCACAGATGTCCTGATCAAAGTTTTCCATTCATTACCATGGGCTCTATGCCCAAAATTACTCAATAAGCATTGCTGAATACCAAACACAGCTTACTTTGTTTGTACGTGTATTCACTGTGTTCTGACTCCTTGTTTGCTTGAAGAAATAGCAAGAATGCATAGCTGAAAAGAAAGACAGGGCTTTTTTATTTTTATCACTGTCCTGAATGCCAAAATCTGGCAGCCCAGAACTGTGGCTTTGGTGCAGTACCTTGTTGTGGCTTTTGAAGATTCGTCCAAATAAACACTGCATTCCTTAGATCCAAATCTAGCTATTCTGACTATACTTTTTTTCTAACTATAGTCCTGCAGACAAAATATAACTGCCTTTATTGCTATAGAGTTTAGCCAGGATTAGGGGATCAACATCCGGTAACTGCTTTGATGATGGCAGCTGGTAGTCACTTTTTTGAAACTTGGCAGCAGATATATCGCCAACCTTTCCAGTATCTCTGCACTCCACCCTGCAAAAACACTCTCAGGAGGGAACACTAACACAGCAAGAAGTACTGCATCATCCTCGTTGCCTCTGCTAACCACGGTATGCAATTATCACAAGGGCCGTCACTGATCCCGTCCATGGTTGGATGGCTGACTCATTCTGACTGCTGTGTGCCAAAAAAAGTTTTTACTGTTCCTTGCAGCAGTTCTGCTCGATGTAGATGAGCTCATACATGAATTGTAAGGTATGGGAAGAAGACAGGAGAGCACTGGATTCAGAAGCAGCACCAGGGAATTCTTTACTCCGTCTATTCAACCAGGATCTTCCCACATAATAACCCAGCTTGAAACGAAATTGAGTCCACTGCCTGCAGCTGACAAAGACAGTAAGCTGAAAGAGTTAAAACATTCAGCTGGAAATCCGCTGGCAAAAATATTGCTTAACCTCCTCAAACTTAGAATTGGCAGGTTTTTTCCCCCTCCTCTTAGCAAAAGCACTACTCCCCCGTTACAAACCTCAGCTTATTTATAGTTAGAGAGACATGAAACCTATGGGTCTGCTTGGGGTGGGGCTCCAAAGGGACTGCCAAGGGAAGGGCTGGGCTGCAGAAATGGTCATCTGACCCCTCCATCATGCCAGAGCTAAGGTTTATGTTATGAGAGATACACAGCCTCGGGGTCCAGCTGGGGTGGGGCCTGTGGTGGCCTGCCAAAGGAACAGGTAGGCAGGAAAACAAATTCTCCCTTATTAACTGCTGCATCTCAGAAATGGTTTGGTGTTCCTACATTCAGGACAGCCCTAACCTACGGTTAGATTCTGGATCCCCTGCTAATGCTTGACATTATATGTTTTTTATTTGCCAAGGAGTCTTTCATTTTGACTTTGACTTAAATGTTTCATGATTCAGTTGCCTCTTTGTCATTTGGGTATCCCTGGCTCTGGGACTACAAACATGGCTACACATATGGACTGCATGTCCTTGTGTGCCAAACTCCATTACACATGGATAGGAGCCCTGTCAGTGGCTCTGTCACCACCAGCCCTTCCACCAGGACACTTTGGCAAGTCTGCAATAGGGTGACATAGGCTTAACGGGATTCTCTGTGTAACTTCATGCTCATTTACTGTTTGTTAAAGAAAGCATGGAACAGTTTTGGGAATACCGCTAGTAGTCTTACTACCATTAAACCACTTTGTCAGAAAGTAAGATGAAAGGCAAATTCACAGAGGCCAACAGAGACTGGTAGTGGAGCTTCAAATCCACACAGACCAGAAGCGTTTAAACTCTGCATTCTTCTGTTCAGAGATTCCTAAGAGGTTTAAACTCAGATCTTTATCCAAGACCCATTTATCAACCTTAGGATAGTTGGACAAATTATTTTCAGGCTGAATATAGGGCCTTTGACTCAAGAAAAGATCCAGATCTTCTGTTCTGCTTATAAAATCATCCCCTCCTTGACTGTGTACATCTTTTTTACAAGTAAGGATTGCAAAATCAGTAGCCAGTGTCAGCATTCTTCCTAAACTTGCTTACTTTTCTGAAGCTTAAATAACTTCCAAAGCATAAAGATTAGGACTTTCGAATTCATAATGCTCAGATGTTTCCTAGATTAAGAGTGAATCTTAAATTGGAAAGGGATGAAATGAAGTTTTGAGTTCAAAATACTTGCATTTTTGAATGTTACTCAAGTAACCACAAAACATATAAAGAATTCTCTATTTCCCAATTTGAAACAACTGAACAGTATACAACTCTTTGCAGATGCCAATCTAAACGTGTCAGCCAGATGTTTTTTTTCCCTAACACAGCTCAATTAAAATGTTTTATGAAGGACCACCCATGGAAAATAATTAGAAAATAAAAAATAAAATAAATAATTATGTCTTCAGTAGCTGACAAAATAATGAATCTTTGGATTTTAAAATATAACAAGAGGAAACAGGATGAATTGAATACCTGTGTGAGACAATGATATGTCACAGTCTCTTCCTAGTAAATTAAATACATAAATTAGAATATCAGCAAGACATTAAAACGCAGATTGCAGGACAGAGAGAAGAGAGAATACGTAAAAGCTCTGCTTATCCCTGGTATTAAAACTAGAAATTTTTTGATCTTTTCCAACTTTAGCCAAGAAGCTGACATTGATGGGAGTCAGTGTCATTAATTACTTGAGCTTTTACAACTTAGGTGATGTTTTTTTCTTTTCCATGAAACTAGGTATCAGCATAAAAAACCCAGTTAAAAATATCATTAACAGAAGTTTCCACTTCTGTGGGTAAGACAACATTTTTCCTCATGTAATATGAGTGCTGAATGCTGAAGCACACACAGGAATGTAGGGCAGAAATCTCCCTCACCCCCAAGTCCAGCTCCTTGTTATTGTGGCAACCGCATCTCGTAACGCCTACTATAAACTAAAATGTTACGTGTGATATTGACTGAGAACAGTTAGTTTTCTAATCTTACATGTCTGCAAGTGTACACAGGGCACTAAATAAATATGCACTACAAAAAAAGAGTGAGGATAACATAAATTCCCTGGATCTACTTGCCTTACATACTGGGGAATGGCTATCAACATCTCCATTTGCATTTGATTCTACAAATAAACTATACCAACACATTCTGAATAAATGAGAACTGATGGAACTTCTGCTCTTTGGATGATTTATCTCAAAAAGACATTTGAAGGACAACATGTATCATTATGACACATACAAAAACAGTAAATCTAAAGGTCACAAAAGGTAATTAAAGTCTGTACTCTTTCAGAATCCCATACTCCAAATCATGTTACTAACTGTATGCTACAATTAGAATATGGGACTTACAGTTGCACTAAACAGGTAAGTTATAAACTAACAAAAATCATTTTATCAGTATAAAATAAACTGACTGCAACAGTTAGAAAAGGAAACTGCAATAAAGGTTTTTCTGGACCTACTGAAGGAAGATGCAAGCTTTGTCAACAAGATGCAATAGCTTATAAAAAGGTTTTGTTGCTTGCATTTTCCCTCTCTTAATGCGGTTAGCAAAAAACAGAGACTGAGCCTCAGTTATCATAAAGAATCTTCAAAAGCTCAAAAGTGAAATGCTGCTGTGCTCTGAAGCCAAGATTGTCATGGTCTGATTGGATCTCTCTAATTTAAAGGACAACATAGTCTGTAAATTATTTTACGAGCTCATTAGGAAAGGAAACAAACACACACATCAAACAAAGACTCAATCTCCTTCATACAAATGAGACTAACACGGGAATTCACTAATTCCTTCCTTAATTCACAAGGCTTTTAACTCACAAGTTGTCTAAGCCATAACTTACAAGTTATAAACAAAATTCTCCCAGAGCTGCTGATGAGAGTGCTCATCCTTTCTCCTCTGTCACAATGCAGGCCTCCCAAGTATCCCACCAGGAAGCATGAAAACCTCAGCAGACCGGCTGATGTTGGATACGCTTCAGAGGTGTTTTTGGGCAAGCCATCATATTTACAACTTCCAGCTTGAAAGTTTGGTCTACGTGATTCCCATAAATTAGTGGCTTCTGAAAGAACTGACATTCAGTAGGAAGGATTATGGCTGCAGCAGACGAGTAACGGCTTCGTAATGATCTGCGCCCTTCCTGTGGGCTGCCTGTGTGTTGCTCCCACTTGGATCTCACAGCACTCGTCCCAACACACATCAGGTCTTTGCATGAGCTGTGTGCTAGCTAAAATCTGAGCAGTAACTGAGCGAAGAGCCACACAACAGAAACAAAAGCTTAAATGTGTTTCATTAAATGGAAGGAGATATGATCAGGCACCAGTTTGGAGATGACTTCTACAGAACATATAATGTTTTTAATTTGATATTTTAAATATATTAGTTCACACAAAAGTTCCTAACTGTAGTATAGTAGGAGCTTCTGTCATGGCAGATGTGTTTTACCAATGAAAATACAAATTACCTGGAGGCAGGTAACAATCAGTTGATTTTCCCAGTGTCTAGATAAGCTGTGGAAATGCACAATTGTGTGAATACCAACAGCTTAGAAAGTATTGTAAAGCTGGGCATATGCCCAAGAGCCCCAATGGAAAGGTTGTGCAACCTAATGGAAGAGAGAACCAATCTTTGAGGCTCTGAGAGATTGTTTAGAAGCTGAGGAACAATCTGAAAAGCTTGCCCAGTCATATCCTGGTGCAACCATTTGCTTTCAGCCACTGATGGATGAATGGAGGAGGAAATGGAAACTTGGTCTGAAACAGGATTCCAGAGGAATATATCCAATTAAACTACAGTGAAAATATATTGTCTATTATACAAGAACTACTTTCTCTGAAACCACTTTTCTTTTTTCCTCGTCTTCAAGGCTGAAGATAGTGAATGAAATAGAATAGAAAAAAATACTGACATAAAGGAGCAGAAGTGACAAAGGAGCAAGAGAAACATGAAGCTCTTTGGGAGAAAGATAAAAAGCTGAACAGGCTTTTGGAGAGCTTTAACTCCACTTCTACTTGCAGAAAAAACATCAAAGGTAGAAAAGAAGCATTTAAGATTATATCTAAGGCAGTGTAGTGGACAATCAGCTGTATCAGAAAACATATGCATTTTTACTTTTCTTGTTTCATCTTTTTTTCAGACTTTATCTATTTTTTTTAAATGCACAGATTTTTCAGCCTTTCTCTTCATTAATCTGTTTGCCAACAATTAGCACAAGTCTCCCAAGAGAAAACTGGGAAGTTGTGCATAATTTTAGTGCAATTTATATGAGCTGGTCCTGGAGCCAGGAAAAAGGCAATTAGATTCCTGCTTTCTGGAGATGATGACAGACTGAGCTCTGCATCCTGAGAACTTAGCCAAGGACACTGAGAAGCAGTACCAGAACTCAGGGTTTGAGACACTAATAGAGAGCTGGCAGGTTATCTTGCACCAATTTGATGAGTAACAGAGAAATGCTGCTTGGCTTGGTTTCTTCATGGCTCAGAGCCTACTTGAGGATGAAAACAGACTCCACTATGGTAATAAAGAAACAAAATAGGAGAAGAAAGGGTACTTACCAGGCAGGTAATAAAAGTAAGGTTTTGTTCATCACAGAATCATTGAGTAACTCCCACAGAAAGGGGCCCGTTTTCAGAGGTCACTGGTTGCTCCAAACCAGGTCAACTTCAAATTTGATCCAGCTTCAGGGATAGAATTGTTCAGAATCTTCTCCAACCAAAGATGAACATCTCCAGGATTAGCATTACCACAGTCCCATATTTCCCATATTTAACTAAACTCATAGTGTGATTTTTTTTCCTTTCCTTATATTGCATTGGAACTCCACATGCACATGTTCCCTGTGTGCTTTTCATCTCTGTGCATCTCTGAGAAGTCTGGCTTCCTCTTCTCTATGCTCTCACACTAGATAGTATTAAGATAGCAACTTCCCTTTTCCTTACCAGCATAAACTAACCCATTTCTTTATCCTCCCCATGATCATATCCATAGTTCTCCACTGAACTATCTCCAACTGGTCAAAACTTTTCCTCTCTAGGGAAGCTCAAAATGTGATGCTATGCTCTAGTGCTGATAGAGAGGAATTAAGACTTCCCCTACATGCTGGCTACTTTCTTGCTCACATGGAACAACATGTGGTTGGTCTTCACCTAGAGAGAAAATAGCAACTCTTGTCCTAATTATTGTCCAGAAGGATGCCTAGATTTTTTTCCCATGAAAATGCTTTCCATCTGGCCATGGCCCAGCATGTACTCCTGAATGCAGCTATTCCACCCCAGGTGGGGGACTCTGCAATTGCTGAACTTCATGAAATCTTTATTCACCCATTTCTTCAGTCTGTCAAGACCCCTCTACCAGAAAGTCCTACACTCCAGCTGATCATCACTCTCTACTCTGGTTTGATACATTAAGAGAGAACAAGAACTAGAGATTTTGTTGTATTTGTGAGGTTTTCTTTTTTTACTCTTCTCTTTTCTGGATGGAAGTACATGTTAAAGGCAAAAATTTTTATGCCAATACAGATATGTAATAGCTTTCAGTAGACTTTGTCTTCTGGACAAACATGAAACCAGAATTCAGTATATTCCACAAGACTGATTAATTTTGGATGTCCCTGCTGCCATGATTCCTTTCAAGGAATTAAATTCCTTTCAATTTCTTTCAATGTTTATCTTCCACACTAAAAGCATATTCCAGACAAAGAATATTAAAAAAAAATATTTTTCTAACATTTCACATATAATTTTTGGGAAGGAGAGAGTGCAAAAAGACTGAAATAAGATTCCCAACACATCAAGAATAAGACATACTGAATTATTGAAAGAATAAGCTCACAATTAGCAACAGTTCATTAAAGAAAGTACAAAGTACGTGACTAGGACTCTGAGTCCATAAACCAGACTCTGCTGCAGAGGTTTTTTGCAGGATGCAAAGCTGTGTGCACTATGCCCAAGGACCCCAAGCCCCAGCTGCTGCTGGATCACAGTTGGGATCCTCATCAGGGTAGAACACGGGCACTGAACGTTTGTGATAATACTGAAGCCGTGAGAGTAGTTTTTCCACCACATGAGGGTATTTTTCAGACACATCATTTTTCTCTTCAGGATCATGAACAACATTAAACAGCCAAAGTCTCTTTGTTGATGGATCAGACGATTGAATCTGTGACTCATTGAACAAAGACGGTGGAGGGAACCAATGACTGCAGCCTACAGAAACAGGAACAGACCAAGGGTCAATTCTGAGATACAACGCAACAGTGTGGAGACAGAGTTTTGCTGTAATTGATGAATTCACTAGGTCTCTTGTCAAGCCCCTGAGCAGTGACTGTTGCTGCACACCTTACACACCTTAACTCTAGCCCTGAACAGAGTCTCTCTAGTCCAGGGCTACCAAAATAGGAGTCTCATTTATGCAAAAAAACCACTGCACCACTGGGATTCAAAATGCCGTGTAACTTTATTTCATATCAAATAATTTAACGGACCTTCTTCTTGGATTCTATGATCCTTATGGGTCCCTTCCAAATTGAGATATTCTATGACAGTTTTTTTCACTACAGTTAAAGTAAGTTGCAGACAAAATATTTGGAAAATGAAAAAATACATAGTTTGGATTTTAGAAGTGCTCATTCTAGATCTTTGCATGTGGTCAAAAACCTAAGTTAGCAGAATTACTAAAAGAAATTAAAATTAATGAAACAAATTAAACTGTGTTTGTGGTGGGTGGGAGATAGGATACACTGTACAAAAAGGAGTTATTTTGTTACCTGGATATCCAGTTAGTAACTTCCATTTTCCACGTCTTATTGCTGCATGTATGGATACATTGAAAAGTGTATCATCCCATGGAGAAGAATTGCTCCGTGTTAAAGATGTCCTCTTGTCAATGCCAAGACCTTAATCAAACAGTAAACTAAGTTAGGTACACTGCATATTCATGAGGCAATTTTTAGAACTCTGTTGGAAAACAGAGTATCATCCATTTATTTTTCCGTACTGGATAAACAATTTGTTGTATATATGTGCAAAGATCTGTGCTGTGATTCAATGAATGCATTTAATTCTGAACTTGAGCTGCATTTTACAAACTTACCAGTGGAAAATGTCACAGCTGAGTCCAGATAACTGGACTCATTTTTTACACAGATATTATATGTGTATCTCATATACCTGTATTAAGAATGCTCAAGATTGGAATTGCTAAATTTGGTCATACAACTGCCCGTACCTTTTGCCAGGTAGGAATATAGGATCAAAAGGTCTCCTGAGTCAACGCCACTACTGTTAATTCTCTTAGGTCACCACAGAGAATGAGTCCCAGGTTCGGACCGATACCCACAACAGAGAGCTGTCTCTCTGGGCTGCAATCTTCTGTTGCATATCTTCACACTGTCTTTGGAAGAGCTCTGTGTGATGTGGCCCCTTTTTCAGATACTATTGAAAACTGAAACGTCAACTATGCACACATTCCCTCTCAAAAGGAAACCTGAAGCTCCTTATAGGAGGGAGCTCAGGAAAAAAATTGAAATGCATTGACCAGGGATGATTAGGATACCAGTTTGTTATTGAAACTAACAGGGAGGAAGCGAGTCAGATGGACACCCCAGAAGCATCCAAACCAACTTCCGTATCAGCTTTCATAAATAAAATAGCAGTTCGAGACATAAAATCTAGAAGTTTTACATTAACTGTATCAGCTGATAACAGTTTACCAATGACTACCAGAAGGATGACACCTTAGAAGACGGAGAGAAACCAATGCTGATTTTCTAGCTTTTTCAGAAGATAGTTTTCAATCAGGTTAGAAAATCTGAAGGACTCAGCTAACAGATTTTTGGATGAGAATCCAAGAGATGTACAATGATCATGTAAGAGCCAATAAGAAGCAGAACTAGATATTTCTAAAAAGAGTAAATTCTACGCAACATAGTGAGGCAAATACACATCTAATGGAAAGAAGAACAAAAAGTCGGGAAAGGAAATGCCAGGACACAATTTCTCTATTTTTTATGAAGGACTTGTAAAGTTTCTGTTTTCTTACTGGACTTTACACTTTGAGTTGATCTTCTTTAACAAACAGATTTGTGCATACCCAAGTTCCCTGTCTACATCAGAATTGTATAATGTTCCCAGATTAATAAGGATATAGAAGAGGCTACTTGTTTGGAGTATGCACACACAGATGGGGAGGACTCAGCTCGTCTTAAAACAAAAAGCACTGAAGCTGACCTAAAAAAGAAAATAAACCTCAAACAAGGGAAACCTCATAAGTAACCCCAGCAGAATCTCTCCTGGAAGATAAATCCTCACACAGCCATGTGATGTCCACAGAAAACATGAAACAGTTCAAGGATTAATACTACTTACTTTTCAACATCATTGTGTTATGTGTTATTCTGTCATATGTTTTGCTACTCCTCCTTGACTACTCCTCTTTGCCATCTACTTTCTTAAGCATAATGAAAGACATTCAGCAGGCCAAAAAAAGAGAATCATGCTTTTTAAACCTTATGTCTCAAAACTAAAATATCAAGGCTTGGTCTAAAGATAAAATTATATGAACCTGCATTTCTGATTTTGAAGTTTAGCACGGAGAAAATGCTTCTGATTGCTAAGCTACATACAGGATGTGGAGCCATAACATTATGCAAGATAAACTATTTAAAATACTTCAAATAAATGGTATGAAAGATTGTATTTTTAGACATACTTTGCAAAATATCCTTAGAATGCCATGCATGAAACTTAAAATAAGATTCAAGAAGATAAAATAGCTTTTAAACACTCTGATTTGGTCCAGGTAACAAAACTAGACTCCTAAATGAAAAAACGCTTTTACCAGAGCATGAAGTTGAAGTTGTTTGGTGAAATATTATCTTTCAGCAATTTTTTTTAAAGAGAAATGGATAAATTCCCTCATGTTGAGCTGCTATAAACAGAACTCTGTCAATCATGCTAATTCACCCATTGCAAGCACTTGTTTTGTGCCATAGAAGTGTACTGTCTGTTATTCAGGGAGGTGCATTGCTTTCCAGACAGTGCAGGGTAACTTTCATCAGACATATTGGTCATGGAAAACTGACTGATGCTTGTTCAAATGCTCCCTACAAGGATACTTACAGGACTGTCCGTTTATGATATTACATAAGCACCATATACAGAACTAAGATATATAAAAATTTTGCTCGATATGAATTTTTGTCTCCCCATCCTATGACTTCCAGCTTAAGCCCAGATATTCCTCCCCCTGCTTTTACCCATCTTCCTCCTTCTCTTCAGCCCAGCAGTTAAGTTTCTACCTTTGCCTTCAGCTTCTGCTAGAGAATACCAAAATGCCTGGGCTGTCTTTTCCCTTGCCATATGAATTTCACAGGGATCCCTCTTCTGATTTCACAACATCAAAAAAGTCATATTGGTATTGTTTCCTTTTCAAGACAAAATGTTCACTCCCATATCATCTAAGCAGTTTTCTTCTGCATTTGTTCTATATTGTGGGGGAGTGTTTTATTTCTTTTTTTCCATTATGGTTGACAGTAACAACAGCCCTGTGGACTAATTCAGCAGTCAAAGGACAAATGCCTTTTATTAATTCTGTAATCAAGCCTGCCTTCATAGGTCTGCATACTCCCCTTATAGACTTACATATTAAAAATGTGATGCTTTTGCTTGTGTAGAGGCTAAACATTTTAGGTTTTTTTGCTGTTGGATCAGTATATCAGTGGCTAATGAAATAAGGCTTTGTTTTTACCTTGAAAGAAAATCCCACAGCCTTTGCCATGAATTTTATTATTGTCAAACAGAAGCCACTGTTTCCTGAAGCTCAACTTTGGAGCCTCACCAGTAGCTGTATTTCTTTTTTAAGTAGTCTCTTGGGAAATGATAAAACTTGTGTTAGTTCAGAAAGCAGTGACCTTTCATTCAGATATTTATTTTCAAATATTTAATTCTAAAACAAATTCTTCTAAAGATTCTAGAGTTTTGGTTTGAATTTTAGGTCACCAATTAGTATTCAAATAGCTCTTATATCTCTATAGTAAAAGCTAGGTCCCTCAGAAGAAGTTGCCCTTGGTAAGTGATTTTGGAGTTTATAGCATAGTTCAAGAAATCCTTTGTATGGACAGCCTGAAAATTGGTTTCAGGATCAGATTTTTAAAGGGATTGAGGTGGCCAACTCTCACTAGCCACAAAAGTAGTTTATTATTTAAATACTTTAGAAGTCTGGCCCTTTGCCCCTTATAGAAACTTCAGCTTATTTCTCTTACTTCTGTTATCATACATTGTTTCTATACACATACATATTTCAAATTTAGATGGAAAGTTCTATGTAATTATCAATTGCTAATCTGCACCTTCAAGAAACCTGATTTTTCTGAAGGCCAATGTCATTAACTCCGAAAAATCTACCCAAGATGCTCAGAAAGCATCAGTCAAAATGTCGGTTACATTTCCAAAAATAATCGCCATTTTGATAAATCGAATATTCCATAGCATACTCTTCAGGCAGGATGTTGAAAAATTTACTACTGGGTAAGTACATAAGTAATACTCTGACTATTGACCAGAGAATATCCTGGACTTTCTGTGCACTAAGTCTTGCTAATGCACAAATTTAAGTGCAACAAAAGACAAAGCAATGAACATGGTGGGGAAAAGCCAACGCTCCACACACACAAAATAATGTGCTCTGAACTAGCTATTGCTATTTTGGCAAGTGTTTGTGAAGTCGTAATGAACAGGTAATGTCCAGAGGCTGTCCAGAAAAGCAATCCCAATATTAAAACTGGCAATGAACAGGACACTATGCCACCGCTGAGGTCTTTCTTGTGCCTCACGTGGTGTACCGTGCAGTTTTGGTTCCCGAGTTATGAAACAGACACAGAGACAAGGAAGATTAAAGCTATGGAACAACTTCCATGTGAAGAATGACTAAGTAAATAGGACTCTTTATCCTCAAAAATGGACAACTGACAAGAGAAAGGATAGAGGTCTAAGAAATTGTGTGGCCACAGGAAACTGAGTAAATGCATTGGTTTTGCATGGCCTGGTTTTTGGTAGCGGAAGGCCACAAAGACGGCTCCTGTGAAAAGCTGCTGGAAGCTGACACCACGACAGTAAAGAACAACAAGTCTTTCCTAATAAGGGCATTGAATAAATTAAGATGTCATGTACTGAAAATAAATGATAGTATATACTTCCTTATTACAAACCAAACTCAAGTGTGGAATTCCTTTACATGGAATGCTGTGGGTGCCAAAAGTTTATGCA
Organism: Melanocharis versteri; assembly: GCA_013397845.1. Classification (NCBI taxonomy): domain Eukaryota; kingdom Metazoa; phylum Chordata; class Aves; order Passeriformes; family Melanocharitidae; genus Melanocharis; species Melanocharis versteri. The sequence goes on along the minus strand of VZTG01002535.1, from coordinate 150,803 downwards.
GGTTGAGTGCTAAAAGGATTCACAAAGTGGAAGAAAAATCCATCAAGAATTCTTATATCCAAAATCACAACCTAAAGATTAGGAGCAGGCTGTGGGGGTCACACAAGAGAAGTGTATTTATGTGCTTGTCCTCATATATTCTGTCCTACACAGCTGCTACTCCCAGAACAATGAACCGGACAGATTTTTGGTGTGGTCTTACACAGGATGTGTTACCAAATTACTTTCAGTTCAGGAGAGGCAAATAAAAAGTTTACAAAAGAAAGTGTTATATTGAAGTAGATTTATACAACTTTTATTATATTAATCCCTGTATGCACAAAACTGAAAGGGTCAAAACTTCCACAAAAACTAAGTCGAGAATCATAGCACCACAGCGTATTTCAAGAAGGAAAGGACTCATGTAGATCATAGACTCCAACTCTCTGCTCCTCACAGGACTATACCAAACTAAACCATACAACCAAGGCAGCTGTCCAGATGCTCCATGAGCTCTGACAGGCTTGGAGCTGGACACTCCCTGGGGAGCCCGTTTCAGTGAAGAACATTTTTGTAATGCCCAGTGTGAACTTCTCCTGAGGCAGTTCCATTCTGCCTCCTCATGCCCTGTCAGCAGTCACAGAGAGAGGGGATCAGCACCAGCCCCTCTGCTTTGCCCCCTGAGGAAGTTGTAGGCTGCCCTGAGGTCACCCCTCAGCCTTCTCCAAGCTGAGCAAACCAAGTGACCTCAGCCACTCATCCCAGCTCTTGCACTTGAAGTCTTCCACTACCTTGGATGCCCTCCCCTCTATGTATATATGATTCAGATTCAAGTTTAACTACGATTTCACAAATCCATGAACACCATGAGTCATTTCTAGCATACCCTCTAGTTTACTTCGAGTGCTATTCTTTAAAGGAGGGGCACAACAAAGCAATGGTAACATTAATTTGTACTAGCAATGACTTCCAATGACCAGATCCGTTTGTGCAGACAGGCCAGTTATTTCCTTAGGGCTGTTTTTTCACTTACACCAAAATATAAATCAAGAGGAAAGTAATTGAAATAATGGATTCACACTGAAATCAGAATCTGACACCTACATTATTTCCTGCTTTAGTAATACAATTTTAAACTTTAAAAAAGCCACTACAGTTTACAGAAATGATACAAGATGACAGGTTTTGCCATACTGAAGTGTGTTCCAAGAAGCAGTTAATAACAGAAGATTCAACATAAAACAGAAAAGAGAAAATAAAACTTCTTACTTTGCCCAGCAATCTGTTCTTTCACTTCACTCCCTAAGCATAGGGAAGATCATAAAAAATGCTGCAATGTGCTCAGCCCTGTTTTATTCCTCCTCACCTTTCAAAAAAGCTCTCTGACCTCATTCAGTATCCCATGTGTACTCCTGATTTAAAACATCATTTATGTTAGGGGGGTAGCTCTTCCAGAGAAAAAACTGTCTTCCTACATATTTTTGCATACACTTACAGCAGCCTTCTGCTTAACTCATTAGTTCATCTATCCAACTGAGTAATGATTTCTGGAGGTGGAAAATAGGAAGCCAAATTTTTTTCACATTTCTACCCTGCCGATCAATGTACATTTGAGAACCAACCATCTGTTCCTTGGCCCATACAATCCTAGTTACCTACCAGAAACTTATCTAAAATTAAAAAATACTGATTTATCTGACCACCATGAAAACCACAAAAATGTCTGAAAATCCATTTATTTTCTGTACAACTCAAAACTTTTAAAATTCTACTGCTTCTGCAAACCAAAATAACTTCATGATCCTTTGATGCCTGCAATGGTACACAGTAATAGAAGAAAAGAAGGGTTGATCCAGTTTTACTGCATTTTACAGCTTTAGATGCCTATCAGAAGCTCTCTACTCATCTTCCTGTATGGAGACTATAAATCCTGTATGTCTTATGTAAGTCTCATGATGTTTCCAACAGTTTCACTGATAATCTCTAAAATATGTAATACTTAATCAAGAGCAAATACTAGAAAAAAAGTTTTCCTAATGCAACTAAAATCAAAAATAGCACAGACAACAGCAAAAAGCCACTGCAACACTTGGTAGGAAGGCTGGAAAATTCAGATCTGTAAGCTTCTTTGCAAATATTTCCTATGATTCACTTCAATCCTTTGCTTTTTACTTTTCAAAGCAAATAGTCCAAGTACCACATAACTGTTATTTGTAAAAAAAGGTTAAGGATAGTCCACACCCACATCATACAAATTTGCAAGTTAAAGAAAATAAAAGATACAGTCTGAACCTGCTTTTTAAAGAATGGCTTGCTCTTTAAATTGATCTAAAGGACAAATTTGTGGAAACATTTTATTAAATGTAATTGGTTTCATAAGAGTATACTCATTTAAACTTTGCTATCTAATTTTTAACTCTAAGAAGGAAGAAGATAAACTAAATAAATTGTAAATCTTCAGCTGGGATTTAAAAGAACTATACATATTCTATATCAATATTAATGGTATTGTGCTGATCCAATAAACACAGATCAATTACTCTTCTCATTCCTCTAGCTTTCCTTCTTTCATTCACTGAGACCAACTCAAGCAATTGGTAGAAAAAGTGTGGCAACATAAATAGACAGTACATCTAAAAATAAAATATTCTGCCTTCAGTGTATGATTAAGATGATGAAAATGACCGATGTCGAGAACAAGTTTTCGTGGCTGGTAAGAGATCAAAGAGTACCCAGTTCTCTCTAACATGCCATTTAGCAAGGTCCTGACCACAAAACTTAAAGCGTCCAAAACGATGTTGCTTGAAGCATGCTGTATTTCTGTACACTGTGGTCTACAATACAAGCATGTGGGGAAGCAGTGTTGGGTACTGAGGAAAAATTTTGGAGAAAAACAAAGGAACGTTAATTTATTATTTATTTGGGAGACAGAGCCCTGACCAAAGAGTAATCTGAACAGCTAAGTGAATATCAGAGTGGCCATGCCTACAATTTTCCAATATCCCACACAGTAACAAAAAGATTCTTGTATAAGCAGCTGCATATAATCAGTGTCCTTTAAGGAAAACAGAAGCAAATGAAGCTTCTACCATTGTTTCTTCATCTGCAAAACAAGGATGTTAGAAGTTATCTACCTTTTTCAGTATATTTCCCAAAGGCAAAAAAAAAATCAGCATTCTCTATAGCTTAACTTCTATTTCTGATAATATAATGTAGCAGCCGTATGACAAGGAAAATATAAGCAGAAAAAGCTCCAAGCTTAATTGCAACCTGCTTGACAGAAAAGACTGAAAAGCATATATTAAGAAAGGCCACAAAACCCAGGGTGAATTAAGATTTTAGATGGCTTACACTCTTTGCAGTCCAAATTAAAAACACATCTGAAACAAACAGTAAACAGGTGCTACTGCTTTGCAGGTGTAAAGCCCATGCAAGAGCATTCAGCCCAAGCTGGAATATCATCAGCATTTCCTGTGACACAAGTGTGTGAACATACTACACTGGATGGCTCAATAGTCTGAAACCTTGCAGCTTGTAGTGTATACTGCACAGCGAGATTACCCAGATATTTTCTTATTAACTAAAATTTTTCTCTGTCATTCTCAAGACTTGCACTTCAGTATAAATTTTGTCTGGCTATGCAACACCCCCTGTAACTTCTTTGGTTACTGCACTCCAGTACTTAAATAACACATAACAGGATCCACATAGAACCAAAGTTTATTCCTCACACCACATGGTCATGTAGGTCAAGAAACTAAGCAACGACAGGAAAAGAGATCCAGATCTTCATCTGGATAGAAAAGCATGTAAAAAAATAGGAAACAAAACCAGTTTTGATTTCACACTGGAGGGGCCACCACTGGATTCCTAAAAGAATTTATGCTGGGACCTATACTATTGAACGTATACCTAATGACCTGGAAAAGGGAATGAACAGTGAGATGAGAGAGTCTGTGAATGATGACAAGTTACTTAAAGCTGGCTGTGAAGAATGACAGAAGGCCTGTATGAGGCTGGGTAGTAGCCATTAAAACGGTCAATGATATTTAACATAGATGCAGGTAAAGTGAAAAAAACAGATGCATGTGTGAAAAAATAACCTGAAATTCATATAAACATATAAAATGATGGCCTTTGTGTCATTCATAACCAAGAGTGAAACCCTGCTCTGATGCTTTTTCAGAATTATGTCCGCATTCTGTCAGACACACCCTCAGAGCAAGGGACACAGCCATTATGAGACTGCACCACACAGCAGACAGCAAGAAACTACTAAACTGCAGCAACCAGTGCTTGCTGTGAGGCAGCTTTAGGGAATGAAGTGGCAATGTTACGTGTATGTTCAAAAAAATATACTGTATTTAAAATAATTAGATCTTGTGCGTACTGGCTGTCAACTCACCAAAGACTCTCACCCTTGGCAGAAAGGCTTTCAAAAGGTAGTGTCACCTGGCAATGATACGTCTAAAGGGGATAAAGTAGATGTTCAAATTCTGTGGACATTATACTCTCAGACATTCAAAAAAGTTTCCTTGTTTTGTAAAAATGTTTTTTTATTAGAGAGAAGTGAACAACTCCATATACGTTGCAGAGTAGAATTCTGCTTAATAGTTGAACCAAACCATGCACACTACTTGCACTAGGACTTACAACCAAGAAACAGTAACGAGTATTATTTTCATAGTAAGGCAATGCATATGCCTCCCTGCCTCTTGTGATCTGATTAGTAGTCTATAAAAACCACAGAGGAGATCCCCAGACAGAAGTCTGGGACTGGTGAACCAAAACCCACTTACATATGAAACACAAACAGAAAGAGGGTATTTTCTAGTATTTTCATTATCATCTTTAAAATCAACATAGTATTTTAATCATCCAGCAAATTCTTATTGTATTCACCATCTTGTATGTATTGTCAGAAAAATGGTAATTGAATCATTCTCCTACTGCTTCCATTAAAATAAAAGCTTCTGTTCTTAGCTAAGTTATTTGACGCTATTATCAAGATTTAAATTTTTTATTTACATGTTGCCCAATGAAGAGAAAAAAGAAAACCCAAGCAGTTAAAAAAACCACAAGTGATTACCTTCCTAACAATAGACAATGCAAACTCCTTATAATCATCCTGCCCTATTTTTGTTCTACAATAGCAGAAGTGTAGGTAAAAAAAACCACCAAAAACTTTCTTAAATATTATGAAATTCCACATTAAAATTACCCTCATGACAGCAGTCTTCAGCCTCCTAGAAATCTCACCACATGCACACACACAGATCCTGCATGATTGGCAGGCTTCCTGTGCCTTACTAATGTTCAGCAGTGGAACAGCAGGAAGTCTGTCAGGGCTTGAAAAATCCTACCCTGAAACAAATGAGAACCTTTCCATTAATTCCAGTGGGCTCTGGTTCAGGCTGGTTAAGCATCAGCAGTAACAAACAAGGAATTTACACCCTACCAACTCCTCTTAATCAAATAAATGAAGCTAAATTCCCCTTTATCCACACAGTTCAGTAGACACAATGTGTTTTCCAAAAAAGCGTCGTATGAAAGGCTTCCCCATTTGCATGTACAGCAATCATTTCTGGCAACAACACATAAGCTTTAATCAACTCCTCAAACAAAAGTGATTCTGAAATCAAAACAAAAGTGCCAATACATGATTTACCAATTCTCAGAAGAAAGAGCTTAAGAAAATAAGAACACACAACGCCATGAATTATACCAAAAACTGAGCCTTGTGGATGAGTAGATAAAAATTAATTCCAGAGTAATTCTCCCTGCTCCAAAAACCCATGTCATTATGCTCTGAAGTTCTAGAAAATCAAGAAAGTGTCTACTTAAACGTATTTCCCTGAAGCACAGGAACAGCAGAATAAAGGCAGACTTCAGATAACAGGTACCCAAACACTTGATCCTTTATAGGAGCATGGAGCTACACACGGGAACACAAAGTCAAGAAATGAACCATAACTTCACTGCAGTAAAACTCAGGAAGCCACCCAGTAACTTTTCTTTGTGGTCAGCACTGCTTCCCATAATCACATCTTCTGAACTTTCCTCCAACAGCATTTTTCCAACTGTCCAATAGTTTCCTCCCTGAGGAAATTCTCAGACCACACCAAAAGCACAAACCAACTGAGTTACTCTGACTGTTACAAACAGTTTTGAACAGTGACCTCCCATCTTTCAGGAGAGATTCCTCCCCAACTCTGTGAAAGCCTGTATTTTACATTTCACATCACATAATACATAAATATTTCGAATGACAACACAGAAAATAAGTGATGGGATATCCAGGTGGGTTTGGGTAATTTTGATTTCCACTAATACGGAATTTGTACATAAAACTTTCAATTTATATAAGAAAGTAAGGAAAGTTAGTGGGTACACCATTCGTAACAAACTCTTAACATTCTGCTATCCTGCAAATCTTACTTCAATGATATATGTGCTCTTCTAGCATTCAAGATGCAAAATATTTTGTAGCCACAGCATGTTTTTCATTTGCAAGTGATCTGGCCTATAGTTTGACTTGCAGAGAGTCTACAAATACATTCAATCCCAGGTCTCTACATTACACCATATAAACCAGAATAGTACATGAAAAAAAAATTCAGATTTCCTTTGGTATTTCCCAGTTTATAAGTACCTGGATCTGGGGAAAACAGAAAAGGTTGCAGGAAAGTTTAATGAGGGAACATAAGAACAGAGAAATTGCTTTCAGAATACACCATTTCTAGTGGAGGCCACTTCAGCAATTAGAAAATGGTACCATCCACATTGTTCATCTGCACACAGAATAAAAGCAGTACGGATCCACAGACTGTGTCAGAAATGCCAATGGATTTTCATCCTGTTGGAATTTTTTTGCTTTATGTTTTTGATTAAGCACCAACATGCTTTACTTGAACATGAGACTTTTTTTTTCCTTCTAAATTCCAGGAAATAATGCATTGAACATGATTGAAGTTTTTATTATATACCTTAGACCACAGTGGTTACAGTATCGAGAGCAGTGAAGTACTACATTTTTCATTTCCACTGATGAATATTAAATCAAGTCTCTTACATACACTGAAAATCTGGACTGTCTCTAATGTAGTAATATAATTTGCACAGTCCCTAAAATCTTAAACCGTTCAGATGAATCAACTACTCCCCTGTAAGATAAGACTATATTTTCAAAGAAAATTTTATTGAGAAATAAAAAAGCTAAAGGACAAAAGCTATAGTTAATATTTTTTACAATTAGGTGATATACTTGGACCTTATATATCTTTTATTTATAAACATAAGGTCTTTTAAATTACCACATTTGTTTGTTAACAGCATGGAAATACATGGCTCTCCACAGATTTATAACTCCCAATTTATAACTTTCTCTCCTTGATAGTTACAGAAGCAGAAAAAGTCTTTAATACAAGTAGATAAGGATTCCCCAAGCACAATTCTCCCTCGACCACAAACAGAAAATGTTGCACTGTGTTTCACATGGATGTACTATAAATTTGTTGGTGCTACACTGCAAGTTTATTTTTAGCACTTTATGCAATGGAAACTTCATGACAAGAATTCCCTTTTGCTAGACTTGATTCTGCGGAGCAGCCTGTCACTTAGTTTTCATCAAGAAATGCACAAGACAAAGCAAACTCCAGAAGGAGTTTTAAGAATTTCTCCCTATTGATTTGGCAAAGAGCATACTGTTATCTCGGCATGAATACAATTCATATTCCTCCAGCAACTGATTCAGCTCCCCTCCAGCACACAGCTCAGTCAACTGAAGCATAATCAGCTCTGATTAAAAATGCCAGTCTCACCACGATCAGTTTGATACTCTGCAAATTATCTTAATGCCTTTACTGAGGATGAACTTCAGCAAGTCTCTATCAACTGCAAAAATGAAATTAGAGTATCTTTCACAAAAATGCAGCAATTGTTTTTAATTTCCTGATTATACTGGATAATGTTATCAATGTATTTGTATATTCTTGTATGTTCTTTCTTGGGATATATTCTTTCATAGGATATATGATTTGGACCAATTTAATTGTATTGTCTCTGAATTAACTCTTACTTACATGACTGAAATCTCGGGAAGAGATGGAGAAATGGGAAGAGATGGAGAAACAGGCAGGAAAAAATGTTATGGATTTTTATCTTAACATTCCCAGTCACCATCATCCACAATAAAGCCAAAATTTAGAGCTTACTGAATGTTTCAGAAAATATATATATTTTAGAGTCTTCATAAGCATAGTGGAAAAGTTAAATATCAAAGCCCCAGCAGGTGATTTAGACTGTTTTAAGGAAAGTATATGTAAGAGAATCTTGTCTGGAAAGAGACTGTTTTTGTGTAATCACTGCTTGTTGTACATTAACAAACCTTTAATCATAATATTATTTAGTGCTTCTTAGACTTTTGCCTTCTTATGAAGCACTAAAGACAAAAAATCCCACAGAAATCAAAGCTCAAAATTACAAGGTAGCTTTGAATAGCACTGTTTAATTAAGTAACATTTTCCCTCTTCACAATAACAAACTATCAGTGTGAGAGCTGGACAAATTCTTCATGGCTACTTCTAGGCCTACTGCAGCACTGTGAATTGCTGTTTTAGGTGACTGTCTGTACTACAGCAGACAGACAATTCCCCTACCCAGAGACAAAGTCTTGCACATTTTTGAAAAGCCTTGAAGTCACACAAGGCACCTTCTTCCATCTACACTTTTATGTCTTCACTCAGATAAAGTCAATTAATTTTTGCTTTCCTGCTTATTCTTCTACAGCCAACAGTTTTTCCTTCATGTTTATTGTGAATAAAATATATATTCAAAAATATGTTCTGAAAGATAGCTCACAGACAGTAGAAAGTGATTTTTCTATTTCAGTTACAGAAATAGAACTTTTATATTGCCTTATCCCATTTATAAGGTACATTTCTGAAGCTGCACAAGTATTTGTAGCTCTAATGCCTTAATTAATGTGAAAGTTCACGAAAATATGCCAGAAGAAAGAACAATCTTGTTACAGCCACTTCAAAATGCAGACGGCTCTGTGAGCTTAAAAGGCCTTTGCATATACGTACTTCATAACGATTCCTCTTTTTCTGAACTGTGATGTGTAGAGCAATTATTTCACCTCAACAAGGAAACTCTGGAAATGTCAAGGGCTCTTCCAACCTATACTGTGACAATGAATTACCAAAGAAATAAGGTGTTTTGCTACTTTACTGAGGAAAGACATTTTGTGACCTTTTGCTGCTTTATGGCAATAATGAGTTTTCTACAAAACTCTGAGTCTTTCTCTTATTTTATTAAAACAAAAACATTTGAGGAATAGCCCTGACCTTAACCTTGGGAGAATGGAGAGAATACTGATCTTAAGAAGCAGACGAGCCATGAGACACTGTAACTTTCTGCCATCATGTTGACAAGGTGTAGGGCTGTGCTGTACACGAACTTAAACAGTGAAGCTCACCTATCTTAATCCACTTAGTTATATGCTGTGAATATCTAGACCTTGTATTATTCCTTCTAATGTCAGTTTTATTGTAGTAATGTTTGATTCCAAAGGAAAGATTTATACTAGAATATCATATTCAGTCTCTTCGCTTTCAAAATACACACTCTACTTAATTTCAACGAGAGTAGACATTTGAAGTATTCACCTTATTTTTACAACATATTACTTCTTTTTAAAAACACCACACCACACAAACAATTGATTTAAATCCAGAATCACTGAGGGCAGCAAAAAATCCTGGTGCATATCAACTGGGTGAAGTACTTATCCAGGTTACTACATTCTTACAAAACTACAGAATAAAAAAATTTGAAGTTATTCTAAATAAGAGCAAACTTAGTATTACAGCCTACAATGTTAACCATCACAAAAAAGAGAGACAGTGAAAAGAAATGTTAGACTTTCACCTCTGATGGGAAAACAAGGAAAACAAAAATCAAAATCCTACTTTTTACAGGAAATAAAATTTAACTGATTGTAATGGAACTTATGAATTACTGAGGATATGTCCTGTTGTGGCGGCCTTATACGTGAAACACCCAAACGCCACCTGCACCACTGTAAGGATGCTGTGTTGAAGGTAAAAAGAACTGAGCAGCAACTCTAACAACCTGTGCACAATTAAAATTTTTCAGGCTTATGGCTCAGAGATATTTTATTTGAAAAATGTAATCTACCGTTTACGTCAAGACCTGCATAGAAATATAAAACACTAGCATTATGTTCAAATAATTATAGAATACAATGAAGCATAAAAAAGCAGTATAGAGGGATTTCTGGATTCCCATCATCATACTTGCATTACACACTTAATCAAGTGACCTAACATTTCCAAATTCTGAAAGAGATTACCTACATCCCAAAGGAAACACGGGGATTAGTATTTGTGAGGCTCACCAAACATGCAATCCTCTAGTATTTAATATTGCAGGGATGGATGGTTCACACTGAGATGCAGATGGGCTAAGAGCCAAGGCAATGCAGAACCACAGCCCAAACTTCCTGACAGCAAGAGCTACACCCCAGAAACTCATATAGCAGACAGTCAAAAGAAAAACACCACTTATCTCTGATGTGAATGGCAGCAGAGGTAGCTGGAACAGCAGCCTCCCATTAAGGAGTAGAGCTGAGCTCTGCCCAAAACTGCCAGGTCAGCATAACATGCACTGCATGAAGTGGTTAAGGGATCCAGGGTCCTATGTTGGCAACTCCTGCCTTACACACTTACAGGGGGTCATTGCAATTTATGACTTTCTTGAAATGGGAAGATGACAGAGTCCAGATGTCAGCATGCATATGTATAATTTTGCAGAAAAATGGTACTTTGGAGAGACAAAGAACATATCTGTGTTTTTGTCCACTCTTGACCATTCTCCCATTCCAGCTGTCACTATGTAAGCTCACTCAGCTGACCACACTGGTCAATTTTCTGCACAGTTTTGACTTGAGAGTAGATTCTGGGTCTTAAGCCTGTCACAGACATGGAGTATATTTATTCCATTCAGTGCCCACCCAGCACACCCATCCATGCATCCTCTGCTGCTACTGAATAACTCCATTATGATAGATTTTTCCCACTTTTTTCTTCTCTTTTTTTCTTTTTCTTAAATAATTCTAAGCAAGCTAGATCATCAGTAATAGAACGGGGGGAAGAAGTAATTTCTGTCCTACAAAGTCTCAGGAATCATCTTTTACCTAGGCAAAATAAGTAATAAATGGAACCTAGAGGAGCCTGGAGTGTCTATTCCTTAATCAAGATGAATCATTTTGCTATATGTATGGATATAATATATAATGCTACAGCCATTATAATGCAATTTTAATGTCCACGAACGACAATCAGCCCCAGAACAGGAAAGATTTCTCTATTGTAATATATTATATGTTCATTCTGCATATAGCAGATCTAGCCCGTTATAACCAATCATTTATTTTGGCAATTAATAGCGCAATATATGAGGTAATGCCTTCTTCCAAATGTCAAGGAGAGCAATGTAAAATTTGATTAATTTTGCTCTAGGCAAATAAAAGTTTGGAGAAAAATCACAAAATGTTTTTACAAGTTCTCTGTCTTGGATGTCTCCCTCTGAATAGATACATCTTCCAAATAAATTGACTACAATTAGTAATCTACACTGTTATTATGCCTTTGAAGTTTTAGTTTATGGTTAAGTCTGGAATTTTAAATGAAGGTAAAAGTTTTTTTCAGCCTAAGCCAGAGCCACCCTAAATACATTTATTTTGAATACATCTTTCTAATTTAAATAAATTCAAGTTCTTTCTGAAGAGAAAGTGATGCTACACATGTAGTCTACAAGATTTTTTGGAAGTCACCAAATTCATTAATAAATTTAGCAAGTCAGATTAAAACTAATAGAGTGTATACTGACAGATTTTGATTAACAACTCTGAATTAAAGGGTACATTTCCTTTCAGCATGTCATTTAGTTCTGATTCTCAAAATAAAATTGCCTTCTGTGGGATATAAAGTTTCAATGCTGCTTCAAGACAGGCCATCTAGCAATGACTGTGGTCAGAAATAAGTTTGGTTTAGCAGTTAGGGGAATTGAGACTTAAGATCAGTTGGGTTTTAATTTAGCTGAATCACCAAAACTTGATGAAATGCCATAACGCTGTTTAAAAGACAGCAGATCTTTCACAATGGAAGAGCTGATGTCATCCGCACAGCTGCCAAACCATCAACAACTTGGCTATTTTTTTATTTTTAAAGACAAAGTCATAAAAATGGGGCAAAACAATTTTGTTTCTTTTCTCTTCAAATGCATGTAAATCTGATTTTTTACTTACACAATTTTTAAGTTACTTTATGCATTTTATTTGTGCTTTCTTCACCCATACATTACAGAAAAAATTATACTCTCAACATAATTTTAGATTTCTTTCATTTTCTTATTTTACTACTGAATCCTTAAAGCTAACAGAAAATGTGAATGTTTTAGACCCAAAGCTGAAAGACAGTAGATTTTTCACAGCAAATTTACATAACTGTAAACTAATAAACTACAAGTCTACATTGAGACGAAGAAACTGAGACACACATTCATCACTTCCGAAAACAATCAACAGTGTGATGAAGAAACAACCAGAAAGGCAAAAGCAATGGCTTTTAGCAAGGAGGGAGAGAAGCAAGCACCTCTGAGGCACCTGGGTCCAGCTCCATCTGCAGAGCTCACCAGACTGGTTTAGCACAGCAAGGTTCAACCAGAAGATGTGGTTTCCCACTCCTTCCCCCTGGGGTTCTGGTTCCAGAAGCAGCCAGACAGCACTAGGAGGGTTGCCTCTCCCTCTGCCTCCCCTCTTCCAACCACAAACCCTCCTTTCCCCCGCCTTGGGTCGCCTCTGGCATCCATCAGCCCCTCCAATGTGCAGATTCAACCCACATGACAGAGGAAAACCAGGCTAGCAAGCTGCATCGGTTCATAGAGGTATCCAAGAAGGGCCAAAATGAATGCAAAATAAGCACTAGGAACATGTGGCTGGGAAAAGGGTGGGGAGAAAGTAAAGCACACCCCCAGCAGAAACCTGCTGGATCACTTCATCATGTATCATGAAATAGAAACCTCAGGGTTTAATTTCAGAGCCAAAAGAATCAGTCTCACCTGTCCCCCAAAACTCCTTCTAGTCCCAGCCTTCGTGCCAAAATGAGCACTTGGCTATCCAGCATACATCCGGAGGGGGGAAAAAAAAGGCTTATTAAAATCTGAACCAGTATCCTGACCTGGTTCATATCCCAGCTCTGTGAGTAGTTTTGGTGACCCATGAGAAACCAGAGCAGCGGTGAGGCACTGTGGGAGGCAGGATATCCTCTGTGGTAGCAGCAGCAGCCTACTAGGTTAAACTACATGAAACTACTGCCTCTGGCTGAGGTTCCCAGCGTGGTCAGAACTGATCTTAGCAGGCGAGTCCTGTGGCCAGATCCTCCATCTGCTACCAACCACACACTGATCCCCTGCTCCCAGTCATGCAGCTACAGGGCAGGTTGATTTAGCTCACTGATGTGGTAGAAACCTTCCCTCCTCTTTTGCCTGGCTACCCAAAACAGTCTGAAAGCTGATCTGGCAGAACAATCATCTTGTCACCACGTGATTTCTACATCTAGCACAAGTGAACGAGGAAGGACGGAGGAAAGGCAGAGGACAGTCTGGCCATCTTGGCAACAGCTCACCACCAGATTGGCTTTGCAATGCCCAAAGAGCACAACCCACCCTTCTCCTCATCCCTAGTTTTGGAGATTCCACCCTAGTTTTTCATTCCACTGTCTGCTCTTACACAAGTACAATTGTTGTAGGTTTGTACCACAAACCAGATCAGTTCGTTGAGAGAAAATCTTATTTTTAACCCCAACCGCTCCACTGGGCTGCTACAGGTCAGACGGAGGCTGCAGGGAAGGTCTGTGGCCAGGGAGAGGAACACCTTTTTTAGCACTAAAGATGAAAAATGAAGAATTACAGTTTAAAACTGCCCATGTGTGTCAGACCACAGGAAAGGTTTCTATTTTAATGAAGAAAGTCTGCCTTCTGAGAGAGAAGATGATTTACTTGAAGTAGTCAGTGAAATAAGACCTAAGCACTTTTTCGTAAAATGGAACTGCAGGCAAACTAGTTTGCAGTGTTTTCCCTCTTGTGCTGTTCAGTATTAACAACAGGAGAAGTGCTGTACTTTGATACAAGACTGCTGCAGGGCTACAGTGTTTGCCACTAGACATCAGGTCCTGAGAAAAGGTAAGCAGATGCTGATCAGTAGATTCATCAAATCTGCTGGACTAACCCCGGTTGATGTCCGGAGATCAGAAACCAGTGCTCAGCCTGAGAAGTTGAAAAGTTATATGCTGTTACCCCAACGAGTGGTAAACACACAGCCCAAGGTCAGTCCCAACAGACCACAGCAGCAGAGATGTTGCTAGCTCTGTAATCAAGACTCCATGTCTTATTACTTTAACTTAACATTCTGTCAAATACTTGGCTGTAACAGTTGACTTGGCACTAAACCAATTAACGTGTTTTGCACAAATTCTTCTCTGAAGGAGTGCTTATTTTGGTGTAAAAAATCTGAACAGAACAAAGCTCAGTTTTCCTATTTCAGTTAAAAAACACGATTAATTACATGAGACATCCCATCATTCATGCTACTAAATATATATATTATCAGTTTATTCTGATAGAGATGAAGATAAATGCATCCATTAAATAAAAATATATTACAGTGAAAGAATGTATACATTATAGGCAAAACCACTCAAGAGTTCAGAAACACTGAACCTGCACTGAGTGCAGGTAAAATAGTAACTTAATGCTCTACATGTGCCCAACTACAACAGCACTGTCTTCTCGCCTGATTAACCACAACAACCTGAAAAGTCCTTTTTTTGTTACATTTAACAGAATCTTGAGATTTAATTGCCTATTTGCTGTTCTACAGTATCCTGCAAACCCAGAGATTTGGCTAATCTTATCTTCCAGTTATTATTTCACTTTCTAATTCAAATTTCTACAAAAAAGAAAGCATTAGTATAATAGGAATACTTCATCTGACAACAGATGATTTAGGTGATGTGATTTTTCAACAAAGACTAGGACAAGGGCAAAATGTGCATAAAGAAGGTAAAATGTTTTACGGGAGTTCAGAAAGAACCCAGCAAAACCTGCAAACATGTATTTTAGCACCGTAGGCAAAAGAGCACTCTGATGTCAAAACAGTTAGGACACGAAAACAATAAACAGTCAAGGAAAGAGCAAGACTCAAGTGTGACACAGTTTATCATCTTGGTGACAAGAAGATTGCACAGACAGTTTAAAATGCTTTTTTTTTTTTTTAAAAAAAAAAGCAAACCAACAAAACATGAAGAGAGCCATGATTGCTGAAAATCTGAAAGCACTTGTATATTCCAAGATTTGTGCCTTCCTAATCTACCCATAATAGAGACACCAGCATAATTTTTCTAGATGTTAATCTAAACTTATTACTCAGTTTCAATAAATGTAAAACAGACAGTAAGTAAAAATCAGCTGACTTACATACATATACAATTACTCCTATATAACTCAGACTACTAAACAGAAATTTTAATCCTTATATGACAAAACATAGTTTCACTAGGAGGCACAAAGTGATTTGCCAAAAGAATAGGCCTTTGCTGAGAACAGAAAGGGAAACTCTATATGGTGCGTAAGAATGCGTTGGCGAAGAGTTCAGCTTTTGTTTTTAATTACTGCAGTTTTGAAAGGTACATAAAAACATCGTAAATCTATAGGCATGCATATAACTTCCTCTATCCATGATTCTTAAAAGCCACATCTCACCCAGCATAAGAGTTCCACCTACTACAGCTTCTGACCCCCAGCCCTACTTCCTGCCCACATTTCACACAATGCACACAACTGAGGACATGATGTATTTAGCAAACAGCGAACAATGATCGGAGCATGGCATCATGGAAGCAATTTGGGGCCATATTTCCTAAGAGCTCAGGTTCCTGAAAACCTGCTTTGCTTGTCCCCCTTCTGCTTACTCCAGGAATTTGTCTACTCAAACACCTCCGCTGAGCTCAATCGCAGGCCATTCCCACAAGGAAAAGATGGTCTCCGAAGTATGCCTGAGAATACCTCACCAAGGCATAATGTTGTACAGGAAAGCTATGACTCACTGAGCATTTTTTGAAGGGAAATTGGAGTAACTACACCTTAATTCAATCAGTATGTAGGAATTATCTGCAGGCAGTGCTGCCCAGTCAGCACTAGATAGGCACAATGTTGCTCCTTCTCAGAAAAGCACCACAGAATCAGATGTGTACAGCGAAAGGCCACCTCACCCATTTCCATCCAGTTATTGAAGCACAACATGTATCTGTCCAGCAGGCAACAGATCACTGTCTCCATTGCACTACTTTTTCTCTGCCTGGATTTACTTCTTTATATAATGAAATACAGAAATGCTATAAAAACACTGGAAGAGACCTGTTCCAATGTTCTGTATGAAAAAAATGTCTGCCTGAAAAGCTTGTAGTCCTTAGCAAACTAGTAATGTTGAAGCATAAAACAGATGGTGCTTAAAAAGAGCTATAGAATTAGCAAACTTCAGCTCCAATTCATGTGATTGTGGCATTAAGGATCCAACCCACACGATTATGGAACAAAAGCAATCACAAAGCTTGGAACTTCTCAGCTCCTCACAAACTCAAGCTTTCCACTTGCAAGGTCATATTATACAGCTGTATCAAGATGCATTAGGGCGAGCAGCTCATTTGGAACTCTGGAGAGAGGGTTTGGAAAGGGTTGCTGGCAGTGTGCCTCCCTGTTCACCTCAGGCACACAGCTGCTCCTCAACATTTCCGTGTCCCAAAGTACTTTATTCATTACTCAGCAGTGTTTCAGAGCTCTCTGAAATAGGAAACCCCTGTCGATCATGTTAAAGTACTTACACCATCCAGGAGATGATGTTCCTGTATTTTAAAGCTATTTACTTTAAAGCAAAAGGCATCCTACTGTATTTTGTTTCACCTGGAAGAAAATACTTCACTTCTTGGAAGACAAGAAGTGTTCAGAAGGTAAACTGTATGTTTAACAAATCTTGAGCATACTCACACGGGGAGTCATCCACAAACATGGGGTCTATGTTATGCAGCAGTTCCACTCTGGGAGAAGGTCTTCCTTCACTAAGAGAGATTTCAAAAGGAAATGTTAATTACCTTCTACAGCTCATTTGGATTCTGCACCCTTTATTTTAAGGCTTTATGTCATCTTAATAGAGAGTGAGCTCATAACTATAAATTGATTACTATCAACTTTAATCTGAATGCTCCTTTCTGGCTGAGCAGCAACAACTTTCACCCCTACAAGTTTCCCCTGACTTCAGTGGTGTTTATTTGGATTATTCATAAGTTTACAGAGCACAGAATTGGCTCTGCCTAAGCAGGGTTTTACAAGAATCAACTTTAAGGGTCAAATTTCACAGCATAAGCTAGCATGGCACTTGCTGTGCCCTCTGCATACCTGAACAAGGGCTGGAAGCATTATGGCTGGGTGCCTCAAAAACCACCACAGGCATTGCTATCCCACAACAAAACCACCTTCGATTTCTAATTGAGGTCACAAGGATTATTCAGATACTTTGAATCTTGTTGCGTTAAAAAATAAAATCATCCTTCTTTTTCTAGCCATTCACTACATAGAGATGGTGGGGAATAAGCCTCTGAACTTACCCATAAATTTTCTTAGCTAAGTAAATCCCAGACCTAAAAAACTGAGTATAGGAAATTTACTCCTTTTATGAGTAAAGGAAATTTACCCCTTATAAAGGGCAACATGAGTAGAAAGATATAATTAGAAAGAACCTTGAACCTTGGCTACATGAAGACAAAACAATAATTTATTACTTGACAGTGAACCTAAATACATCCTTTCAGAAATTTCCAAATAATTTAAATTGTTTTTTCTTTCATTAAGGAGATTAACTTAAGACACAAAAATTCAACCAGGGCCCCATAGCTTCTTGATACTAAGAATAAAAAAATCAGGTAATATAAACCTCAGTGGAGACATAAAAAATTATAGTTATTTTAATATATAAAATATATCATTAAACAGGATTTACCCATAATTTGAAATTTTCAGTAACAGACAATTAAAATAATATTTTTCTATTACATTTCTAAAACCGTTTCTGGATGCTACATTTTGAGTGAGTACAGAACTAACAAGAAGAACTAAAAGATCAAATTTGTTCAGGTAATATAGTATTCACTAATATAGTATAGTAAATGTGTTCAGGTAATATTGTATAATACAGTTCAGGCAATACAGAGGAATTATATTAGTTAAGCTATAGTGTTAGTAATACAATGTATAGAAACTCCCACAAAAACGTTTTTCCCAAAATGTGGGTGAAAGGTTAATTGTCCTCCTCACACACACCCTAGTATCTATAGTAGTCACACTCTCAATTAAAGAATGCTTGGCCTTATTTAAACAAATTTTATCTTAAATTCAATAAACTCTGTCTTTATGTGCTCCATTGACAGCTGTGCTCAAGTGTGCCTTTCACCATCTGTTCATAGGTAACAGTAACAAGAACCAGTTAGCTAAAGTTAAACTAGGATTCAAATTTATAGCCTGTGATTGACTCTGCAATTACTGCCTGGGAAGGTTTTCTTGCAATTTTGGAGCTTTATCTACATTTTTCCAGTATATTTTAAAAGAAAGAAACCACCAGAGTTATGCTAAGTAATCCAGTATCTTCCACCAGAGTCAAATACAGAGGAATTAAGTAACATACTCCTATTTACTTCTCATCTTTATAATTCAACATTCATACAGCGCCACTCAGTATTGACACAGTGCAGCGTGGGCAGCAGGGCCAGGGAGGGGATTCTGCCCCTCTGCTCTGCTCTGCTGAGACCCCACCTGCAGTGCTGCATCAGCTCTGGGCTCCCAGCACAGGGAGGACATGGAGCTGCTGGGGTGAGTCCAGGGGAGGCCACCAAGATGATCAGAGGGATGGAGCACCTCCCCTTTTGGAAAGGCTGTGAGTTAGGTTTGTTCAGCCCGGAGAAGAGAAGGCTCTGGGCAGCCCTCACAGCAGCCTTTCAGTGCTTAATAGGGGCCTGAAAGATGGGGACAGACTTTTTAGTAGGGCCTGTTGTGACAGGACAAGGAGTGATGGTTTTTCACTGACAGACAGTTGATTTAGATTGGATATAAGAAAGAAATTTTTTATGATGAGGGTGGTGAAACACTGGTACAGGTTGCCCAGAGAGGTAGTAGATGATCCATCCCTGGAAACATCCAAGGTCAGGTGAACAGGGCTCAGAGCAACCTGATCTAGTCAAAGATGTCCCTGTCTAAGGCAGGAGGGTTGGCCTAGATGACTTTCAAAGGTCTCTTCCAAACAGCCTATTCTATGATTCCATACATATGGCTATCTACATTACAGCTGATAGAACACAAAAAAAAGAGATTACTCTTGTATTAATGTAAGTTTTTCATGCTGCAGTTGTCATTATTATTGAATCCATTTTCGTTCCGGGATAGAATACTGGTATTAGTTCCTTGGAGATGTGATTTATAGGTAATCATGAGATATACTCCCCAAAGCTTATGGCATCACTGCATCAGGCTCTGCAGAGCTATTACATGGTACTGCACTGCTTTCCAGTTTGAGTGTTACTTCAGTAATTCTTGTTGTACAGAGCATGGATGCTCATAACCAGCACGTATCACAAAATGATAGCCAAAGAATTTGGCACTGTATGTTGAAAAATCCATCTGTCTCACAGCAAAAGACATCAGGAAAACAGAAACAACATTCTGGGGACAACAGTCAGGAAATTTACCCCTGTAACAAGAAGTACGCTTCCCTGCAACTGCCTTAACCCTGCCCTCCTTCCCATTTACAAAACTCCACAGAGACACAGACTCAACTACAGATTCACCTTGGCAGATGTTCTGCAAGGGTATTTTGCATCCGGAGCATAGTCTAGCCAACATAGCTATAATAACAAAGCAATATTCTCTAGGGAAACCTGGCTTTTTGTTTCAGTAACTGCCTGTGGAACCATATCTTACAATGCTCTAATTTTAGAATATTTATTTTTAGACTTCAATATCCTAATACATCATCCCTCCCCCTAAACATAAGGAACTTTTTATATTGTCTGGTTATTATTCTACCATGTCTGATGGTAGAGTAATTAAGATATGTCTTAGTTATTTAATTAAGCAGTTAAAAGATGCTGTTTTTCAAAACAGTCCTCTGTGTAAGAACAGCTTAATGTAAGCATATGGCCTAACTTCAGCACTGGAATGAGAATCAGCTAGTTCATGCTGAGAACGTTGCTCTATCTCCTGACTTGCAAAGTTCTTAAAACATACAGAAAGACCTATTATTCCTTAGCGAGCACAAACAAAGATCTACATGCAGTCTTTCACTTCTGTTGTTGTCAAACAGCCAGGCGGTGTCCTTGGAAAAGAATCCAAGGTTTTTCAGGGTAAGTATGTTTGTCTTGCACAAAAACATTCTCAGTGTCACTAAGCAAAATCTCAGCCTTTATAACCTTGTCATATTTCTCTGGGTCTTAATTGTAATGTTTTCCTAAAATGATCCTATTTTGGATATGCTGGAAATAAACATTACGCTTAGCTTTAGACTGCTTTCTTCTGTATTAATTTATATCACAACAATGAAATTTTTTTAAACTGGCGCTTGATTCCTAAAACAAAGGTACCCATTCAGTACAGAAGAATTCAAGCTGATCTTACTTCTTTTACTTCGCCCAATCAATTATGATATTTCCAACATCACAAAAATACAAAAATGAAACTTGCCCTACAAAATATATAAGTAAAACTTTAAACTCTGCTTAATAATAAACTTTGACAAAGTAACAGGTATTTGTACTGTATTTTATCCTGAATCTGTCAGTGCCCATCATACTGCTTCATGTGGTCTACCATTCCATTTTTCTGTTAATGCAAAATAAAATACTTTCTCTGAGTACAGACTAGATATTCAGTACTGAAAATCAAGATGTATCAAAAAAACGTATCGACCAAAACAAATTATTATATAAGAAAAGCTATTTTGCCTAGTGTCTTGATTTAAATAGAGTAGTAAGCATCTGGAGAACAGATGTTTCTTAAAAATGCAAGTGCCTTTTCAGATACTTGCTTGGAAATATGCAGTACAATTTAGACTCCTTTACTGGTTGCATTTTAGTATTGTTCTTGCTATTCTCAATTGCTATTTTTGTAAAATATATCAGTGGTATTATCACCGTATTTTCAAAAATAATTTGTAATATGTACGCGGTTTTAGAGCTATATTGTAGTCTTACCCATGATAATCTAAGGCAAGAGAAAAGGGCAATCTGCTATGATTTATTATTTATTTATGAACCTTTATAAAACGTTGCCACCTGCGATTGGAAATATCTGCTAGTTATCCAAAAATGGGTTGACACAGTGATACTATGCAAAGTTATTTTCAAAAAGAAGCTAAAGACATCAAAGAGGAAGCTAAATTTAATTTCAAAGGTACTCAGAGGAAAATAAAAATTACATAATACTGGTTTAATTATATGCTGCAACAAAATTTTGAACAGAAAAATAGTCCCAGATTGGTACGGATGGAGAAAAACTGGTAAAATCTGCGTGTGGAGACAACATCATGAACACAAGAGCAGGGAAAGGAATCTTGTAGCAGCCCATGATCATGGCAATCCAGACCAGCACGTCAGCAAAACCCCAGCACATGGGGGCCAGTTCCACTGGACAGGGACATCTGGAGACAAATCAGTGACAGCCCTTGGGGACTCACGGAGGTGGCTCAGAACACACATGCAGCATCAGAAAGACACAGACAGGCATAGCCAGAACCTGTGCACAGTCACCAACCTAAGAAGAATACAGAAGAATCCTGCTTGAAGGACTTCACAGCGGGCATCCCTGGACATCTGCACCACAGCAACACATGCAGGGCCCTGATGTGTTCCAAACATCATGGTATTGGAATGCCACGTGGATGGCTTGAAATCCTCTGCCCCTGTGTCCAGCTGGGCAGACTTCCTAGACACACACTCCTCTCAGTGAGTAAGACTGTCAGGCTGTGAGAGTGTGAGCAAAACCTGGTCTATTTCAGTTTCTATTTTAAATAAAATCACATTCCTCTTTTATTAAGTCTCTCACTGATATAGTGTTGAAACAGTAATGGGTCAGCAGATGGATTTGGAAAGAGCAGACAAGCTTTTGAGTTAAAATTCCTGTCAAAAAGCTTTAACGTACCATGCAAATTTTTACCTAAGAATTCAAACAGTGAGAACACAAACACTGTGCTTCCTCAGTTTCATTCACTGTATGAAAGAAACTTAAGAGTATAGTTAACCAAAAAGAATGCAAAAGAAGGTATTTTTGTCTAAAGAAATGTGCTCCTGAACATCATCTTTTCCTGGTATTTCCTCCTAACTGTTAAATGTGCTCTGGTTCTTCAAGCCAAAATTAAGTGAACAAGCCATGAAGGAAACACTCGGGTATATACGTGACTCTCAGCACCTCTTTGTACTACAAGAACTTAACATTAATTGGTGTCACGTTAATGTGATTCCTAATTTGGATTACAGTCATTTAAAGTCATGACAGAAAGTTCATTTTGGTCTAGAATTTCAGAATTTATACTTAGCATTTAAAAATTTATGTTGAATTTCTGTATATTCTATATATAATCATATTTCTACAGTATATTACATTTATACATAGTTATTTTCAGTAGTATAATATTTATTATAAATTATCACATTGTATTATTTTATTTTATTACATAATATCATATTAAGATTACATATTTTAAATACTTATCATTGATAGACAGATATCACTGAAATAGATCCAATATTTTTTTGACTTCTGAGAATGCCTGCACCATCCAATATATTCTTTTGAATATCTAAATCAAGGTTCCAAATTTATGATCTTTTTCCCCTTGATTACACATATATGAACCAGCAGGCTCAGGATTAAAGTCCCAACCCAAAAAAAAAATCACAAGAAGCTTATGCACCTATTTATATTAGACTGCACTGAAAAAAAAAATAGACGTAACATAGTGATTAATTTTCTTTTTTCAAATGAGTTAGAATCTTAGCAAGTTATAATTTCACTCATTATGAGCCATTTGGTCCCAGAAAAACATCATATTTGAACTTTTCATCAGATACCACCAAAAGGGCACCATGCCTTCACTGTTTGCTACCCAATATTCAAGTGACCTTTTGAATTATGGCCATGAAATTTAATACACTCATTTATCCTGATTAAATGGGAAAATCATGTGAAATTTGACATTTTGGCTGCAAGGTCAACCAAGGAATAGCCTAACAATTAGAAAACCTGACTCATTACCTGTCCAGACAGAGGCCCTCTGTTTGACACACATGAAAACGCTGGTAGTCACCTGTTCCCTGGCAGCGCCAGTAAACATTGCATTCATTCCCTTACAAAGAGAGAAATTCAAATGTCAGCAGCGCGCTGGCATAGCTGCACCTATCCTTCCCAACAACTCTCCTGCTGAAGTAACCTGATCTGAGAAGATCAGTCCATTGCAAAAAATACACAGTTGAAACTGAACCTGAAGTAGGCAGGAATTCTAATGGTAGCTGGAAGGAAAGCCTATGGTTTAGGTGTACCCTGGATCTTGCTGATGCGAAGTTTTCCCCTAGGAACACTGACAAGTAAAACATTTTACTTTTTCTGGCTGGATGGGAGTCTCCATTCCTTCATAGCAGTTAATGATCCCTGGCCTCAATTACACGTATCGTTATCTTCTTCCACTTGGAAGAGAGCCATACAGTACACCTGGGCATAAGGCCATGAGCTTTCTGTAAACTCCAGCTACTACAGAAAACCACTTCTTAGCTCCTCAGAAACACAGGCAGCACTAAGAATGAAACCAAGCTTACCAGCTTCAAACAGGTAATGCTACAGGTACAGACAAAACAATTCTGAACTCAAGATACGGGGTTTAGTTCTGGGGAGGTGGGGAGGTTGGGTTTGGTTTTTGCTTTTTGTTTTTTACTCCAAGGTCCATATAGAGCTAACCATGGATGGGTACATGGGTTCAAATCTGCCTACTCTAATTCTCAATTTCTCATCTCAGTCTCTAAGCCAGACAGCACTCCCGCTCATGCTTTTTTAAGAATCGCTTTTAACTCTTGCAATTCACAGTCTAGGATACTAAGATACAAAAAAAGAAGGGGACAGAAGGTGACAACACACATAATATGGTATAGTCTACCCACTCTAAAAAGAGAATGAAGGGTACCAAAAGAAACAGAACACTAATCCTCAACTATATGGCATATAAGAAATAGAATTGTTAGTCCTTTTATTCTGCTTTAGCAGTATTGAACTCTCCATCTCAAATTATTCTTATGTGAATTAAAACTATATTTGAAGTTTACTGAAATAAATATAACTTCTACAAAGATAGACAACAGGATTTAGCCCTATCAATGAATACATTACATGCAGCACAGAAAAGGAAGAAACGAAGGAATTTAAACCAATGCAATTTTTGCAAAACTAAAGGTTGGTCACAAAATTTTCAAATTCTGCAGAAACTTAGGTTTTAAGGACTTTGTAATGCATTTCAGTGGAATAAAAGAACATTGAAATAACCCAGCTGGAGCTATGCTGCCTCTTTTTTCCAGTCATCTAAGCATGTCTGCACTGCATTTTTGAGTATTCCCGCTTGCTTGAATCAGCCACAACATCATGACCTTCAGGAATCGGGTTAGGTCTCCTTTCGTACTCGATCTCAAAGGCATTTAGAGACACTGGACAGCACAACATGGGTCTATGCAAATGGTTACACTTTGAGCCAGCCTGACAAGTCCTGTACTGAGCTGACAAACCATCAAAGTGGAATCCATGTCCAGTGAGTTTAATGTCTGCATAGATTTCCCACATATCCAATTCCAGATGCATACTGCAGAGATACCTGACTGAGCTCTGTAGAGAGCAGGGTTTGGTCCATAAAATTTACTAACTTGTACTCCACGCCGGGCAAAATCAGTTAACATACTTCAAGATCACAGAACGCTCTTGAAAAAGTATACCATGCATGTGACCTGTTGTGTTCACACTGAAAAATTCAAATTACCAAGTTAAAGCTGTATGAAGGCTTTTCATCTGTAACCAGGATTAATTTGCAACCTGGATAATTCTCTCATAGCACAAAAAACTGCATTTATACCTTCCCTTTATTTTGGGAAAGGAACAGGTAATATTTCCCTCCCCATTCCAGTTGTGTTTTCTGGGATGATTAAACTCTTCTCATACCAGAATGATGACTTGGTGATGTGTCACGAAAGTTACCTGATAGTGCTCCAAACATCAAAGCCATCCAAAGGCTTAGAGCCATTGGTATGTCCTCCAGCAAGGTGCACCAGCGTTGGCAGCCAGTCAGAGATATGGATGAGCTCATGACTTTCTACGCCTTTTTGTTTCAGCAAAGGGCTTGCAACAAAGCCTACACCTCTCACTCCTCCTTCCCAGAGGGTCCATTTTCTCCCTCTCAGGGGCCAGTTATTCCCACCTGCTAAAGTTTGTCCTCCATTATCTGAAAAACAAATAAACAAAAAGAATTCTTGGTAAGAAAGAAACAGAATAACCCTCCCCACAACACCTATTCATCCACTTGAAAAAGTATTTTCACAATACAGGTGTGTCATGCAAGTAACTTGCATAGCGCTGTGAAGCGTCCACACAATGTCAAACATTCAGGGTCAAGTAACAAACATATGTTACATTTTAACTTTTACCTACAAATTTCATTAATGAAAAGTTATCACTAGGCAGAAATGATACCATACCAGAAGACAGTAATTTAGAAAGACTGTGCTAAGAACGACTTTTGACCATGATTCAAAACATCATTAGGTATCCAAAGCTTCCAGAACCAAAGACTTCAAAAATTTAGTTTCAACTAATTTAAAGACCACAAGAAGAGTTGCTACCAATGCCATCATTAGCACTCAGAATACACTGGTTTCCAAAGCAGAATACTACGCTTAAAATGGAAACCTGTTATTCCAGTCTCAGGACAATACTCGCACATCTGGTTTAAAAGCAGGTTTTCTTCCAGATTTTTACGCAGCCACACTGATATATAAGGTTAGACAAAACACGGTTTCTCGGACAGAAGGAGAGAGCCCTAATAAAATGAATTGAAACTAGTGAACATAACTGAAGTTATTCAGAAATTGAATTTATTGTTGGTGAGAATAACATATAAGATGGTTACATAAAAAGTTGAATCATGACTACAGAAATATCTACACGAATTAGAGACAGCTCATGGAATGCTTTTCTTTTTAAATCTCTCTGACAAAGCTTCCATGCCGGAATAAAATCCAGATCCTTGAAGTTAACAGTAAGGATTCTCTGAAGTTACTTTTAGTACTGTTATACAGTTGTTCTTGTTCAAACCTACTAAAATGTTTTCAGAAGAGTCATTGCTGACAATTCTGTTAAGCATAATTTTCCTCTATTTTAATGAGGTAAAAATTATTTCAAATAGTAATTGCTGAACTGACATTCAGTGTAATTTGACATGTTCATATTGTATTTTCTGATTAAAAACCATGAATTTGAGGGAAGAAACAAGAAGTCCAACACCTTACAGAAGAACTTTACTGTAACCAGAACAAAATTATTTTCTTTCTGGTTGACAAGAGTTCAAGAAGCATTCGGACAATACTCTTGGGCACATGGTGTGATCCTTGAGGATGGTCCTGTGCAGGGCCAAGAGCTGGACTCGATGGTCCCTGTGGGTCCCTTCCAAGTCCCTTTCAATTCAGCTTATTCTGTGGTTCTGCGTTTAATTAGGGATCAATATAAACCCCCACATCTTTCTACTGCACACAGAAGACCACTTTTTGTTCTAAAAAAGAATAAACCAGGAATACCTGTGAAGACTTTAAAAGGCAGAAGCCTAAGCTAAATGAAGCACTTGGCAAAAACAGAATTATTTGAAAAGAGTTAAATGTCCTGTGGCACAAGTAGCTTCCAGTTGGGCTGCCTATGTGCCCTGCATTTTTGGATTAAAAAGAAATGAATCAAGGGCTCTACCATTATTTCTTGCACAACAATGCTGAGCTCTGAGATCCGAGAATTTAGAGCAGTTGCTGGTTACAACAAAAATTTAAAAAATCAGTTTCAACAATTCCTTCCACTCATAATGTCAACAGGAATTCCTGTCAGAGATACTCATGGGACAGTTTTCAGTAGCTTTTAACCTTTGGTGGCCTTAGAATAAAAGGCATCTTATCCACACTGTATTAGAGCACAGTGTGGACATACAGAGGATTCAGAACTTAAGTATCTTACATACCTCCTTTGTATCACAGACTACTCACTGTCCATACCAACTTAATAGCAGCACATGAGGGATTTTTTCAATTCCTGATTATCAGCAACAAAGTAGCAAGGAAATTATAGGAGTAGGTGGCATTTCTGAAGAATAGTGAGAGAGAAGCGTGCACTTCTCAGGTTACAGTCAAATATTTACGATACTTACGTTTTCCTTGCTTTCTGTAAAAACATTCACATTCTGCCAGTTTCACTACACATTAAATTCCCTGATACAAGGAGTCTACCTAACTACCATCCTGAAAAAACTTGTGTCTTGTATCAGCATTCAGATAGTACACCAAGTTTAAAAGAAAAGAGAAAAACAATTGTGTTTTGATAGCTGATCTGATATGCAATTGAAAAAAATACGACATATGAAACAAGGCTCATCCCCCTCATTTGACTTCTCTTTCTCACATTGCTAGAACACTACTTTTTCCTTCCTCAGGAATTCAAGTTCAAGTGGTCCTTCCTGCGTAATTTCTTGACTGAGTTATCAAGAAAATGCTGAAGGAGGGAAAAGGATGGTTTCTGTTTTGATTATTAAGTTTTGTTTCCTTTCTAGGTAGGCAGAACATAACTGATGTGTCACTAGCAGTTTGTATGTAAGTGACACCTTCCACGTGGCCTGAAATGTTATCGAGGACTTCAAACACCTACAATTTGTTAAAGAGGAGTTTGGTTACATAACAAAGAAAGAATGGAATCTGTATCAATAAAATATAAAGCTAACCACTAAATTATAAAGAGAGAGAGGGAATAAACAAGAAGCCACTGATTGCACAGAGCTCAGACCTGGCACTCAGCAAAGTCCACTCAGCACTGTAACTGCTGTTCTGGTCGGTTTTACCTGAAGGAGTACGTCTGGACAGCAAGAGACAAGATGGGCATCAGCTGTGTTATGTGTGTGTTCAGGTACATTTCCCCTAAGTCAAGAGCCGTGGACGTAGATATTGATGCTAAAAGCTTGCACGGGTTCAGAAAGCCACTGAAGAAGTTAAAGATGAAAAAGTAATTTACAGTTCCTATATGAAAACACCTGTCTCAGAAGTTTCTTCAGCCACAAAACTGCTGAAGATCTGCAAGTTTTCACAAAAGTTTCCTAGACACGTGACACCAAGAGGGGGTGCCTGGCTAGACAGTCCCTTCATCTGTGGAAGTACAACCATTCTCATTTTCCCCCAGATGAAATACTCCTTACTAACTCCTTATGCTAGTCTACCCAAGTATCTTAAACATGGAACAAATTTGAAAGTCCATGTGGAAACTCCCAGTAGTTTAAAACACACACTGAAAATCCACTTAGGTATGAGACAAATGGAATCATTGTTCCTTCATGTTCTACACTGGGTTCATATCCAATTCTAAATCCATTTCAAAACAGTGTTTTCTGAACTACTTATCATACATTTTTTGTAACTGTTTCTCTCCATGACTTATCCTAATATCTTATGTCAGAAAACAGTCTCCAGAGCAAAGATTTTGGAATCAAGCTACCTACACATTGTGGCCCTGGTTTGTAAGATTGCTTAGTATTAAATTTTCAGCCTTGCTACTTCAACTGAAAACACAAGCCTCTCCCAGGCATGATACTTCATTATATCTTTGCTGCAGACAAACACCAAATACGATTTTCATTAAAAATACTGAAATAGTGTGGAAAATGTAGTGAGCATATGTTTCTTATCTGTAAGAATATTTTTTGCAATTACATCTATATAATTTAGACTACAGCAGTACCCACAATATACTAGGGGTATTAAAATACCATAAAACTAACCAGCTCTTGTCCTTGAAGAAAGGATGAAAGGGGAGATAATAAGGCTGTATCAGAAATTATGCCACTTGGCATAAGCATTATCTAGCCAATTTGTACAGCTTTGTTTGCTTTCTTGAATGTAAGCATCACGCATTTTTAAAGAGCTTTATTGCTTGCTTTGCTTGGCTTGGCTTGCTTTGAGAGACGTTTAGCTACCGTTATTTTCTTACAGCATTAATCACTCTTATTACGCATTATTTTAAGGAAGGGGGTATCTAGATGCTTTATTTCCATTCTCATGGAATTTTCTTCTACAAGGTGAAATTTGTGGCAACAAAGGAAAATATGAGGAAGAGACAGTCTCACTAATACGAGAATGGGCTGAAACTGAATTTGTAGCAGGTGCTACCACCAACAATGAAAAAATGCACAGCACATATACGCTGGGTAAATGACAAAACAAGAGAATAAAGGAGAGCAACAGAAGCATCCTGGCCACTTTAAAAGGTAGTTTCCATCAAAGCTGAATCAACATCAGCTTCGATGAAACAAGCTGAAACAACAAAAATACGTTGCAAAGTACCTCCATCTCAAAACAATTTGGGTAAAAATAGGACATATTTTCGACACAGAAAATCAGAGATTATAACCTATTCTTACAGTGCAGGTGATTGCCTTTCAAACTACTGTGGTTCTCTTATTAAAAATATTGAAAAGGAAGGGTTACTTTAAAAAATATACTTCATAAAAACCTTTCAACATAAGAAAAATAGATGCAAAGTAAAGCTTGTGTGTCTTGAATATACAATACAAAAAATGAAGGCAAATGTTCTTCCCACAAACATCTGCTTTTGTAAGTAATATTCACTGTCATATACATGAGAAAGAGTTTAATTTGCTAAATCTGTAATTTCTAAACTGTAAGAGATGTTTTGCAGGAGTTTTTAAAGGAATCAATAAACAAAACTAAACAGAGAGGCCCTTCTGTTTCTCCCACATACTTCTCTGAAGAGTTGCCAGTTGCCAAACATTTTGACTAGCGCAGTGTATATATACAGTGATGTGGGATGTATGTAACTAGTAAGCAGTTTAATGACTAAGACTTCTTTAAAGAAGAGACGGACAATAAAACAATTCTGAGAACAATAATTAATGAAGCATGGATTCAAGTCTTTGGATGGACTCACTTTCTTAAAAAAATACCCTGGAACTGAAGCAACAGTCTGCTTTGCACTACGAAGATAACCACTGGAAATAGATGCTCACAACTGTGGGGAAAGCTTCATTTGGGATTTGTACCTCACTAGACAGTAGAAAACCAAAAAAAGGCAAAAGTGTTGATTTAAGAACAAACTCTGACAAATGTCCTTCCCAGGATCATAAATATCTCTTGCTTGCATGCATTCATTGCCAAGACAAATCCACAGCAGTTGCTGAACTCAGGGGCAATATTCATAGCATTAATAGATTTGTTAAAACTTTAGGCATCAGAGCTCACTTCTCTGAGAAATTCAGTTTAGACTGATCAATGGGCTTGAAAGTTACTTTTAGGAAAAGAAATTAAATGGAAACAAGTACTATAATACTGTGTAAGGCCAGCTCTCTAAGAATGCAAGCTTAATCTCCCCCAGTCGTTCGCATTAAAAAAAAAATCAGTTTCTGTCTATGCAGTGGAATGAAAAACTTATTTTAAAAGCTATAGAGAGACCTTTATGTTTTATTTTTTGGATAGTGGGCAAAACACTATAATAAGAGTTTCCAAAGACCACCTAAGTACAGTATGGACAACACCCTAGCTTCTCCACCACTTGGACATGTGGACCAAACAACTTCCTCCTGTGATTTCTACTGCCTGCACACACTATCTCAGCAGGTTTTGATCACAGTCCTGCTTCACATTAATGGTTTAGAATAGAGGTACTATTTTCTCTGCAAATAGGCCAGGAATTAGTCTTAATTTAAAGATTTTTCTTGCTGGTTTTAGGTAGGGCTTAAGCGTGTCAATTAAAAATGGTAAATAGTACATTAAAACTTTTTGCTTTTTTTTTGGTCAAGAATCAAAGAATCAATGTGCCTTCTTGTACAGCTACCTATTTTGTTCCAACAGACCAGGCCTTGTTTCAATTACACTACAGAAAAGTCAATTTTATTTTTCTTCCTAACAGAGCATACTTTTTTTGTCTCCCTTGTGACACTCAGGTTGCTGCATTCTTCTTTCAACCACAACTGAGCTACACCCCACAGTCCCGCTGACATGCCTGGCAAATTGTTCTAGACAAGCTCTTCCGAGAGGGCTTCCTGGAATTTCTCCAAAGATTCATCCAGGACTGTATTTGATGCTGTTGTTAAGCAGTTTTCACTCCAGCATTTGTCTTCAGTTTGCATTTTCTTAGTTCAAGTAATAAAGAGCTACCTTTAAGTCTCCTTACTAGGGGAAAAAAAATCACTCTTGCTGACTACTTGTGTTAGATAGTACGAATACTTCACAAACTTACACATCATTTACATAAACTTTCTTTAATTTCTATTTGTTCTACACCTTCCATTCTGCTGAGATAAGTGTTTTTAAGTTTGTGATATATATTATACTGATACCTTCAGTTTTAACTTTCATATTTTTTAGATTTTGTACTGCATTAGTGTGTCTGTAACTCTGGGTTTCTTGTATAGTGCTAACAGCTCTTCTCCTAGCCTGGCTAGACAAAACACACTGTTTCCAGCCCGAAGAACCAAGGACACTTGCAGCTTCAGACCCCAAGAATGTAAACAGCCACGGATTGAGAGGGGACAGTCCGAAAGGATGGGACTGCGTGGACTGAAGCTGTGGTTGGACAGTTGGCCCGAATTTGTAAATGGGCCAAAACTTATAAAAAGGGCGAGAACGCGTGACCCGGGGTCCATCTTGGGGGTCCATCTTGTGTGTAGTCTTGGCCAGGCTTTTGTACTCCCAGGATGTGTCCTGTAAAGGCCTTTCAATAAATATCCATTTTATTCTTTAACTCTGTCCAGCCTCTGTTCCAGGTAGCCTTCTTTTAGGCATCAATACACCCTTGATAACAGTATCAGAACTGTAATTCCATGTCCTAATAATCTTCATGCTCAAGGTAAATTTAACAATGGTTTTTGGCATTTGTAGAACAAGAAGAGATATGGAAAACCTTTATGACAATAACTTAGGAAAATACAATAGTAACTAATTAATTCCTACAAGAAAAATAACAATCTTAAGAAAAGAGTTCTCCCTCAGCACAGCAATCCAATAGGGTATTTCTGAACTGTTTTTCTCTGTATACCTAAGAGCACAACAAATTCTGCATAAACAAATTCTAGCACTAAGTAACAGAAGACCAAAAGTGCTTGATATCACACACAATCTCACACACATAATTAACCATGTCAAACGTTTTGTGTTAATGGGGTTTACAAATTTAAATATTTCTTGGATACTTACATTCATTTTTTAAAACAGCTATCCAAAAGTTTAATTTATCTGTATGTATATAACTCATATATCCACAGAGCAAGAAATAACCAACCAACATTTAGAATCTGACTGATCAGGAATCGGTCAAAAAAATAAAAAAGGAAAAAAAGTGAGAGAAATCAAGTGCAATGAAGTGCTGTGTGCCAAGAAAATCTTTGACTACGAAAACACTTTTCTATCCTATGCAGAACACAGCCCAAATAAATAACTACAAATAATAAATCTGCAAGGGAAAAGAAAGAAGCAAACTAAGTATCTAGGATTATATAAATACAATTAGATATCATGAACCAATTCAATCTTTGTTCATCACATACTCATGATAACTTCGACCAACCATTAAGAGTCTTTAAAGATCTAGTATAACATTTCTGTCTCCTGGCTACCAACACCCAGGTCTCCTTTTTCCTGAAAACAGTTACAAAACACTCGCCAAATAGTCCTTATGTACCTACAGTACTTTTCAAATCCAACACTGGCATGCCCCAGCTCTTTTTTCTGTTTTCCACCTGTCTTTTAGCTCCTGTCTTTTCTGAATTGATGAATTTCTCTGAAGCTGCAACAGAAAACTCTCATGCTCTTTGATTTCTCCTCAAGGGCCCCTGCAGTAAGCTGATCTAGCACACATCTGTCTGATATGTAAACCATGCCAAGCTCTGTTTGAAAGCCCTGTCTAAAGCCACACAATATTTATAAAGTAAGTACAGACCAGAAGAAGAAAACAACTTTGACTGATTTTATAATGCAGGGTATTTCAATATGTTATCAAATAAAAGCATCTTCAAAATAAGGAGAAAAAAACCTCTTAAGCTTCCGCTTCTCCTGAAACCAAAGACTGCTAACACCCTAAAGTCATCGACTATACATAACCTAGCAAGAAATACATGCATAAAAAGTTTGAAGGGGAAATGTGGTCAATAATAACTCCCATTCCAGTTTCTTGCTTCTGATTAATACATTAATGGCTTTGTGAAGATAAGAGTGAAACTAAGGTGGTTTCTCTTTGCTAAATGGAACAGAATCCCCTCCTATACGCTCCCTCATCGCATTTAAAATAAATAACGGTTGTAACTCCGAAGGATGTTTATATTCCAAGTGCATCCCCCATCTCTCCCGACCAAACAGAAGAAATACGTCCATATGGCAGACAGACAATAAGAAAAGGAGGACAGGACAGGGCTGACATATGACCAAAAGTATGCTGGGAAGCACTGAATTTTACAAATTAAATTTTCTAAGTGCAGAGACTGTCCAATAGCTGGCAGCACCTAGGTGTTTTTATTCAGTAAAAGCGTTCGGAAGTTTATTTTGAATACATTCGGGTTTCTTCCTCTGCTTCTGGAAGCAGCGTGACTCTCTTAGAACAAACCTGGTGCTATTATCAAAATAATATTATGGATCTAATTAAGAGGCATATTTACAGCAGCTTTTGGGAGAAAAAAAGCAGGAAGTAGGGCTGCTGCTACCGTGCTTACAGCAACTCTTTATAAGCAGCAACCAGCCAAAACCAGCGCACCCACACCTTCAGATGTACAGAAAATACCGGACCTCAGACCTGCTATATTTGTATTTTAGGCTGCAAGTTGTAAGGTAAGAAAAGAGGATGCCATGTAAACTGTGAAGACAGGAGCTGGTGGAAAACTAGTTTTACATTTATTGCTGATCAGTCATATACAAGAAAAGAGGTCACTGACTTCACATGAAGCAGAGGCACTGAGGTGCACATGGCCCACAAGCAGGCTGACAACCTTAGGGGATCATTATTTCACTTTTCTCCAGTGTCATTTGAGGAGGAGGAGAAGAAATTACTACTTCGACCTAACACCCTTTTTGTTTTCTTTCAAAAACAAAAAAGAAAAACAAAAAAGAAAAACAGAAAAGAAAAACAAAAAAGAAAAACAACCCAAAACCCCACTTCCAGGGATACGAAGCTGCCAAAACTTAGAACTAAAATGCAAACAGCAGAGACAAATGATCTAATATACAGGAATTAAAGCCTCAGGGCTCTTCCCAGAACCCGTATTTTCCATCCTAATATCCTGTACCCCCTCTTTCTTGGAGTTTATTCGAGAGGAAGCTGCTCTGATTGCCTTCTGTCACTCCTCTGGCACACAATAATCAGAGCAATCTGGAGTTAATTTAAGCAGTTTAGCACATCAGGATACAGCTGGGAAAGGTTTTGGGAGAAAGGCTGGGGAGGAAGAGCAGGGCTGCACACAGTCCAAGCAAGCCTGTACACAGGAAGGTGGTGCAGATGGGCACCTTCCAACACCATCACCTGCAGACAGGGAAAACTGTCCCATGATGAAACCCTCCAATCAGACCAGAAACAGCAGAAACCTCAGTGCAAGGAATTTAGCAGTCCATTCCTAAAAGCAGGAGTGGCAGGGTCACTGCTTCGTGTAAGGAGTATTACAGCTGATCCTTGGTCATCCAGTCGTAACCCAACCCCTCCTGTGTATCCATCACTTTTCTATTTCACCCTCCATAAGCCAGATGTCTTTTTTTCTTCTTAAGTTTAGACACATGCATTGGTTTTACACAGTGCAAACGATGACTTGATTCCGGCCATTGGACAGATTTACATCTGTTTTCTACATCACTTTTGTTTGAGTTCTTAATCACTTGGGGCCCTAGCTATACCCAGAATATATCGACTGAGTTCAGTACCAGAAAGAAACACATACCTGCTGGCAAAAAAATATAAAAATGAAACAAAAGTCTTTAGTTATTACTTACCACAGGGGACATTTTTTAAAAGTGCAGCATGCACCTTAGGAAGAAGTATGTGTCTGTAAGCTAATTCTCACACCAAGCACATAAACCACAAAAACTGAAACTCTTTACTCCAAAGAGTAAAGAAAATAACATTCTTTATAACACTGGTCTTACAGGGCGGATGAAAAAGGCTAATTGCTTTCTGATTAGTTGTAACTGTTTTGCTTGCTGTGGCATTCTCCCGGAGATTATGATGAAAAGAAACAGGTAAATTAACTGAACAAGGTGGAAATGCAACAGTCTTGTATAGGTACATCCAGCATTGTCTAAGGCCCTCCCAACAGCCTCAACTTTTGCTAAATGCAACCAAGATTACAGGGGAGGAAAGGGGTTATTTTATTAGTTAATATGGTGACAGAGAAACACAGGTAATGGAGAGTAACAGAAGTTTACATAAATAATATCTGTTCCCTTTAATGACCTAAGTAGTGCTTTTAACCAGCTTTCATAAATCCATTTTTCAGCAATGGATTATGTTTTCCAGGCAGGGAAACGGCAGACAACCTATTTGCTGAACGAGTGTTTCAGAATAGTTTTTGCTTGTTATTTATCTATTTAACATCTCTGCTTTGTTACAAGTAACAACAGCTGAATAACATATTGCTGAATCTAAAAGAAAGGATATTAAGCTGGACAAAACTGAACCTGTGTTTTCTAAAAAACAGAAAACACTAGTGTTTACAGTTGTGCCTAATACCCTCCCGTCCTCCATTTTGTCACATCAATGTTACGTTCAAGTGAGTGACAAGAAGGAACACTTAAATTTAAAATTTTTAACTTATTAATGATTATTTTTATTCCAACTTGGTGATTTTTTCCCCCAGCTACATGCCAAAACATGCCCTCTTTAATTACTCCCATGTCTGAATCTCTGCAATCTGCCTGCACCATGCTAGTTCAGTAAGGTCACCAGCAATTTCCTGTTGGCAGGATCCAACCTTTCTCCAGTATCATCATCCTTGAACTTTCTGCCACTCTAGATCATATTTCCTGAATCCTGAAGTTGTGAAATCTCTCCTCTTGGCAACATCTAGCTGTACAGACCACATTCAGTCCTCAAATATACACTATAACTCTCAGAGATTTTAAAGGCGAGTTGTTCATATGCACAACAGAAACAACTGTAGACTTCAAAGCAATAGTCAAATTGCATATTTTGCTCTTTATGGGCATTATAGTTCTAATGGGTTTGTGCCTAATGATCATTCCCTAGAACATTTACCCTGGAAACTCGATCCTTTACAGGCTATTTTTTTTTCCTTTTCTGCTCCTGAAAGTAGGAAAGAAGCAGAAAAATCCATAATGCACTAACAGATTCCTCTGCTCAAAGACAGTACTACATTATAAACAGAACTTTAGCCCTAGATGATCAAATGATTCACAGTACACCCACACTTCAGAAATAAGCTAATCCTGTAATTTTCAGAAGACATCTTGCCTTCTTTTCTCTGCAAATTTCTTATCTAATGTAGTGGTATTAAAGCCATAAAGCACATCTGCTTTGTGATTCAACCTGTGCTTGCCAAATTAATTCCCCCACTATTGCTTGACATCCCTGATGCCACCAACAGTCAGAATTTATCACCTCATTTATATCATTGACCCACAGATCCTTCCTCAGCCTGCTTAGTCCTACCCTCCATTAAGAAGTATTCCGTCATAGGGGTAGGTCACTGCAACCGAGGGGTGACGAGAGGTGATGGTGGCATCTCAAGCAGTGAGCTCCCCTAATCTCCACATTTACAGCTGCAGTTTTATGTTCCTGGAAAAGGACTTCTGCCCTCATGAGTAACCACAACCTGACCCATATACGAGTGTGTCCAGAAGTCACATTTTCCCTCTACTCCCATTAAAGCAGGGGAGTTTTACTAAATCCTACTTCAGATTTCTCTCAGGATTACGGAATATGTGACCCATTAAATTCAGCAAGGTCTTCAGGTCCACGTTTTCCCAAAGCCTATCTCCTCATTTGCCTTAGGCTGCAGGAAGGCTCTGACTGAACTAATTTAAAGAACAGAGGTTATTAAAACCTCTCAGATCACACAAGAGGTCAACAGCCCTGAAAAAAGGCTAGTATGATTGTCAGTATGCTTACTCTTCACACAGTTTTGTCGAAATTATCTAGATTAATAAATCAAAACCACTGTAGCTATTTAAAATGTTCAAGCTACCCAAGGTCACTTGGAGAGAATCACAGGAAGCCACATGTTGGCCCTGAGCAGCTGAGAGACCTCAGGGGCAATTGCCTGTGAAAGGAGACACCTGTGGGCAGAAAAAGCCCCTAACCTTAGCTCCACACATCAGCATCACTGTCTACACAGCTATTCTTCCTCCTTAGGCATGCATTTTTCCTTTTAGGTATTTTTTTTGGCTGCGTTTTTTTGTTTGTTTGTTTTTGGGGTTTTTTTGTTTGTTTTTTGGGTTTTTTTGCCATTGTATTCTTTCCGGTACCTTTGACTTTCTAATGAACTGTAACGGATGGTCAGCAATAATTTCTCTCTCTGAGTCAATACAAACAATTTGTGGCCAGTAAAATGTAATTATTAAATTGTTTTAAACAAAGGCTTTGCTTTTTCAATCCTTTGAAATCACTGGAACAAAGCCTGATGGCAGCAGAATGTGTGATACATTCAAATAGGCAGATATCAATTTATATCCCCTGCAGTCAGAACTGCAATTACGTACAACTTTAGAGAGAAAAGTAATGGAATGCACCTTTTGTTTTTTAGCCCCCATGAGTAACCGAAGAATAGCGTCGAAAAAATTTGGGCTTAACAAAAAATAAAACATGCAGAGGATATCTTTCTTCATATCCACTTGTTACAAATGCTTATTTGATCGTAAAATGTGTTACAATGCTTCAGTGCAAACAAGAAGTAGACTTAAAGCAGACTTAAAGAGATGTAACTATTAAAATTCTCATTAAGTTCTGCATACCAGATGTCAGCATATGCTATTTCATTGTTGATTTGATAAAGTATACTCCTGCAAGTTATCAGAAGCAGTACAATGCTTCAAAACATCCAGTTCTCTGCAGTGATCAGTAACAATCTTTTGCATAGTCTAAACACGGAGATCATCTATAATACAAGAAGTCAGTAATGAAAAGCCTGCACTACATTTGCTGCATTATTTGGTTTTATGTGTAAGTAGGTTAAAGCCATTTAGTCTAAAATATAAGTGAAATTACTTCTGCAGACTTCTGGTTCTTCCCAAGCAGTTCAAGCAACTCTGGAATCTTAATACACAATTCAGGGTCAGCTCACTTCAATGTACACAAAGCTCTGGCTGTATTTTAACTTGAGAAAACACAATTGGAGGTCAAATGTAAGAGCAAGCACAGGCAGCATTCCACACGGCAGCAGTGCCCAAAGTTCAGATAAAAGTGGGGGTGTTTCTTCCTGCTTAAAGAGAAACGTAAAGATAGATGCTGTATTGTAAGAGACAGATACTCCAGTCATAGAAGGCATGTGAAGGTATCTAGAAACACAGAGATTTCAAAAGGGCATAAAGAGGTATAGAGAAAACAGTAAGGAACTGAAAAAAAACCAAACAAAGAACCTTCCAAAAGCTGGGAAAATTAGCCTATTAGTTTCAGTGTTCGTATGAAGAGAGGAAAAAAAACTGCAGCGAACACTGCAGCAAGAGCTCTCAAAGCCATTTTCACATCAGACACTCAAGTGATCTAATACACTTACCTGGGGACAAATCTCAGCATTCACTGCCTAATAACTAACACGCTCATGGATTTCAGTGTTTCTTCTGGTATTTTTAACTCAAAAATCTGTAAAATGGATGGTTTCCTTTGCATTCAGCCCATCTATATCCTGACCATCTAAGTATATTCTGTTGGTTTTACTCTCCCATTAATTAAGGCAGAGAGGGAAAATCTCACTCTTTTAATGCACTGAAGTGATATTGCCCACAAATATTGATACATTCTATTCTATGTATAAGAATAACATAAAATAATGAAAAGTGAAAGAAAGAACAGATGTGTAGAGCTTTTACTTGGAAGTTCTTAGCTTTTTCTGTAGAGTTTAGCCTAGCAGCATACTTTAATTCTGGAATATTCATAAATATACGAAACAGATGTACTAACCAAACCACAGTTTATATGAACATATATGAAAAAAACGAAAAAGCAGGGAAGGAAAACAGATCCAGAACATCTCAGCAGGGATTCAAATAACCTTTTTCAGACTCTACTCATCTGACTAAGGCCATCTCACAACACCTGCAACTTCTTCCAAATTCTTAACCCAGACCAGAAAATGTTGCATGCTTCTTTCCCAATTGAATCAATGATTGATTTTCCCTGTGTTTCTATAGGGCTGTCACTGACTGACAAAGTAAGCCCCTTGGAGAAGCAATATTTCTAAATAAATACTAAAGCTTTGTGACAGACAGTTCTGTGTTGTTTCAAACAATATTTATCAGTTACAAAGGAAACCTAAAAATGTACGTATATAAAATATCAAATGTCAGTCTATTTGTTTTAGTTCTATTAAGCAATTATTGAAAAAAAACCAGAAATAAAAAAATTGTAAAAAACTAAGAAATTCCAGTTTGATAATTTTGTATGGTCTTCTATAATATAACATACTGGTAGAGTTCTCAGTCCTGAGAGGTAAAGAGTGAAGACAGGACCCTGAATTTTAGGAAAGCAAACTTCCAGCTCCTTAAGAAGCTAGTCAATAGGACCCTCCAAGAAAGTGCCCTCCAGGACAAGGGAGCAGAACAGAGCTGACAGATCATTAAGGCTTTTCCATAGATGGAAAAAGCTCCTGAACCCTAGGCATATGAAACCAGGGAAGAAAGGCAATGGCTGAGTCAACCTACCGGTAAAACTGAGGCGCAAGAAGAAAATGCACAGGCAGAGCATTCCACAATGTGGAAGGAGGAACAGGTGTTCTGCAAAGAGTATAGAGATGAAGTCCAAGGCATGTATCAAGGTATGGCTGGAGCTGTGCATCCCTTGGTAAGGGATGCAAAGAGTAACAAGGGCTTTACAGCCAGGATAGGAAGGTCAGGGGAAGTGTACCCCCACAATGGACACGACTGACAAACTGGTAAGAAAGAATGAGGAGAAGGCTGAGGTACTCAACATTTTTGCCTCAGTCTTCACTGACATTCTCTTTTCTCACACCTCTTGAGTGGATGGGAAAGAAAGGGAATGGGGGAGCAACTGTAAGAGAAGATCAAGTTCGTGACCACCTGAGGAATTTACATAAATCTACAGGACCTGACAAGATGCATCCCAGAGTCCTGAAACTGATAGCACTGCCAATCCACTCCCCACAATATTTAAAAAGTCATGGCAGTCAGGGCAAGTCCCAGGTGACTGGAAAAGGGAAATGTGGTACCCGTCTTTAAGGAGTGCATAAAGGAGGACCCCGGGAACTACTGAGCTGTCAGCCTCACCCCCATGCCTCAGAAAATGATGGAACAGATCCTCTTAGACGCTGTGCTCAGGCACGTGGAGGACAGGGAGGTGATGTGGGACAGCCAGCGTGGCTGCAGGAACGGCAAGTTCTGATCCAGTCTGATCAATCAAATGGCCTTCTAAAACAAAGTGACTACATCAGTGGACAAGGGAAGAGTTATGGATGTTCTTTATCTGGACTTCTGTAAAGCCTTTGACACAGTCCCCCAAAAACATCCTTCTCTCCAATTTGGAGAGATGGATTTGATGGGTGGGCTGCTCACAGCATAATGAATTAGCTGGATGGTCACACTCAGAGAACTGGTCAATGTCTCAATTTCTGGCTGTAGATCAGTGATGAGCGTTGCCCCTCGCGGGTCCGTGCAGGGACCAGTACTGATTAATATCTTCACCAATGACACAGACAGCGGGATCAAGTGCACTCTTGGCAAATTTGCAGATACCTTCCAGATGAGTAGGGCGGCTGACATGCCTAAGGGATTGGATCTCTTCCAGAGGGACCTGGACGAACTCCAGGAGCAGGCCCATGGGAATATAATGAGTTTCCACAAAACCAAGTGCTGCACCTGGGTCAGAGCAGCCCTGGTACCAACACAGGCTGGGGATGAACAGACCAGAGCAGCCCTGCCCAGAAGGACTTGGGGGTGCTGGGGGGTGAGAGGCTGGACATGACCCAGCCATGGGCACTCCCAGCCCAGAGAGCCAAACGTGTCCTGGGCTGCATCCAGAGCAGCGTGGGCAGCAGGGCCAGGGAGGGGATTCTGCCCCTCTGCTCTGCTCTGCTGAGACCCCACCTGCAGTGCTGCATCAGCTCTGGGGTCCCAGCACAGGAACGACATGGAGCTGCTGGAGTGAGTCCAGGGGAGGCCACCAAGATGATCAGAGAGATGGAGCACCTCTCCTGTGAGGACAGACCTAAAGAGTTGGGATTGTTCAGCCTGGAGAAGGCTCCATGGAGACCTTATAGCACCTTCCAGTACTTCATGGAAGTTTCTAAGAAAGATGGGGACAGACATATAACCATGGTCTGTTGTGACAGGACAAGGGGTGATGATTTTAAAACTAAAAGTGGGTAGATTTAGGTTGGATATAAGGAAGACATTTTTTTAGTATGAGGTTGGTGAAATACTGGTACAAGTTGCCCAGAGAGGTGGTAGATGACCCATCTGTGGAAACATTCAAGGCCAGACTAGCAACAAAGTTCTGAGCAACCTGATCTAGCCGAAGATGCCTCTGCTCACTGCAGGGGCCCACTCCTAGAGTCTGATTAGAAGACAGTCTCTTTCTTTCTCACAGGAAGTGAAAGACATTTCATGATTTGGATACCTAAGATGGGCAATCAGAGAAAAGGACAGAACCTCATATTCACCGGGTCCCAGTAAAATAAGCAAGACCAAATTCCTTACTTCCAAACACTGAATCTCCTCCTTTCCTCTCCTCACAATTCTGATACATTTCCACTGTGCAGCACACGAGCTCAGAATGACCAAAGCTTAAAAAGAAACTCAAACTCTCATGAGTTTGGGACTTCTTCCCCCTTCTCTTATTGTGCTAAAGCATTATGATATTTTACAAGTTGTAAACAGTAACAAAAAAACCACACTTCTAATCCTGAATCTTACTGCATATAAAGCAATCCTACCCCTGTACCACTGTCAGCCAGGCAGCAAAATTCCCTTAACAGAGGATGAATTACAATGGATGACAGACTGAGGACAGGTTTTTCAACCATCTTTGTCTCACTGTTCCAAACGAGTACGAGCCACTAAACTGGACAACAGAAGAGGCTGCTTCTTCCTCACTTCCATGTAATTCTGGCTCTGTTTTCCAATACTGAGATTTTTATTTTTCTCTCTGATATTGTAATATTGCACTTTAAAAATCAAATTCAACTCAGCTTTGAATACCAGCAACTACGTAGGCTCCCTTAATCTACAACTAAGCAATAATGAGTGTAACAAATATAGAAAAGGATGGCAGAAATAAGATGGCATATTAAATTCATCCACAGATTAGTTCTGTAAACATTTCTTACATGCTGTCTATCTCATGCTCCTTTGAAGGACTGAGGCTTTTTAGGAGCAATCATGCTCTTAAACTTAATCAGAACCACATGGAGGTCAGCATGAGGGTCCATCCAACTGAAGCAGAACTGGAAAGTATATTAAAAGTTAACTACAAAATTATTTCATATGTAACTTACAGAGTTTAAGAAGCCGATTTAACAATGTTAGTGTCTTGGTATTGTTGAAAACAGAGCATGTCAATGAAATGACTCATTCTACCTTCAATATTTCTACAAATCAGATTTCTGAAGTTTGCAACTAAAAATAAACCAAAGGCATAACACGCAAACATCCTCAGACAAGTGAAAAAGACAGAAAGCCAGATAAAACCCCTATTCCTACGCCTTTCCTTCTATTGCCTGTTTCTGATGGGGAGACTACA
Organism: Melanocharis versteri; assembly: GCA_013397845.1. Classification (NCBI taxonomy): domain Eukaryota; kingdom Metazoa; phylum Chordata; class Aves; order Passeriformes; family Melanocharitidae; genus Melanocharis; species Melanocharis versteri. Next base: position 107,468 of record VZTG01002535.1, on the reverse strand, counting down.
GAAGAGCCAAACTCCTGCAGTTTCATTTACATTAAGTGTTGACATCTCTATTCCATAATGCAAATCTGGACCTTGTACAATTTTGTCTTAAACACTATTGAAATTACAGAGGCAGTAAACAGTTCACAGTAGTAAAGAGCAAAGAATGGGAACTACAAGCAAGAGCAATTCAACAATTTAAAACCCTCACAGTTATTTAGCAGACATGATACCACCACATATCATTTTATATGTGTTATACGTATTATGTTATTTAAAAATGAAGTGATGTATATAAGCAGGAGACAAGTCTACTTGTCTACTAATAGGTCATGCCTAATATTTGTACACAATTTTGAATGTAAACTACAATCAGCTGCCAATATCAACAAAACAAGCAGGCAGCTAGAGCTTGGTTTGGTTGGGGTATTTTAGTTTTGTGTGTGCATTTTGCATGTGTGAAAGTCAATTAAATAGCAGTTACTAGTGCCAGACACAATATGAGCAAACATTAGACAGCATCAATGCACAGCTCTGTAAATGCATCTCATTTCTGACCTCCAACATTCTTGCTGAAAGTCTAGGTCACAGAACAGGACTTCAGAGCCCTTCCTTTGTGTGATTTAAGCTCATGGTTGTGAGTCAGAGTTAAACAGAGAGCACTGTCAATAGTACCGGTAAAGGATCACATTCAGAGAAAATTTCTCCCCTCTGATCTTCACAGCATAAATAATGCTTATTCTGTACATGTTCCAAGTGCAGAACTCCCATTGAGGTTTCATTAAAAAAAAAAAAGAGTACAGAATACACAACAGAGATCTACACTGCGGATAGGAGACTCGCAGCATGAATTAGAGAATAACTTTGCCCTTAATTTGAACTCATGTTCTTCCCTGCTTCCTCACATTGCATCTGAAAGATCCATGCGTTTTTCAGTTGTGCCACAAGTATGACAGAAGAGCAATCACACGCCCTCTGACGACTCATACAAAACACGTATTTCCAACAAAATGAACCAAAATCATTCGGCAAGACCAGCTGATGAAAAAACATCTGTTGTGTACTTCAGTCTGATGTTGTTTACTCACAGTGGAAAGAATAACCTCGATGGTTCAATATTCAATGGCAGAAATGTCACTTTGTCTCCACAGTGCTGACAACATTACTGTATTTTCAGTGCTTGATACAGATTTATTTGTGTATGTGTGATGGAGGCACTACTGAAAGCCTTTCAATTAGAAGGCTAGAAAACTACAATAGAAAACTACACCTTCTAATATAAAATCCTGCTAATGTAATTCTTGTTGTGCTTTGAATACAACCACAGGGGTTTTATTTTCCATCAAGGGAATATAATACTTCTCCTGCATCAGAGCACCATTTGCTGAACAACTTTCCTGAGCATTTACAAAGTGACTTTTTTTGAGCTGTGCTCATATAAATCAACCTCTATGGTCTTTTGCAACTCACTAGACCTGTCTCTTTATTCTCCTGACTTTTCCAAAATTGGGGGGAAAAGCCTCATGGGAAAAGAAATTGATGTACACAAGCTTCCACTGGTTACAGACTCAGCCCTACAAAAGCTGCAAAAGCTGCATGAACAATGCCCTTTTCCATCCCACTGAAATTTTTTTTTTTTGCTTCTCGGTACAGCTTTCATGATAGCAGCAATCCTAGCACAGACAGTTTCAGCTGAGTGCTTTCATTGTGAGCAGCCTCAGTAACTAAACAGGTCTCAGTAGTTACAGACCCTGCTGTGTCAAGGTCTACAGCAGCACACACCATCACTAGACACGACAGAAACACAGAAAGATATTTTAACCCAAAACCAACAGGAATAACCTGACAAACTGCTCATATGTCTGCAGTGAGCAAGTTAGACAAGACACTGTCAGGAAAACTGTGGATTTGTCCCACCAACAGGAGAAGTGAACTTGACCACTTTTTGGGTGTAGAAAATTCTGACACAAAGAATAAAGGCTTCTCAAACACTATTACGGAGAACAAACCAGTATAGTTTAAGAGTAACCATAGTTTAAGGCAACCTTTTCGGAGCTGTGGGAAATTATTAAACATTATTGTTAATACACAAAATGAGCTGTTTTCAGCATTCATCTCATTCTGAGGAAAAAAATTATTAGCTGACTTAGCTATTAATATGCTTAAGTCAAAGCTTTATACAAAACTGGCCAGTTTGCAAAATTCTGGGCAAAATTCACTTCCAAGTTTCATTTACAAATGAACTTCATTTCAAGCACTGGCATTCGCTAAAAACAGGAAGAAAAATTCAAGATTCAACCTATGATGGAGTTTTTAAACATGAAGACAAAAAAGAAGTAAATGTCTCTGGCACAAGGTCACTCCCTGCTCAGGAACTCGGCTTTGGAGTGTTAGGTTTTGCATGGAAAAAGCTGGGTGGGTGAGGAGGGATTAATCCTAGATGGAAGGGAAGATAAATAAACATTTCCTACAAAACATTCTGGGTTTTCATGGGATTTTAAAAGGAGAAGGGGGGAGGGAGTCAATATACTGACTATCAACATCTTTCAGTATTGATTTTAAATCCATTCCCACCATAACATTTCCACCTTTGACAATATATTCTTAAAAATCTAGTCTCATTATTATTATCTGCATCACATGACAGAGCACATATTTTCTTATTTCTGAAAAAATTATTCCTATCACTCATACTTTAACATGGAAAAAGCCTGGAAAAAAACCAAAACATAGAATCCAGCAGAGTACAAAACACCAACCAAATGCACCTTTCACTGTCATTGACATGTAACAATTCTAACCAATGCAAGTACACTGATGTCAGAACCTTTGCCTGTATAAAAATAAGATTAAATAAACAAGAAACAGAAAAATAATACTTGGGAATAGATGAACTGAAATAACTAGTGTGATTGAAGGCGCTTGCAGCTGAGGCACCTGTGCTTATGCTTATTTCCACTCAGGAAGCAGCAGATGCTCAGGCAATAGATGCCCAGGCATCTTCCTCACTGGCAACACATCAAACCTCTCAGAAACCTCTGAAAGACCAATTAAAACAAGTCTTCAGGTCTGTAATAAAGTCTGAGAGCATAACCTTCAAAATTAGCACCTCAGACATCACAGACAGAGAATAACTGCTCAAGTCAGTTGGCTTGGCCAATCTGCAATTTGAAGGCTCTCTGAAGTCCCTTATAAGCAAAAGTGAAGGAGCAGAAGTTCCTTTGTGAACAAAGATATCAAGAAGATACAAAAATGCCCTTAAGGAATCAATGAAAGTCAGATTCATAGTCTCAAAGAAGGCACTGGAAAAAGGAAAAATAAAATCCCAGTATTTCATTAGCCAAAAGCCACAACATGCTGGCCAGAATGAAAAAAAAAAAAAAAAAAAAAAAAAAAAAAAAAAAAAAAAAAAAAAAAAAAACCAAACCAAAAAAACCCAAAAGGTAATATGAAATTTTGTGGGGAAGAAAACCCTAGGGGTATGATACAGACTGTATAAACATCAGTAAGTATGTCCAGAACAATCTGTGCTCTTATTAATCATAATTCTACAATGATAAAAAGACCATCTTTTGGAGTGAAAACAGTCATCACTGTCACATGCTCCATTATGGAAAGGATTTATGTGGTTTCCTCTTAGCAATGTAAACCAAGGCTTGAAAAGTTCCACGTGTTTTGCTTTTCAAAGCCCTCTTATGGCAACTACCAGGCACTACAGTGCTAATCCACATTCAGAAACGGTGAGAAATACTGGAAGAAAGGAGTGTTGCTCCACAGTGTTCTAGTATAACAAAAAGCTGAAAGTTAAATAACGCAAAGGTTAGTAGCTTTAATACAGAACTGAAATTAGGGGTCATATTCCTTTGCTTTAATGGTGGCACATTTACACCAAAATTCCTTGTAATACCTTGCAGAAACTATAATCACACCGTATTCATAGCAAATCCCCACTTCTTACCTCAAATCACAGTTCTGTATTTGAAGCAAAATTTGGACTCTAAGTCCATGTTAATAGTTCTGAGGCAAATTTGTACCACTTTAATGCTTTTTATGACCTCTATTTTAAAACGAGGCCCTCTTCAGGGACATTGGTAGTTACAGTCTCCTATGATTGCTAAAAGGAAAAATACACCCTGTCTCTCATTCTCTTTGATTTCAAGTGGACAAAAGGCCATGGGTACCCACCACTGCTGCATCCATTTTCATCTCTTTTGAAGCAATGATTTCATTTTCATCAACGATCTCGTTAGCACAGACTTACTTGTATCTGCAGTATAAAAAGTGCTCCATAAAAGCAAATTCTATTTAATATAAAACCAGTCAAGACTTTTCAAGCTACTACTGGGTACACAAATATAACACCACATACCATTGAACCTGCTCACCTTTTTCTTATTTACTTGTGGAAATAGCCTGTCTGTTCAAAAAGACATCAGAAGGTCGATTTATAGGACACACCGATGGAGTCAGACTTTGCTAATGACCAAATGTAATGAAGTTACATTTTTATCCTGCTATCTCCATCAGGCCACTTTAAAGAGGAACTTCTACACATTTCACATGACTCTTTCAAAATGTGCAGTATTTCCATTTGTCAACTGGCATGTTTTAAAGGCAATCCCTCTTGAGCCATAACAAATAGGAAGAAACATGAAAGAGTATAATAAAAAAAAACCCTACCACGAGATCAAAGATTACACCATATTCTACAGTTTTCAAATATGTACTCACTAAAAAGAAATAGTCAGAAGACTGTGTTTGTTGCAATGGTACTTGCTATAGCACAAAATATTAAATGACCAGCTGTAAATTATTCTTTGGGTGGGACTTTTTAAGCACAGAGAGATGCAAATATGGAAGTGTGAATTTTGGCTGCAACTAAAAAGGAAACAGTAATGAATCTAGTAAAATGTACCAAAAAATTAGGGCCTTCTTTTTCCTCTACAGACTTTCAACAACGCCTTTATCAAACCACACAGAAACAAAACAGAGAGTGCTTTTCTCATAGAATGGTTTGGGTTTGAGAGGACCTTTAAAAGTCATCTAGCCTAACTCCCCTACAATGAGCACAGACTTTGACTGGATCAGTTTATCTAGTGCCCCATACAACCTGACCTTGAGTGTTTCCAGCGACGGGACATCCACCACCTCTCTGGGGAACCTGTTCCAGTGTTTCACCAACGTTATTATGAAAAATGTCTTCCTTATATCTAGTCTGAATCTGTTCTACTTCAGTTCAAAACCATCACCCCTTGTCCTATCACAACAGGTCCTGTTAAAAACTCTCTCATCTTTTTTGTCAGCCTGCTTTAAGTGCTGAAAGGCTGCAGTAAGGTGTCTTCAGTGCCTTCTCCAGGCTGAACAATCCTAGCTCTCTGGGCCTGTCCTGTAAGTGAAGGTGCTCTGGCTTTCTGATAATTTCTGTGGCCCTCCCCTGGACTCACTCCAGCAGCTCCATGTCCTTCCTGTGCTGGGACCCCAGAGCTGATGCAGCACTGCAGGTGGGGTCTCAGCAGAGCAGAGCAGAGGGGCAGAATCCCCTCCCTGGCCCTGCTGCCCACGCTGCTCTGGATGCAGCCCAGGACACGTTTGGCTCTCTGGGCTGGGAGTGCCCATGGCTGGGTCATGTCCAGCCTCTCACCCCTCAGCACCCCCAAATGCCTCTGGGCAAGTATGATGATCCTTGTGTCTTTAACGTTGCTCATTAAAGTTACGGATAAACTTTATCATTCCCTAGATTCTCCCTTGCAGTCTTCCTTGAAATCCTTAAATTGATTCTTAATCCCACAAAATGGGAAGAACTTTCTTGGAGAGAGCTCTTGATCATAAAGAAAAGTGTGTGTCCCCTGCTGTGTCCCACCAAGCAAAAAGAAGGTCTCCCAGAGCCAGAAGAGCACTTGGGGCAGGGAGAGGGACTTCTTCAAGCAGACACGTCCTCAAGAGCTGAAGGTAAATCATACTATAATCATGCTCGTATTATAGCTACCAGTGCACACCAGAACTCCCAGTCCCAAAGGACTTGAAAGCTGTACAGGGAGATCTTACACAGCACAGCTCTCTGCATGAGACACTCAACTGCAGACCCTTGCGTGTTTCTTTTCAACCATGTTCTAACATCCATTCTGAAACACATCACCTGCAAAAGCACTAAACAAAACACAGAAAAACTGAATAATTTGACACTTTTCTCCTTTTTCGGTCTTTTTTTAATGTTTTATGGTTGCAACACTTGGTTTTTGAAGCTGGGTCCTTATCGCATGCGAAGTTGTATGTCTGTAAAGAATAACTTCGTGAAGTAAAGGGAGAACACTAAAAAAACCCAAATCACTGGCCTCTGTTCTGCCTAATTTAAGTCCAGTTCCCATGCATTTTAATTATATTAAACTTAACACCTTAAACTGTCAAATAACTCAAAATAAATCCCATTAGATAGGCCAGACACTTGATTCTCCTGATTGTTTAACTCTTACTGAAACATACCTGCAACTGATTGCAACGCAATCACTGTTAAAAACCAGGGTAGACTGTCACTGTTCAGAAAAATAAATGCTTCATAAATGAAAAAAACAAATTTGTCTTTTTAATTCACTCATACCTTGTAATTCTAGCTCAGATGTATTTAGTTTTATTCCACAATGTACTGAACAAACGTTACTGAAATAACTTTACAAAGACCCCATCAGCAAAGACTGGATTTTTTCCATATGGAATAAATACTGGTATCGTTTTCCATATGTCTTTGCTTACTTTCAGTTCTAAATATAAAAACATTGCAAACAGAAACAGGCGTAAAAGAGTTATCGAATCCTGCTAGATGCAAAACCTGGACACAAATGTAACCTCGTAAGGAAAACAGGTTTGGACTCAAAATGAAATTCCAAGATTCTGAGTGCTATAGGAAGCAGCTGCTAAACTCAAAACACATCAGTGCATTTTCATCAAACTTTGGTTGGCTCTTTTCTTTGTTTGTTTGCCTGTTTAGTTGTTTTTGCTGTATTTGAAGTGTTTACAGAAAATTAATTTGCCATTTTGACAGCCCTAACATATAAAGTGTGGACAAAAGAACAACTATATGCATTGAAAGGCTACTCCCCACTTCCAACCAAACAAGAGCAAATATGTTCCTGAAACCCAGCCAAGCAGCTGTATTTCAAAAAGGTTCTGTTTTATTCCTAACTTGGAAACAAAGGAGACTGCCTTGCAATGTATTATTTGCATTACTCTAATAATCTAGAAACCAGATCATGTGTCTGTACATACAAAAACTTAGACTGTAATTTGGCTGACTAGACTGCTCATCACATTTTCAGCTGTTTTATTAAGAGATCTTTGTTTTGTGGGATTAAGATGCCAGTGAAATATTTCAAGAAAGACAAAAATTACATGTCACCTTAAAGTAAGGGAAAGAAACAGTTTTGGCCTCAAACTGCTTGCTGTCTGGCTGTTTGTGCTTCATGCAACACATGGCAATTCACAGGCTGGACAGACAACTTCAGAACAAATAAATTTGTAGACAGCTCTCAGTAAGGATTCAATCCTGACAGATCCTCAGCAACTGCCACGTCAAGTAAGATGCTTCTAACTCCACTGCCCCCCTCAGATTTTACAAAGACGTTTTTACAACATCAGGAGCATCCCCCATTTGCACAGACACTACTTCAGAGTTGTTTCTGTCAAGCTTGAGAAAGCCCTCAGAGCAGGGAGAGAAACTGCTATTTCACTTAAAGTCCTGCTCAACTTTCACCACTCTTCTGTAGTTAGAAAATAGCCAAAGGAAAGATGGATGGGCCAGATGCCTCTGTAGCCAGCTTGTTAGATACTGCAGCAAAGTTATTACTGAAAAAATACTTAAAGGAACTTACCAGTAGAGAAAATGAAAACCGTGTTGTCCCAAAGACCATACATTTTCAGAGCATCAGTAAGATTTCCTACTGCTTCATCCATAAGAGTCACCATTCCTGCATAATGGCGCCTCTTTACATCTTTTATGGAAGAATATGGTTTCATGTATTCTTCAGGGACCTCGAGAGGTTCATGCACAGACTGAAAGGCGAGATAGAGAAAGAGGGGCTGGGGTGGAAGGGATAGAACGGAAATTAGTTTAACATGAAGTACTAAGTGCAAAAGTTACTGCAGCAAAAGCAGACCTGATTCACCAACAGTGCACGCAGTGTGTTTCGATTTCTTCTACAAATTCTGCATCTTCTAATCCCTGCACATAAACTAAGAAAGCTTTGAAAAATTATTTTTGAAAAGCTGTGGAAAAACATCAGGCATATCTTTTCTTCATAACACAATTGTTAACAATTACATTCTATTAAACTTCTGACATTAAACTTCCCTTCTTTTTTTAGAAGTGCAAACTACGTGCTAAACCATTTCTAAAAGCGTATTAATTGTAAAAGAAATGGAGAAGGGTAGCAGGCCAGGACCATGCAGACAAAGCTGATTTTGGCAGCAGACAAGATGAGCTTTACCAGTGCTACTTCTCACATTTAGCTCTATGCACCTACTGAACAGCCCCGAATTACAGCTCAAACATAGCTCTCTCTATTAATATTTCATTAACTTTTCTTAAAAGATTCTTTAATGTTGAAGTTATCAGAGTAGCAGCTGTTGACTGTACCTTCTCAGTTTTGTGATTGGCTATAAGATCTATAGCTCTTTCTGTGAACAAATTTGTGGAGTACATATTTTTAAACCCAGTTGCAACTTCTTCTCCATCTCGAAAGTCCAGAGCACAGCGCGTCACATTCTTCGCTTTGATGAGGACACAGCGGTCGTGAGTATAATAATCCTCACTGCCCAGGAGATAGCCTAGAACAGGAAAAGATGTCAAATGAGCTGGCCAACATTGTGTCACATAAATACATACATCAGGAGGAGAAAAAAAGTCAAACACAGATGTCAAAGCATCAGTGGTTTTGAGCTGAAGCACTAATTCAACCCTGGACCATCTACAGTGACAGCCCTGACAGGTCCAAGTAGCTCCACATTTAATACCTCATGGGCTTTTCATTGCTAATACAAGTAGCAATTCCAAAAGAAATTAAACATTTTGAAAGCAGTTCAATGACTTCTTATTTACACTTTGATGTCCATTAGCATTAAACTAATGCACTGAGAGCAAAGGCAGTGATCTAGCCGTGGATTAGTCTGATTTTTGGTGGTATGATTTTGTATGTTTGTATTTTGATGTAAGGCTTCCATCTCTATCAGAAAGTCTGGAATTTCTTACATTCATTTATTCAAAAACACCCAAGTATGAATCATCTTTTATGTCTGCTGTAATGTAATTTCTGATCCACTGCTGACACCAGCTGGTGAAGAAAAGACACTATCATTTAGAGATAGCCAAAAGAAATTAAGAAAAAATTCTACACGTATAGATTTGCTCCTACCTAGCCCTAGCCTGCTAGGCATGGAGAGCCCTTGTGTTTTAGCAATCACAAATAAAACTTTTCAAATTCACTTGAATCTCAAAAATTACATTTGAAATTAGATTTTAGATTTTCACCCCAATATCCTGAAAAAATGGATGAATCTGAAAAAAAATACAGTCTTATGTTCTGCAAAAAAAGAAACTTGGGACAAAAATCCAAGATAGAAGAAATTTACTTGCACTTTTTTGCAGCAGCGGCAGCTAGTAATTTCTGCAAAAACAGATTTATGGAAAGCATGAAGTTGTCTTAAATAAAATATAAATGTTTACTGTATTTTTAGGAGGAAAAAATGGGTATTCTTCTAAAAGACAAAGCGATTTTATGGGCAGACTGCTTACATCAATGTACTCAGAGGCACATGTTGCATTTTTTCCAGTTTTGAATGCCCACTGGGGGAGACTCTGCATCAAGTGTGCCACGGAATCAAACACACCTAATCATAATCAATGCCTACTAGAGCCACATGAACATTGCATGATATTAAACCACTAGATCCTCTAAAAAATAATGTTACATTGGGCACTCAACAACCATACCCAGAGCCAGCCTGTCCTTAGGCTTCTGCATTAAGAGCCTGCTCAGTCCCAGGGTGACATTTCATGAGGAACAGCAGCCTATCTACACCTATACCATCAAAAAGATCCCAAGCTCCTGTGAAGGGATGGGAGAAAGCACAAATGTTTAAGCAATGAGCTATTACATCCCAATCCCCATATATTAGCTTAATTCAGTTGTGAAACCACGGCCCTGAGCTCCCTGAAGAATGGAAAGAAGTAAACTATCTAAGGGAACAGTTTTTCCCACATAACATTTGGACCAACATAGTTCATAAAAGGCACACACATAGCACAGTCACACTCTTCATGTAAGCCTGAAGTTAGACAGGAGCAACGCAGGCTTCTGCATTGAAATGAACTATTTTGAAATTCATTGTTCAAGGAAAGTGTCTTAAAAACAGCCAAGTGGAGATGGAGCCCTTTGAGCTTAGTGCTGTGCAGAATGAGATGTACAGCAGGCAGCCCAAGTCATGTAACATCCGTGACACCTGGCAAAACTAATAAATGTGGAATCGATACTGGGACAGGAGCCCAAACTGCACGAAGAACAGTAAACAACGGGTAGCTACAAGTTTCTTTGCAAGTAATGCACTCACGCTTGGACAATCTGTTGTTGAGTCTGAGAGTGTGACTTCATAACTTGTGGGTTTTTGGATACTACTTTATAGAGGCTCTCACACCACCTCACTACCAGCTCTGGAAAACCAAAGCTACACAAACTGGCCGTAACCCACATTCCCTATTCCCTTGTGCTGCTGTAGGCAGGAAACAGAGAATTCAGAAGAAAGTTAAGTCTGGGAAGGAGGGAGGGGTGAGAGAAAACGGTAAGAGAGAAATACCTTACTTGGAGCCACACAGTAAGTCCGATCCTTTCTTCAGTAAGTTGTAAAGCTTGAGCATACATTTAAGGCATTATCATTTTTAAAGCAGTGATACTTCGGAAATCTCCATACCCAGGTATGGCTTTAATTATAAACCAACAGTAAATCTGCTGTTCTTAAAAGAATGGGGCAGTTTCTCATCCTTTTTAACACTGCATTTATTGCCCATATTAAACCAAACCATTACCAAAGTAAGTGTCAAATCCTCTGCGGGTTGGAAGGCATTCTTTTCTGTACATGCCTAAATGCCACTTCCCCACCATGTGAGTGACATATCCTGCCTCTTGAAGTAGCTCTGGGAGGAGTTTCTCATCCAGTGGCAGACAGCTGGGCTGGCATGGCCAAATTATCTGGTGTTGTAAACCTGTGTGGATCTAGCAGAGAAAAGAAGCATGAAAGATCACTCACAATGCAGCCCACGGGTTAATTTATAAGAAGGCCCAAAAAGAAGCTCAACTGCATTAGAGGTTAGCATTAGTTTTAGGGGCTCTTCATTTTACCAATGCTACCACTGAAGATGATGAGGAAGCTGCAGCTGGAAGGCAGGGGTTGCATGGAGGAAAACAAGAAAATAGCACTGCAAGAGTTAACATCTTCCCAGGCATAAACCAAGCAAAATTTAAAAAACCCCAAGACAAACCAACCCCAAAACCAACAAACCCAAAGCCTTTTATGCTTTTACCTAGAAATCTAACAAGTATGAATTACCATTATGGTCTGTTTGAAGGCTAGGAACATCTCAAGATGGAGTGAGAGATTTTAAATGGGATTAAAATGGGCAAAAACGCACATGGCAGGTGAGGCTGTCAAGCTTTTGTCTGTATCAGAGAGCAGTCACTGGAGAAGAGGCTGATAAAAGAGAACTATTTTTCTATTACTCTTCTAAATGGATATTATATATACACATTTGTATATTGATCTGCATGCTTTAAATGAGTACGAGCACTGTAAAAAGCATTTGGATATGGGGATGACACAAGCTTTACACTGCCTAGATCTGACATTTAATAGTTCTACTGAAGTTTCCAGTCTTACTAAGTGGTGAATTTTGTATTTCTTTACAAAACTGTGACTGACAACACTACTTTGAGCAGTATACAATGCTTGATGTAAGGAACCCCCTCAGTTACTGATACTGTAAGCTGACTTTTGCCAACTTCTCTGTCTTCTCCACAATTAAAAAGGCACTACCCTAAATCTAGGCCTGCAAACATATGTACACAAGTATAAATATCTTGTTTATGTATTAAATATTTCTAGCAATCTGTGTGTGTCAAAACACAAAGCCTCCAAGATCCCCTGGAGCAGATGATACCAGATTTTATGACTCCACTAAGCACACCAGCGTAGCAAGCTGCACGATTAACTTTCAAAGCATTGCTTCAGGAACTCTCTGAACTGACTTTTAAAACAAGTAAGCCTTGATCTTAGGCAAGTAAGTAAGGCCCTTTTCTAAAGGGCCTACTAGTTACTCATTTTCTTTGAACAAGGAAGTTCCAAAAATTAAATTATAGTATAAATTTTATATTATATATAAAAATATATTTAAAATATTTTAAAATGTATTACAGAAGAACGACACAAACTGGCAAAGCATTGTAATTTCTTCCACTGTATCTGGAAAATGAGAAAAAGGAGAAGGAGGCAATAACAAAAAAAATCTATAGCTATCTTAGACCAATATCATTGCTTTTCTTTCCTATGGATTGCAAGGTGACTACCAAAATTCCAGCTCCAGAGAGGACCAGATTTAGGTCACCTTCTCAAGTCTCCAAGCAACTGTTAACCATATCCATGGGTAAAACGATTTTTTAAAAATCCCACATATTTGCTGCATGACATAATTTTTTCCTTCATAATTATTACTGCACAGAATGCCTCCTCTAGTAAAAAAAATTACTTCCATTTTCTAATATTATTTCACTCAGTTGCAACAAGGTCAACACAAAGATTATTAAATTATCAAGACAGATGTACGGGATGAATTTAAATCCAGACTGAACGATAGGTATTTTCAATGTCCACTTTTAAGATGTGATGCAGCAAATATTCAGCCCATTTCTTGGAAAGCACGTTCAGACTACGAACTGTGTTTTGAAAATAGTCACTATGAAAAAATATTTTAGGTTATTTAATAGGACAACTTAAAGAGCTGGTAAAGAGAACGCAAATTGCTTCTTCCTATTCATCATTATTCATCCTTGGAGTTTCCACGAACAGGACAAATGTTGCTTGGAAAGACCGTCACCTAGAACAACCTTCCTGCAACAAGAGATAGCATCCACTAATACAGGGTGGCATTTATTTTCTTTCATTCAGAGCAGTTTATTTGGCAACCACTATGGTTAACATGGACGTGCAGGGCTTCTTGAGACAGAGGGGAAGTTTCTGAAACACACTTAACCATTTGTGAGTTTCTTCCTTCCGCCCATGCTGTATGTCCATACTTTTTTCTCGCCCCGCCCCCCCACTCCCCACGTTTTTGCCAAAATTGCAAAAAGGACGGGAAGGGGTATAAGTATACCAGTATTATAAAGCCCAAATCTTCTATCTGTGCAACTGAAAAAAAAAAAAAAAGAAGTGGGAAAGAATCAGGATAATGACTACGAACTACCTGGACACTCAAACTAACAATCACTCTGTGTGCACTCCATCGAGGAGCGCAGAACATCTACACCTCCGGTACCAGGCGGAGGTGAATGTACAGCTTGTGACGCATTTAGGCTCTGCACTGGAAAACATGTTGCAAAAACTGAACAAGTGCTGCTGTTCTGCTTCTGCCTGCGTCTCGACCGTGTGCCTGTCCGGTGGAAAAACATCCAAGAGTCAGATGACTAGGACAGGAATATCCTCCACGACAGGCTGCCGTGCCTGTTAATCCAACCGAAGCACAGAGAGCACCCCGGCTTTTCTGGAACAGAACAATTTGCACTGATTCCACGCCTAGTCTCCTCCCGAGCTGCCAAAGCAGAGTGAAGCTCGCAGTTCAGAGCAGCTGGATTCCCCTGCGCAGCGGCACAGAGACGCGGCGAGCCGCAGCGGCACGGGGGCCGCCGGGAGCCGCAGGGAGCATCCCGCGGCACGGCCCGGGCAGCGGGGGATGGAGGGGAGGGAGCGCCCGCCCTACCTGGTAGCGGCCCGAGAGGAGCTGGCTGCGGGACGGCGTGCACAGCGGCTGCGTGTAGTAGCGCTCCAGCCGCACGCCGCCCGCGCCCAGCGCGTCCAGCCGCGGCGTGCGGATGGCAGAGCCGTGCCAGCCCACGTCGCCCCAGCCCAGGTCGTCGGCCAGCACCAGCACAAGGTGTGGGGCGGGCGGGCGCGCCAGGGACAGGGACGGGCACAGGGACAGCGACAGGCACAGGCACAGCAGCCGGCTGAAGCACGGGCAGAGCGCCATCCCCGCCACCAGGAACTGGGCCGCGGGGCCCGGCCCGGCCCGCCCCGGAGCCGGGGCTCCGCC
>VZTG01002535.1:46806-93091 GCA_013397845.1 Melanocharis versteri | reverse complement strand
GGGGCCGGGGCGGGGGTCGGGTCCCGCCGTGTCCCGGTTGGGCAGGCGGTGGCCGGTCGTGTCGAGAGTGGGAGCGGTGCAGCTTTACGCCGGTGGGTTTTGGTATTAGCTTAAAAAAGAAATTGTAGAGGTGCTGCTGGTGTTGGCAGGGTATGCAACCCGCTGATGCTGGCGGTCCCTTCTAATTTTGTCTTTCTTCAACTCCTACATTAAACTCCCGGTTTAAGCCACGCAGCGTTTCCCAGGGGAACCAGGGAACTGTGGGCAACCTCATGTCTCAAGTCATCTATTGTTTTGATACCTTTAGTTTTACCTTTAATATTTTTTAGATTTTGTACTGCGTTACTGTGCCTGTAACGCTGGGCTTCATATATAGTGCTAACAGCTCTTCTCCTAGCCTGGCTAGACAAAACACACCGTTTCCAGCCCGAAGAACCAAGGACATTTGCAGCTTCAGACCCCAAGAATGTAAACAGCCACGGATTGAGAGGGGACAGTCCGAAAGGATGGGACTGCGTGGACTGAAGCTGTGGTTGGACAGTCGGCCCGAATATGTAAATGGGCCAAAACTTATAAAAAGGGCGAGAACCCGTGACCCGGGGTCCATCTTGGGGGTCCATCTTGTGTGTAGTCTTGGCCAGGCTTTTGTACTCCCAGGATGTGTCCTGTGAAGGCCTTTCAATAAATATCTACTTAATTCTTTAACTCTGTCCAGCCTCTGTTCCAGGTAGCCTTCTTTTAGGCATCAGTTTCAAGGCGGTCAGTACAACATTATGAGGACAGGACGGAATGCATTCTGGTAAAATTAACTGGACTGTTACTTCTGCCTTCGTAGCAGCTGATCCATCTTTAATGCTGCCTGCACAGCTTATTCTGTGCATAAGCACAGTGAGGCAGCTGCAACACACACATGGCCTTGCTGCTGGCCAACGTGCAGGACAGCCTGGGAACGAGTTGCAGCCATCACTGAAGTTGCAGCTGAGCTGAACGAGACAGGGAAACTCTCCTGTCAGCATCAGCTGCTACGCACACACACAAACAGGCACACACAACAAGCACAAGAGAGACACTCATGTGTCTTGCCTCTCCCTTCAACCCCCAACCTCCTGCAAAATCATAAGCAATCCAGTGCTTTTTTCTCTCCGTTTTGTCCATTCGGATGAGAAGCCTAGATTGAGGTCTGGCTGTCAGATGGTGCTTGTGACTGTTAGAGTGTAGGAAGGAAGTGAAGTAACACAGAAGCAAAAATAGCAGTAATGTCTTCAAACCATGTAATCGACTAAAGCAATATTGCAAACAACCACTACCTTAGTTATAATCTTGATGTAAAATCTAAGAGAGTGAAAGGACAGAAATAGCTTTCAGCTCTGGTCAGTTTTGTTCATCCTTGGAATACACACAAATTTCAGTGCCCAGTGGAAGATCAAGTAACCAAATGTTTCCAATTTAGCTGGAATGGTAAATATGTGTATTCCCAAATTTATGTAGCCATTTGGTAACAAGCGAAAGAACAGTCCACATTAAAAATTGTTTTTCTTGGTTAGAAAGCCAAATATTGAGTATACTAGACTCCTGACTATTTCCTGACAAGTCTCTGTAGAAAGAAAGTTCCTGCTTGTATGAGGGAAGTCTAGTGGATAAGCCTATGAAGCTACCAGGTTGGGTTTTTTTTAAATCCCACAGATTTCTCTGCAGGTTTGAAAACAACAGCTATGATGAGTGATGTCAGCTTTTTTTCTACAGTGACAATGTACTACAGTCTACAATCAGTACTGGATCAAGAAGCAACAGTACTGTCCCAAAGTCAGTTTTCTCTGAAGTAAATTCCAGGATCACTGACAAACCCGAGTGTGACTATGAGTAGTATTTTCTTTTCTGAAATGCGTTTCATACTGTTCAAAAGCTGCAAAGTTCTGATTTCTCTTGTTTCTAGTTCAGATCCCATGACCAGTCTCAAATGTCTTACTGAACTGTTTATTTTTCTAACTTCTTCCGTGTCCTTCTTACAGGTAATGTTTCATTCCAATGTTAGCACATTCCCACAGAAACCCTTTTTGTTCTCTCAAGATAAGTACTTTGAAAATCTGCACAGTGCTGGTGAAACGCGAAACTTTGAAACAAAATTCATAATTTCTATTCACCTTTCATATTTTCAAAGTTACCATGGTGTTCAAGTGTAGCCAAATTCATATCTCTTTGTAGAGAAGTGTCAAGAGTTATGTACTGATTATCCTATTCCTCTAGAACTGGATAACCTCGTTGCCTGAGGTTTTAACCATAGTTAAAACAGTACATCCAACTGTCGTAAATATATACTGCAGATACTGCACAGTCACAGTCTGGATGGTTTTGCCTGTCATATTTTCTGGTATTTTTCGGTTTTTATCTATTTTATTACAAGTTGAGAGAATTGGAATCCCAGTCAGAAAAAACTTTCTCTCAGACAGTATTATCTTGAATCAAAAGAATAAATCCAGGAAATGGTCTATGTTCAATCTCTTATGTTTCAGTTTATCTTTTCTGAATTTGGGGTTGAATAATGTGGATGTTGTTTTGGGATCAGTGATTAAAGAAGTCATTAGAGTGACACACAAGGTTACAGCACCAGTGTGGATTTATCATGCCACACAAAGCATCAACTGGACACTTTTTGCCATAGCACATGGAAACTTGGAACAAAAATTCAAACAGTAATACTAACATCTACTCTGGTGTGCAAAAACTCTGGAGACAGAAAAATATATGAAAATGGCAAAAAAAAAAGTGTCTGAGAAAACTGCTTTTTAACATATCCTGATTTGAGTATTTCAGAAAGTTTCCTAGATGACCAACTGTCATTTTTTCACTTCATGGCCCATATGCCTCCTCTGTTAGCTAAAGAGGTTGAGAAAGACTCTAAAGAAGTCCCTGCCAGTCTTTCCACACTAGTGTTTCTGTTTGGCTGGTTAGAAGCCCTCTTAAAACTCAGATGTACTACTTAAACATTCTTGCTCCTATTCACTTCCTCTTGCTGCGTCTTGGCACAAGTTTAGGCAACGCCATATCTCAATCTGTAAAGAAAAGAAGAAGTGACAGGAAACTGCAATAGCTGCTGAACACTTCCCCCACCTCATTTTTCAGGTTTATGTAGTTTTTTTTTTTTTAAATAACTTTAAAGAATTGGCTTCTGTATGTGAACCTGTATATGGGCATGATTTGTAAAGCTTTTTCTTGATGCTGTTTAATTTATCAGTGCTGTGCAGAATGCAATGCTGAGCTGTTCTGATGAATACTCAGTAAGCTGACCTTGGTATCAGAGTAGTAAAAAAGAAGCCAGGTCAACTAGGAAGCACTTTCAAACATGGCTATCACAGCAACAGCACTTCTAATTCTTGGCCATCCTTGCTTAAAACTACTTCTGATGTCTCTGCTCCTGAGTTCATTGCTAAAGAGAAAGCACAGACATTCTTAAGAAGTAACAGAGACCAACAAGATGCTCCATTTGCCTTACATGTGGTCAGTGATAAACAGGAAGTTGTTTTAGTCTTGTAAGTTGGCTGCAGGAAAGAAACTTTATATTGCCTTGTCCCAGAAACATCATGACACATTATTAGCTTAGCTAAATCTTGAAGTTAAATGAAACTTAGAATCATGGAATGTACTGAATTAGAAAGGACCCGCAGGGTCATTGAGTCCAGCTCTTGGCCCTGCACAGGACAGCCCCAAGAATCACACTGTGTGCCTGAAACCATTGTCCAAACACTCCTTGAACTCTGACAAATTTGGTGCCATGACCATTTCCCTGAGGAACCTGCTTCAGTGACTAAAAATCCTTTGGGTGAAGAACCTTTTCATAACATCCAACCTAAACCTCCCCCAACTAGGCTTCAGGCCATTCCCTCAGGTTCTGTTACTGGTCACCACAAAGAAGAGATCAGCGTCTGTCCCTCACAATGAAGTTTGACCTCAGCCACTCCTCATACACTAATTGGCCGAGGCTTCAACTTGGTGAGACTTGGGTGACAAGAGCTGTCAGTGAGAAACCCCTAAAGAAATCAGTGTCTGGGCCTGTATAATACCACACTGTAAAATGAGAAAGGTCTGCATCAGCTACACAGAGAAATTAGAGGTTGGGAGGTTACAGCTGGAAATGCAGCACCAGCTGACGGAGGGTACTGTTTCTGAGTTCACTTGACTGTAGGAATTTCATCTGCTATTCATTACTCTTTGCTCAGGCTGCAGAAAGCCTGTCCCTTCTGCAGTCAGATTGATCCAGTTGACATATTAATCTTTCTTCTGAGTCAGAAAAGGAGTTACAAACCTGATTCTAACTGTCAGGCTGGGATATGGAGGCATTGTTGGAACACTTCTGGCATAGCAAAGCTAATTAGGAAAGTATAGGTGAATCTGTCTCAAAGGAACTGTTACACTACACTCTAGGATGTGGTGTCTAGTGAATTTGCATAATCTTGGGAAATACTGAAATCCAAAACTATGTTCCTAAGCATTGCTCTTTTCCTCCAAAATCTAAATAAAACCAAATAGCATGGTGTTGTACTTCAGATTTCTTAAATGCTCACAGAGTCACAGTGGTTAAGTGCCTCATTACAAACAATATTATCTTTAGAAAAAGTAACATTTTGATGGTTCAACAAAATAGAACTGAATCACTTATGAAAGTATAACAGGGAATAATCTCTGAATGGATTTTTCACTCAAAATAGTACTACATGCGAATCTGGCAAAGCTCGTATATTTAATTTTGACCTGCTTTATAAGAGATATTCAAAACAGCACAATGAAATGTCAGCTTACTTTATCAAGACTGAATGTTCATTACTCAAATTGTGTTTCTACTGGTATATACTATGTATACATTTGCTTCTTTGCTGAAGATTTAGAGACACCAACTCCCTTGAAGAAAGTGCATTTTGGACATGATTCATACATACTTTGAAAACATTTATCTGTAGCCCAAAGGAGAGCATTACTAAGTTGGAAGCTTTAACATTGTTATTTAAAAGAATTGTTGAGCATATTATTAAATCACAGAAAAGTGTTTTATTAATTTAATGTGTTCCCATCATACACACAATCCCCATCCTGCTTACTTGGGTTATTGAATATTTAACACTCAGTAAACTCCTTTGCTGTGAATTTAATTGTATTTTTTTAATTGCTAATATTTCCGCATAATAATATATGTTACTTACTGTTGCTTCAATCTATAATCAACAGTAAGGAAAAACAGACCATCTTTGGTGCCAGTCTAGTGCTTCAGATTTAATACAGTAAATCTCATAATCTCATAAGTAATTTAAGCTTTGTTCAGAAATTGAACAATAACATACTGTTTGTTGTAGAATATTACATGTAATATACCAGATGATTTATGTAAAATAATTAAGAATGGGCTTCTTATAACTGTTTCATTGAGAAGAGCTAGAT
Source organism: Melanocharis versteri (assembly GCA_013397845.1). Taxonomy (NCBI): domain Eukaryota; kingdom Metazoa; phylum Chordata; class Aves; order Passeriformes; family Melanocharitidae; genus Melanocharis; species Melanocharis versteri. The sequence continues at coordinate 87,664 of VZTG01002535.1, read as the reverse complement.
TTTGGTCTTCTATGAGAATTTCTCCCAGGCTGACACGCAGAGAAAAAATGTCAAGAGTTCAGTTTGCCTTTAATAATGCCTTTATTATTTTAATGGTTAATGGGATGTCTTTCAATTCCTTATGAAGCGTTCTGTGTAGAACCACTGATATGATTTTATGGTAAATTTGCTATTCATGTTGGAAAGAAGCCAGGATAAGCTACTTTACCTCAAGGGCAGGCAAAGGAGGAACTAGGTGAGACAGGGGGAGGAATGTGCTATTGGACAGAATCAAGAGCACCTTTCTCTTACAGATTAATGCACATCTGCCAGCCAATATGGGAGCGAGCTGAATCAATGATGTACTCATTCCCTGCCACTTTCTGCTCACAAGTGCTACTGGGAAGCAGAACACACTGTGGTTCATCAACTCTGCTCAGCTCTCTAGTGTGAGCAGCACGTACAAGGAAGTAGGAAGTAACGCCGTTGAATTTCTCACTCATGCATGGCAATGAAGATCTTGTATTTAGTAATTAGCAAATCTGAGTAGTTTAATTCTCTTAATTTTATGCATAGTAATGGTACTATTTCCTACTGCACAATTTGTTGTATCTTCATCTGTGTTTATATTTTGGGACTTTCACCCTTTCTCTGAAGGCGCACTCTTGTTGGTTCAGTCAGCACCAGTGGCTCTTGTATAATGGTTGCTGGATAATTTTTACCTAAAAGTTCAACTTCCAATTTCTGTCCAACTTTGCTAAGTTCCATGGGAACATATGCAAAAGCTAGACTCTGCTGAGCTCCATAACTGAAACATCCAGATGTGGTATTGCCAATAACCTGAAAAAAACCAAAAACAATTGTATTTATTTTCAAGATGCAGTGAGATTTTCAGAAAAAAACTCCAACCAACAACCCAAACAACTAGACATCTCACATTTTGGTTTATACACTTCAGACATCAAGCAAGTTTCAAGTGTGTCATGCAGTTCATAATATTCTCAACAGAGAGTAACACCACCTCAAACTGGGAAGTTTTTGCTTTTTAAAAAAATATCCTCTTCTTATTATGTTCAATTAAGTTTTCACTGGAACATATACAATACACATGCATATGCTTATTATCTATAACAATTTAACTGCTAGTGAGTATTTCAACACATAATCTGTGCTGAAGTGTGGAGCCCCAAACTTTGCTGTTGTTTCATATCTTTTGAGTAGCAGGAGTGTTCTTAGGACAAGAATAAATTTGCAGAAGAAGAGAGTGGATGACAACACTTTAGTCTGTTCCAACCCTAGCTTCAGCGACTTGACAGCATTTCACATCTTCTCTGTAGGTAATTAGTTAGTCTTTACTTCTTGCTTGAAGATTGGAGTGTGTATCATAGCTTCAAATTGTTCTGTGCCAGTAAAATGGAAATAATGCATTCACACTTGAAACCAAAGATTCTGTTAATGGAGAATTAAGACTGATTTTTTGCAACATGAACTCTAGTCCTTGCCTTGCCATTATGCCACACGCTTTCGTTTCCCTCTGGATCAACATTATCTGTTTCCAGGGTGAGATATACCAGTCGTCGTTTGAGCCCCTTTTCTTTAATCTGCTTCAGTGCTTGTTTTCCTGTGAAGTCTGCTGCCTGAAAAAATACAAGATAATGATGATATATGTTTATTTGGGTTCTCCAAAATGTTTAGAGATATAAATGTTTCCATGTACCTTAATGTGCATGCCCATCACTTAAGGATTTTGTATGAAATATAGATGAAATCTAACCTTTGGCAGATAGTATATCTTGTATCTTGGTATTTTTATACTGGTATGTTATATCTTGGTAACTTTATTCTGTATATTCGTTTTCCTAGATCTCAGCCTTTAACATCCATAATTCCAACATAGTAGAAACACATCCACAGTGAGCTGTGTTACAAGACTACCTGCCCAGATAAGGTTGTAAGCCAGAAGACTGTACATCATTTCAGTGTCTATGACAAGAAGTGAATTCCAATACCCAGATCCTGAAGTCTGTCAACACTCTTCCTTTTGATGCCATCATCAACTTATGACAGTAACCTGTCAGTATTCCACCTTAGTGTCTCTGCCAGGCTGCGCAGCTGGCACTTTACTCCATATTCTTGTTTTAAGGTAGGTATGGTTTTTTCCCATATCTACCGTTTTATGGGATAATGCAGCGTGTTTTGTAAAGAATACTGCTATTGCCTGGAGTTGCCTTTTTCGGCCTGCTTAGAAAGGTACAAGCAGATTCTTGTATTTCTAGAAGACTGCACAAACGTGTAACAAGTATGGGGGTAGTCATCGGCAGGTCTCTGAACCCTCAAGGGCATATAGGACAGTATTTACTGCATCTGATCACACTGAGCTGATTCCACCAGCCTGATTCTATTACAGGATCATTTAGGTTGGAAGGGACCTCTAAGCTCACTGAGTGCAATCTTTGACCAACCACTGCCTTATCAACTGCAGCGTAGCATGAAGTGTCACATCCAGTTGTTTCTTGAACACCTCCAGGGATTGTGACTCCACCACCTCCCTGCACAGTCCTTTCCGATGCTTAACAACCCTTCCCATGAAGAGATCTTCATGATGTCCCTTTTTTCTCCAATGACATAGATCAGACAGAACAAAAGAATTGTATTCAACTAAATTGCAAAATACACACCAGCCTGCCCCATGGGCAGAAACTTATTAGCAGTTACAGAGTCCTCTAGCTTTCCAGCCTTTGCTTCACTAGCAGTGAAAACCATTTTAAGGCAGCTGATCTTAGGTCTGAAGCAGGAATTATATTAATTTGATGAATGTTTAAGAGAAAAGAAATGAAATATTTCTGAAGTCTTCAAAAATACTATTTCTGGTAATGTTCTTTAATTTCAGTAGAGAATTATTGCGCAGTCAGAATTACAAGCAACACATATGTGGAACAGATATTATACAGTTAGTTCACGTGTTCTTGTAGTTCTTGAGGTTCACATAAATCTATGCATAGGCTCAGAAGAAATTATTGAAGTGATGAAGAGTGTTTGCACTATGAAAGGCTAGGTTCTGTAAGCTGAAAAACAGCTTATGAACTAGTTAAGGAGCAGTTAGTCTGAAAATCAAGGTGATTCAACTGGGGATAAAGCAGATACTGCACATAAAGATCAGAGCGGGCACCCTCTGGGGAAAGAAAGTGTGAAATACAGCTCAGATCAGAAAAAAGACCGTGAGGATTCATTTTAGAATATAATGTCAAGACGCTGCTGCAACATATAAAGCAAAGATCTCACACTAGACAAGAACCAGCTACTGGTAGTTCCCTCTCACTTTTCTACTACAGGGTAGGAGCAACTGTAGGAAACACCTACAACTAGAAATGCAAATAAGACTATACCATGGCATGACTCACATACTAAAATGCTTTGCATAACGAAGAGAAATACCAAGAAGTAAACATTCTACATGGATACTTAGCACTGAATCAATTCCTTCATATTCATGCTGATGTAATATCAGGTATTTAGCCACATGCAAGGTAACTGTGGAACTAAACACAGGTATTCAAATGCATGTTACATGCCCTAGGTATGGAAACCACTAGAGCAAGTAGCTAGCAGGCTTTAGAATCTACCTAAGTGTGGATCATGTTTTGCCTGTTGCTTACAGATACAGAATTAAATCCTTTCCCAATTAATTTTAACTGGGCCAAGCTTTTGGCCATCTGGAATAAACCACTACCTAGCTATTATGCTAACTGAAGATGCATATGAGAGATTTCATGTAAAGGGCTTGTTCTTTTCTATTTTCTGTTCGTTAAAGGTTAAGGATATTCCAGTCTTTTTGGAATGATGGCTTGGAAAAATAACCAGGATGTAACCTAGAATTCAAACTCTACAAAATAAACACTTCTCATATACATATTTATTATATATATATATATATATATATACACATACACACACACACATATATGTATACACACACTGCAAAAATATGTGTATCTACATGTATAGATACATAAATGGATGCATACATACATACTTGAACACTATATGAGCATGCATAAAAATGTACGTGTGAAAATATGTGTATATATATAATGCGCATCTGCAAAAAAAGGGTGTCTATATACGTTTTTTAAATATTTAAAGCACCTTCTTAAATTCCAGCTATAGGAATTCTACTAATTTAGTTTACCTCTTTTACAATTCTTGGGTGCCCATGTCAATTGCACACTAATGTATTCCCACTATTATTCATTTTTGCTTTTTAAGTGTATGTGCATGGGGTCGTTCATTCCAATCAAAACAGAATTTGGAAGCTGATGCATTTAACTTCCGTCTGGCTGTTTTTGGTAACAAATGCTTCCTCTTTCTAGGAGAAAACCAGACAGTTTGCATATTGCTTCTATTTGCTTTATCTAGTCATACAAAATATAATGAAAAAAATCCTATTTAAACCAGTATAATCCAATAAATTAATACAAAAAAACGCAAAACCAACAAAACAGAAGGAACAGAAACAAATGAAAACACTAAACAATTCCAGCCTTGAACAAATATAAAATTTAAAGCTGCTCTTCACTGTCTGAGTTTAAAAAAAAAAAAGACTTGACATGTAGGGACAATGTAAAATGTTTGTACTAGTTGAAGTAAAGACAGCCCTAAAAAGCTAAGCTTAAAATACAGAAGACTTTCCATTATCTTGGCGCAAGTTCCCAAAGCATTAAGCTTTGGCAGATGTAATGGTTTTCACATAAAATAAAAACACTTCTTAGACACCAAAGATAAAGGCAATATCTACTGCTTAGCTTCATTTAATTTGAGTGCAGTTCACCAGATAAAAAGATGGGCTGTTCCTTTTCACTTGTGTGTTAGATAACACACATATTAAAACGGAAAATCATATCACAAAGACAAATCAGCTAAATTTTTAAAATAGCACATAGCTAGAGGGATACCACTGATTAGTTCATTTATTAACATACTGTATATGTGTATTTGCCTTATCCTCATCAGGTCTTTACTTTGTTTTAGTTGCCATGTGTTTGACAGCACAAGATAAACCCACTGTTCTTTAAAAAGAGTTTATGAGACAATAACCAATATGATTTTTTTATGCACAGTGAGATACCTTGAAGAGTTTAACTTACTGTGTTTCAAATGTACCTGGCTTTCAATGGCACCCCAATCCTAATTCTAATCCTCTGTAAAAACCTCTTCTACTTTAAGGGAAGCAAAGGAATAGAAATTACCTATAAACCTTTCAAAAACTTTTCTTTGTTGTTTTTTAGACTGTGCAGTTCATCAGAATAAAGTCAAAGTATCTAAAAAGAAATATGCTATATCTGTTGAACAGTAACTTGCAGCAAAGATATACAACTCTCTCAACAAGGAACTGTTGTAATTTATTCAGTATACCATTTAGGACTGTGGGCATAGAGCCAAATCATGAACACAAAGTCACCCAACTGAGTAAGGCAGCACCAACAGCTGCTGGGATATGCTTTAACCGTAATGTTACAACACACTAGAGGCAGCCTCTATGCAGTATTTTGAAATTTTTCTTAGCTAGATGCTATTTAATTATTTCAGAGTAGCACTCCAAATGATATCTGCCTCACCAGCCTGATAAATGAAGACAATTTTTCTTCTCAGAGAGCAAATATTTGACAAGTTTCTTTTTCTGTAACAAATCAACAACTTACACCATACAAAAGTTTTGTAAGGGAGATGGCCAGTCTGTATGTATGGCACCTGCACCAATGCATCTTTCATCAAATCTACCTAAGCCCTTCTTGTATGTAGTCAGCTGTAGGAAATTAATGATAGAAACAACTGATGAATTACTGAACTACTTTGGCTCAAAATCCCTTAGTGAGTGCTTACTCCTTTACATGGCCAAACAAACACACAGGGAGCCACCTAGATGTGCATTTTATACAGATAACAAAATCTTTGCAGATTCTTTCTAACATGTTTCCTAACCTGTATAAATTTATGGAGTAAGTCCTCTGTTTTCTGATGCTCTGGACACCAAATGAAGTAATGATAGAATATGGTTCTACTCACTCCTAAACTTCAATTTGAATGGGGACAGGACTTAGGTGGAAAAGTACACTCAATTAATATGTTATAGGCATGATAAATGGGAATTGAAAAGGTGGAGTGGGAAGAAGTACTTCAAATTTCCTATCCATCACTCCATTCTTTTTCCTATCCCCAGGGTCCTTAGCTCTTCTTCAGTAAAGCCTTTGCTCTTTCTTCTCCCTCCTCTTCCCTTTCTTGTCTGGAGTAAAGCTGGCATGAAACACAACCTTGTTCCAGGTTATGGAGTGGGGTTGGTGACCACTACTGTAGTCATTCCTCTCAGAACAAAAGGGATGCAAGCTGGAGAAGTGAAGCAAGGCCAGACAATGGCAGTCATGGGGAAATGCAGGAATTCTTGAAGCTCAGGCTGTTCCACACTAAGACCATGGGAACATGAGTTGGACTGAAAAAACTGAGGGGCAGTTTTGGCAGAGTGGCCAGGAGAGAAACAAATGACTAGAAAAAGGAGGGCATAAAACTGTAAGTCTAAGCCTGCTATCAAAGGAATAAGAGGGTGGAGACACATCCTTAGAACTGCTCATCCAAGTTTCCTGAGAGATAACATCTTTTTCATTGTTATGTTGGAGGTTAGATCAACCCTCAAGGACTGGCTCTTGTCATTCACTTACCTACATGAAGCTGATGGGCGTGACAAAACTTCTATTCATAATGCATACCAAAGCAATTAAATACTCATGTGTCTAACAGGTGCAATAGTAAAGCCCACCAAATGTCAAAGTGAGAAAAAGAGGTAGCACTTGTACCCTGAGAGGTGTGCTTTGACAAGGACATTCAGGCAGTCACTAAGCAGGGTCAGAGGAGATTAAATGCAGTAAGTGATAAGCAGACAAGGAGAAGGAGAAGCAATCAAAGGAGGTTTTAGGTAGGTAGTAAAAAAAAAAAAAAAAAGGAAAAAAAAAAGTTGGTAGAATAGACCTAAGAAAAAATAAGAGATTCTGGATATAGAAAAATCTGGAAAGAAATTTGGAATTGAGAACAAAAAACCTGCCCCCGTAAATAAAGAGGGCTGAGACAAAGAAACAGTGCCTCAGAAAACAGTAGTTTCTCCTACTGGAAAGAGACGAAATATGAGTTAAGCACTTGGATCCTGGCCTGTAAGAGCACACTAGAGCAGAGTTCCAAAGCGTTTTATTCATCTGCCGCACTGCCTTCCCAAGGCGCGGTGTCGTTCCCAAGTCTCTGTCGCTGCTGCGAGTGTGACCAGGAGATGGCAGTCCTGGATACAGCGACACGAGCACGAACCCACCAACAGCCAACTGCGGACTTCCAGCTCTCCATTAATGTTGTCACTATGGCATTCACAAGAAAAGTCCTTCTGAAATAATCCATTTCCGGGAGCCAGTGTGAAGGTTTTTCACTCTACCAGCAAGTTTCATAGGGATTTCCAGTCCATTACAGTCAGGAGAAAAATAAGGCTATTTTAAGCATTCAGAGCTGATGTACTACATCTTTGAGCACTCAAAAACCTGAGCAAGTGCAAATGTGCAGAACAGTATTCTTGGATGTGGACCAGAAAGGATTGCAGATTATCTTCCTCAAAGATATTCTGTGTATGTCCTGGCACAGTGACTAACATTAGGACTCTACTGAATATTTAGTAGCAGAGTGCTTATTAATGAGATGAGGCTATCTATCAACTATCTAAGTTACTAAGTGTAATTGAACAGCTGAAAGAAAGACAACAGGTATTAAAAAAAAACCCATCCCTAAACTGGACAGAATTTTGTTGCAAAGTTACGAAAGCATTTTATACTCTAAATTAGAAATTAATCCTGTTAGTGTCCTCCACTTTAGTTTAATTGCAGCCCATCCTGCTCATCTGTGCAAAGAAGCAACTAACACTAACATTATCGAGAAAGGGATTATCAAGCAGAGTCTAGAGGAAACCACCCAGAACAATGCCTCAGACTTACTGACAAAATGAAAGTTGCCACAGAAACCCTGCAGAAATGGGTTTACTTATTGCCATATTATAATTTAATATCCTATGAGGAAAAAGAAAGTCAGCTTCAGCTTTGAAGAGTTTTTCCTGTGATTCATCACAAAAAAACTACTACTCCATCTGTACATGAAGATCATGTATTTGCAAAACTTCTTAAACACAGAGACAATCAGGATTTTATGGGGACTTTACATCTCTTCATATATATTCGCCAGGTAGTTGAATGTCCTCTTGTAGAAATTAAAATTCTTTTTGATCGTATTACCTTCACTGGCATCTGGCTCTTCATTCATTTTAACCTGTTTAGAAATTGTTTTAATTTTCCATGACATCCAACTTGAGATTCACTTATGCTGAAGTCTTTTCACAACAGTTTTGTGAGCTATTTCAGCTGCTTGTTGCACAGTAAGAAGCACTCTAGTAATTCGACTGAACAGTGCCTTTTGGTTCTAATTTACACAGAAATCAGCACTTTCCCCAGCTGGGGGCGCATGCTTAAAGGAATAATCCCTGTGAGGAGCTGAACAGACCAAATAGAAGTATTTAAGTATCTGTTGCCTGTAGTTTTTATCTTGTTTACCCTTTTTTGAGGGAAAAGTTCCCATAATAATAGAAATAAGTAACAAAACAGTGTTTTGCTTGTGTTCAGTCATGGCAGCCTGTAAAGGATGGTGAGGTCTGCACTATGCCAAATGTGCAACAAAACCAGAGGCATGGAACTGGGACTCCAACTGCCAAGAAGCAGAGTAAATAATCTCACACTGCATTTCATGCTACAGTGTTTAGAGTGCTCCCAATAGCTGAATTAGCTCAGGTACCTCTGAAGTGTCAACACACAGTCACAACTGCCCTCATTTAAGTCAATAAAAAAACATTGATTATTTCCTTTTACACATTAGTTCAGCAAAACTGGCAAATGTTTCAGGCTGACACGCTGCATTTCTGCGGGACATTCATTCATGCCCATTTGTCTACAAGGTGGGTATCTGCTCTGGAGAACTGCTCCAACTCTGCATTTCAACCACACAGAGAAGTGTGCAGAGCAATGAAATAATCAACTGCTTGTTGCACATTAATGCCTTCCTATGATCCGCATGGGTATCTTGGCAAGCAACAGCTTTCCCTGCTTATGGCTGCTTTCCTACTTACACTAAAGGAAAGGAAAAAAAAAAAGAAAACAAACAGATGTATCAAAACGAAGTGGAAAGAAAAACAAGTAATAGTAACATTTTTTTTATTGCCTTCCCTGCAATTCTGCTAATCTCCCCTCAAGATGGAAAGGCTTTGATTTGTAAATTCAATTTAATCCTAATCTATAAAATTCTGTATTTCCCTTGCATGTGTAACCTCCTCTGATTAAGGCAAGATTATACTACCAACTGGAGAGAGCTGTATCTCCACTACATGTAGGAACTGCCACTGACATCCTTGGGAACACCCTGCCTCAATCCTGCATAGGTTGAAGAACTTTACCTTCTATAGAAATGTTCAACAGTGAGAGGAAAAACACCTTCCTCAGCTTGTCCTGCTACGGTCAGTGAAATTGTCCCATAAATACAAAAGCATCCTTTTAAGTTTAACATGTTTCCATAATTCTTCCTTATGCAAAGTTTAAGATTTGGAGGTTTTTTTTGAGCTGTAACTTAAAGTTTGGGATTCTTCTTATCTCCACCTAACATGGCAAAAATATCAAGGACCATTTATTATCTGATTTATTACCATTTCGGGTATAAAGGGAGCATAAACAATAACAGTTTGTCGCTGTACCACATTACATCATTGTCAAGATTAAATGTTTTGCAAACATTTTTTCTTCTTGACCACCCTCATATACTTTAATTTACAGATTAAAAATTGAAGCAAAAGATTAAGCCAGAAATGCCCTGTTATTTAGGGCACCTTGCTTGAGATCTCTAGGAGCAGACTTTTCATGTTAGAAACTTCAGATCCATTGTGCAGGCAACTACTGTTTGAGTTGATGGAGTAACTGATAGCAGCAGATGGCTTTAGATATGCACAGGACATGATTTCACCAGATTTTGTGGAAAGGTCCTCTATTTGACAGAGTTTAGACATTTGGTTTGTGATTCATTTTGACCAGGAAAGAGAATTGCAAGCAATTTTTTGTATCTATGAAACTAAAGCAGAATTTTAAATGCTAAAATATTAATTAAAAAAAAGGTGAGGTTGCTGATTAAAGGAGATAGAATAACATCTTTTCTTTTTTACTGCACAGTTAAATTCAACAAGCTCCATTCTCTAACCTTCAAATCAGGTGAAAACAAGTTATGAGCAGAGCACCTCTTCAGAAATTCCATGAACAACTAATTATTCTTTTAACCAATATATTAATTTAACTTATATTTAACTTACTGTTGTCAGCAGTTCCTAGCAGTTCTAAAAAATATACTTTTTCAGTAATTGTTGTATCAGAGTGGTAGCCAGGGAAAAAAACCCTAGAGATATCTGCTTTAACAAGAATAAACAGGTAGAATATTTTCACAATATGAACAGGTTTGTTCAACTTTTATATATGTATAGATATAGATATATAGATATAGATATATATACACTATATGGTTACAAAAGTACATGACTAAAATTTCTCATCACAAAGAGTTATTTTTCATGTAGACAACATTCAGCATTTGCAACTTCCTGATCTGACGTACAATTTTGATAGCAAGAGACACAGGGAAAGAATTTTTTAAGCAAGTTGGTACTTATAAAATAATTACAATTATAGTTGTGTTGTTGATTTACTAAAACATTTTATTTTCCAGCTAATGGCATTTTTCATGTTCAAACACTTAAAGAATAATCCTGGACATAATAGAACATTTTGAAAATAGTGAGACATACCTTGTTAAGCTTTACAAAATATTCCAGTCCAGCTTCCAAGGGATTAGTGTCACAGTTCATCTGTTAAAAGATATAAATTCACCATCCATACACGATAGACCATCATAGCTTTTGGGTTGGGGGCTTTATTTATTCATTCTATACATCCTTCTATTTACTGCTGTGCCAAAGTCTTCCATGCTGTGTATGCACAACTTCTGTCTGAATACACTGCAAGCTTCCAACATGGAATTCAAACAGTATCAACTATCACGCCTGATATAACACATAGGTATGTAAACCAGTCATCTGAGTTTCCACACGCAAAGTAAACACTTTTTGGTAAGAAATAGGATTTTTCATCAAAGCAGAATGGAACCTCTGAAGACTGAGTAACTGAGGTATGCACACCACTTGCAACACAGCAGAGCGGCTTAGCTGGAGAGGGAAATAAAACACAAAGCCAATTTCATTCACCAACCTGCCCATTAGGTGTAGGGGGAATAATTTTTTAGGCAGCACTTGAAGGAAGAATGAAAATAACTAGCACAGGGGAAATCAAAAGGACCCCTAAATTCCCACCATTTCAACCTCTTGAGTTCTTTCATCTCCAAAGGAAAAATTTAAGGTAAAATAAAATTATACTGATTTCCTCCAAAATTCTCCAGGCCCCCTGAGTAGTTCTTTATTATATAACAGAGTGAGCAAATTCTGCAGGAACAATGTAATGGGAAATGAAAAAGTTCCAAATACATTTTGAGGCAAAAATAATTTGCCTCTCTTGATATAGTTATTGGAGAAATAAAACATTTTGAGAACCTGTCAGCCAAACCTTTGATTTTAAAACACTAGAGCTCAGCAAAACCCTCATAATTTTGCTGTACAAAAGAGGGAAAACCATCTGTGAATCAAAATAAGTGTTTCTTTGCCAGCAGTGCAATGGAGTATATTAGTTGTTTTTATTTAGAAAATCAGCGGTAAGAATTACAGCAGTTTTTCCTGCTTGAGGAAAGTTTTATTTTCATGCTAAACTGAGAAACTGGTACAAGTAATGGCTGTGCTAACTATGACTAAAAGCTGCATAATCATAACAAAATAAATAAAATAAAATTTAAAAAAACCCACCAAAACAACGCTCTCCCCCTCCTAAAAACCCCCAAAACTCCAGAAAGAATAATAAAGAAGTTGTATTTCCTGACCTCTGCTCCCCAGGCTCGGAAACCCTTTTCCAGCCTTAAAGCATTTAGAGCATATGTTCCAAAGTCATCAATTCCTTCCTTTTGGCCAGCTTCCATGATGGCACTGTAAAGAGGTACAGAATCTTCTTTTTTATGGTAGAGCTCCCAGCCCAATTCTCCTGTTACACAAACAAGATTAATATTTTCATCAGCTCAGTTAAATGATCTTAATAAATATACTCCTATCCTTGGTAAAAAAGTGAGGATCAATGCTGTAAATGTTAATTCTAGGGTCTGTTCTATCATACAGCAAGTCTAATTCCCAGCAAGAACTACCAGAGGATTTGTGCCCTACATCTTAAGCAGTAGTACTATTATTCAGATTTAAACTGTTGACTGAAAACTGGGGGTAAGAAAACTATCAAAATAACTGATAAGAAAAGGTCATGTAACAAAGTCACAATGATAAATTAAGGACATTATAAACAGATGATGACTTGGCAAGTGAACAGCAAATGTAACTGAGTGTAAATAAGAAGGAATGTATTTAACATATTTAGCACAGCAGAAATAGAATATGAATTGCAAGGACTTCAGCTGCTTCAGAATGCTCTGAATTCAGTCTATTACACTCAAAATGGATGTAAAAAGAAATAAAAATAAAAAGCAACTGGGAAAGCCAAATACTAAGCACTACAGCATTACATTTTCAAGGCACATTACAAACACTAATATACGGTAATCCAAAAACAATTCTTGACGTTGCAGCAAATACCAAAGAGGTTATCAGAACTGGCCTTTTGTTCTGTAAAATAAATATTTACATTATAGGGTATTTCTAGAGAAAAAGGTCTTGGAAAAACTCAGCACAGACCCTGACCATATCACATCTGAAAATCAATGTATCATGAATCCTCCCACACTTATATGTAAAATGTAACAAACATACTTCTTATGAATACATGATGAGACCTAGTTTTCAACACAATTTTAGTGATATTTATTATTTCATTCATTGTCTCTTTCCTTAAGTGTAGGTTTTTTCTATTGCTTACCTGTGTAAGATATCCTAATGGCAGTAACAGCAATACTGGAAAGTTTCAGATGTCTACACTGGAGAAACTTAAATGAAGCATCACTTAGATCTTCATTCGTCAACTTCTGGAGGACCTGTCGTGCATAGGGACCTGCTACACTAAGTACTCCCATCTCATCTGTCACATTTTCTATTTCAACTTTGTATCCACCTCTTGTTACCTTCTCTTCTATCCATCTGCACATAAAACACAACACCGATGTTACACTTCTTATGAAAAAAACTGCATTTAGTAAGATTTTACTAGGAGTTATTTTTTGTTAGTGTTCATTTCCCCAGCAGGTCCCAGTCCCACACTCTCAAAACAAAAAAAAACTATGAGCTACATTAAATAGACAAATCTATCATTGATGTTAAACAGAATTGTCTGGTTATAGGAACTGTTATAGGAACACAGGCATCTGAGATACAGCCAGGAAAGAAAAGCATTTAAATGGGTAGAACAGTATATTAAAGGTAAGAGAAAGAAGTGAACTCCTACAATGAGAGCAGATTTGGTTTTGGATCCAGAATGTGTTAATAAAATGTCAACATACAAAAAGAGTAAGGAATAACCACTGTAAACATAAGAATGTCTAAATAAATTTCTGTGACAACAGAAATGTACAAGCAGGTTTGTTCCTTCCTGAATACAGCATTCAGAGTATTGGCAGGAAGTTCAGTTTGGATTTAATCAAAAACAACAGCTGCAAATTATTTTTCAGGAAGCTCAGAAAATAAATAAAATGGGTATATTTAAAATCTTACGGAGCATTACATTTTTAAGCAGTATTATAAGATCTCAGGCCTAGGCGAGTACCAAACAGGACTGCAGAAAATCTGCAGGATTAAATACATTAGATCTGGCTCTGCCATTCGGTTTCTGAATGTGCCAGTGTTCCTACTGATTCCTGTGGGGCTGTTATGAACCAGTATATTATTCTTTGCCTGTTAGGGTAATGAATTCCAATCTTTAATGTGTTTATTCATTTTGATTAACTGATTTGCCAGCAACCTCCAGTAAGAAGAGCACTAGAAATGTCAATTCCAATGCTCATCTATGAGAAGTAATTCAGTGAAGTCATCCTGCAACTGCTTCTACTCTCCCTCCTTCTCTTTCTTTCTCTCTTTTTCTTTCTTTCTCTCTTTCTTTCTCTCTTTCTCTCTCTCTTTCTCTCTTTCCTCCTTTCCTTCTTTCTTTCCTTCCTTCTGTTGTTTCATTTTGTGACCCCGGAGCCCAAAGCAGAAGACATCACCACAGTATCACGAAGACTGCACTGCCTATCTGTATGGGCCAGGTCAGTGCCTCTGGGGTCATCCCTGTTAAAGAGCCAATTTTCTTTTTTGCGTAAGAGAACACACTAGAAAGGAACAGCCGTGCTGTGTTACATCATACAATGCCAACGACAAACAGGTTCAACAACACAACAAGAACTACCTCCAATAAAGTATATTACATAACTGTTAACGAGTCTTCTATCTTTTTACATCGGCAATAATCCAATATCCAACTGTTTATACTTCAGAATTCAAGTCAACCAGGTTTCTAAGAAACTAAAATCAATAAATAAGTAGAATTCTTGTGAGCTTTGTGAAAAATTTGTTGAGTAATAATTGAGATTTGGAACTTAGTAAAAATGTTTCTGTACTAATGCGATTGTATAGCACTATGTACTTACTGCATTGAAAAATACACTAACCTCAGATCATGGAGTTCTGACCCTGACCCAGTTACAAGCATGAATTCTCCAGGATACAGCTGAGAGACGGTTAGCTCAGCATAAACTTTTCCTCTTGGTGTTAACATATGGCTTATGTTTGTGGAACCCACCTACAAAGAAAAATTTGTGATTATTAAGAATGCAAAATAAAACTTTTGAATTCTTAAGCGCCATTAAATATATGGTTGTTTGTCTTCATTTGAAAAAACAATTTTTTTATGTTTGCTCTGCTGTGCCATAATAGGAGTGGAGAGATATACAACTGGCCAATCTTAAGCTTTAGAGTAGAAATTTTACTTATTCCTTTATAGAAAAAATGGAAATTTTTAAAATAAGATAAATCAAGACCTTTATAAATATTTCTTAATTATGCCTTACACAAGGCATTCTTAAGCTACATTTGTTTTCAGAATGTATTTTCAATGCAAGTTCAATCAACTTGAGTTTGTTTTCTTCATCTAAATGAAAAAATCTCCATGTAATTGACATGAATATCCTTTTTCCATGCTGTGAATAAGGTTTTCAGGTCCCAAGAAAATAACATATGCTTTTCCCCTTACTATAAAGAGAGAAATACTGAGCTGGCTTATGCTTTTGTGGCCCTGGTTTATGTATGCTTTTCCATTTTTTGTAGTTGCTGACTATGAATCTGTATCTCTGCATTTGGATCAGATTCTGTATAGAAACTCTATCCCTAGAGACAAAATTTCAAGTAACAGTTACTTAGCAGTGACCATAAAACACACACATGTTCATACATATATCATCCATAGAAATAGAAATGTGAATGTGCCATAGCTATCGTGCTGGCCTGGTTCCAGAGGCAGAATTTAATCTCTCTTATTTTGTTCTGCTTTCACAGAACCTTGTCAATAACCCAGTCAGCAGCCAGATTCCATACAATGAACAGAGGAAGGAAAAATATTTCAGATACTAAGATTATTTTGCAGGTCTTATTACATTAATTAATTATGCCATAGTTATTGGCATATTACAGGCATGTAGTTGAATTTTCAGGACCTGATGCTGCTAAACCTCAACTCAGTTGCAAGACAAGTATATGTCTGCTAACTCCACTGGATTATTTTATAACGGAGACAAGCATGAGCGGTACTAAAAACCAGGCAGCTTAAATAACAATGGCTGCGAATGCTGGATTTTTAGTGGGCTTATAAACTGTACCTTCTGCTTTGCCACCTAACTTTCCCTTAGCATCACTGATTAAACCCCACAGAAAGCACTTGGTTTGTTCTCATAATTTCCCGTTTAATCTTGCTTTCCCTGTACCACAAAAATATATTCAGCAAGTATTATCCATGCCCACTGATGACTTAGTTACCCTGCCTCTACCCCAAGCTAGACTGAAGACAAACTTTCAATTCACGTTGTTATCACAGAGTTAATACAGTAACAAATACGACTACATGGCAATTCAAGTTCTTCTTTCTCCTAGGATATCAATCTTGCGCCTTCCCAATGAGTTGACTTAAACCTTTCGGAAGAGCTTATCTATCTTCAAAAGTATAGTCTCAGCGTACTTGCTGTTTTCCTTATGTTTTCTCCCTTTGGTGTCTGAAGCAATGAAAACTGCCACGTACTGCAAATACTTAATGAAATTTTGTGCTGAAATGATCAACCCTAAGTCACCCTGCAACTGCAAGGTCACTTCAGAAAGGAACAATCTGCCTGCTGGAGGTATATCTCTAAAGCTAAAGACACTACATGAGAGTGTTTGACAAAGTAGGAAATAAAAAGGACTCATGGAGCCCTACCAAAACCTGAAGACCAAGAATAAGAAGCCTGGGGTAGTTTGTCACAGTATTGCATTTTTGAGCACAGGATCATACGCTGAGGATCTATTAACAGCCACGCTTGAGAAGAAACAATACATGTGAGGTGAAAGCGGAATCTCCTGAATATTTGCAACCCTGCCTGCACGAGGCAGACAGCTGTAAAGCAAAGTCAGTATGATCAGAGGAGAGCAATGGGTTGCATTTGAAAAAAGAAAAGACGATGCCGCTCCCTTGGGAATTCATTTAACTATGGTCAGGCAAGAGCCCTTTCCACTGTTCTGCTCTGCTGCTCAAGTTGCTACTGTAAAGCACAATTTTAGGCAGGCAGCTGCCAAGCTATTCTACTGTAAAAAAAATCCAGGTAGAATTCACTTTCGTTTTTAGAAAAAGATGTGAAACATAGGAGGCTGTCTGAACATAAGGAAACGGTTTTTTACTATAAAGTGGCTAAGCATAGGAACCAGTTGCCCAGTTAACTCAAAAGCCATCTGAACATATTCCTAGGCAACGAGCTCCAGGTGATGCTTGTCCAACAGGGAGTTGGACAAGAGGATATCCAGAGGTCCCTTCCAAACTCATCCATTCTGATTCAATGATCTCTGCCAAAACGTACTTCTGTGTGTGGCTACTCTAGTATAAAGTCCACTTGTGTGCTTTTAACAGAGTGCAATACATCTGACACAGAAGCTTCTCCAAAGGATCTGTGTATTTGGTATCCATGAAATATGGGAATAATATTATACTTCATTTTCCATATCTGAAACAGAGCTTGTCGAAGTTCTACATGACAACAGTTACCTCCGTCCCATTTACCTTTGGAACAACATTTGCAAATAGATGATCAAGCAGCTTAACAGAATCTGTGCCTTTTACTTTAAACTTGCCAAATGGTGACAGGTCAATCACACCAACTTTTTCCATAACCTGTTTATACTCACGACCCACAGGGTCAAACCAATTTGTGCGCCGAAAACTGGGTCTGAAACAGAGCATTTAGACACATAAACACAATTTAGAAATTTTGTGCTCTTTGCAGCAAAATGTAGTCTTCAGGTTTTTCAGTTTAATGATCATCCAAAAGAGATAATTGTAGGTACCTTACCCAATATTTTCCTTAGTCTAACACAGCTTAATAATTAAAATCCTTTAACAACACAGAAAGATATGGGTTGATATTATATCAACCACTTTGTATAATAAATTGTGAACTGTTCAAATGTTAGAATAAGTAGTAGTCTGTCATGAGTAAATTTACACCATACTTTGTTGATGAATCATTTACTTAAGTTTAAGGTGTCAAAGGCTTTATTTCTGAACAGCAAAGTGTGTCTCTTTATTCCTTTATGAGCCTCATTTAGATTAGACTTCAATATCCTCACAGAAAATATTTATTTGCTGGAAACACCCTGATGCAGGCAGGTAACTAGGTGAGCAGGCAGAGAGAAGGGGAAAAAAAGGCCAAGAAGTTTGAGCTTCTCCTCTCCAGACACTTACACAGAAAGGAATGAGATTTTTTATGAAAATACTATACTGTCCTGCTGATCAAATAGTAAAATATGGAGAAAAGCACATATTTATAATGAACAAGTTGTTTTCAAAGCTCTTCCTTGACCTAGGTTGCTTCCTGGTATCTCAAACCTAGAACAGACAAAAGATACCTTGATGTGTGTTTTGAAATGTCTGCATTATCAGAATAAAATGTATTCTAAACTATGGAAAAAGCAAGAATGGAAGATGAATCTAATAGATACCTGTTGATGAAATGAATGATAAATGCATGCTACTCATTAAATTTAAATTGCCTGGCTCTTGCTATCATGACAATTTTTTAGGGGAGGAAAAAAATTAGTATTTCATTTACTTATATCCAGTCTCATCTCCAGGTTTGTAGAACCAATGAGGTTGCTCCCATCCTGCATGAAATCCCATTGAACATTTTGACTTTAGCAAATCGTACAGCCCACTGGTTCTCTCTGTTGGTCTCCCAGCAAATCTTTCTTCTTTAGGGTAACCAACTAGAGGGAGGAAAAAATACCAAACCAAAAATCACCCAAAGCTGTGGCATACTAAGATCCTCATCCAAGATAGAAAACACATTTATAAACAGAGAAATCCAGATACAGGGTTTGCTGGAATCCATCTTCAGGGCATAAATGTACTTAAAAAAATATCTTCTTACCAATGTTATTAAAGCCATAAGATTCTCTTGCTTTGGCTGCTGTGTATTCTGTAGTGGTCCACTTTCCATAGCGGTTTGGATCTACTTCTATCAGGTCAAATGGAGGTTCCCCCTCAAGGATCCAGTCACTGAGGTACTTTCCTATGCCACCAGCATGTATAATGCCATACCTTAAAAACAGGAAAAAGTCCTGCAGTGCTAAGTCTTTTATGTTTTATTTTTTAAAATCAGTACTAATATATAATACTAACACGCACCCCAAATATTTTAAATTTTTCCCTTTTTTTAAAAAAATTTGTTCGGTTCTGTCTTATTTTCAAAGATTAAATTCTGTATTAATGGCTATTTCTACAGCTCTGCTGTCAGCAGCAGAATGTCATTGGTAATGTACAGAGGTTGCGGTTTAATGACAAATAATCATTAACACCAAATGATTTAAAACTTTTTTAATACCTCTATGATACCACCATGTCTTCAAAAAAATTGCCACAATATCTTTCCAACTAGAAGACGCGAAAATTAATTATTAGTTGTTTATGAAACGCTCCCATGAGCACAACAGGAAAATCCTTGAAGAAACAGTCTGTCCCAAATCAAGTTTAGATTAACATGTAGCAATTAAACCATAGACACTCATGGAGAATAACGAAGCTAAAACCAACTTAAATTGCTGGTCATCAACTTTGCAATCTGAATTCTATGTCTTCAGTTAAAATAGGCAAGGACCTCAGCAAGAAAAAGAAAAAAAGAAGTAACAATTTAATTCTAAAGCATATGCATAGGAAGAATGAATCCGTAATATCAATGAGATTACTTTGATATAGTGTCTTATCCATTATTTACTTATTTATCTAAATAAAATAGAAACATCAAAAACTTGAGTACATTAAATAATTCTGCCAACTACAGCCAGTACAGTGCAGTTTGGCACAAATCTTCAGACTTGGCACAAACTTGTATCACTGCAGTGGATGCAGGAAGGATGAGTGCTTGTAAACTGCCATTACAGAAGAGTTAGCTTAATGTTAATGCTGGTGTTAATTCAATTAAGCAACTCTTAGTTATTCATGAGTATAAGCTTTGGTACCATGAAAGCTTATGATGCCTTCAAGTACAGCTCCAGATGAAATCTTAGCCAGTTTAAGTCTGCCTGCACCATTCACTGCAGCCAAAAGCAAAGGAGAACAGCAAAGAGATTGCTGCATGATTGTGTGTGGGGACAGACCAAACACAATGAAGACTTTTAGCTTCAGCTGAAGACTGCCGAGCTGATGGCAGGGTAACTCCAGGAGCAAGACAGTGCAGGGGAGGCTGCCCTGCTGCTATAGGTACAGCCCTGCAACTGGACTGAGAGGTCTCTGCATTCTGCAGAGTTTCGCAGCACTGACTGCGCAACCTGTTGATTTTGGTGCTCTTGGCTGGGCCTACATTATCAGAAATTTTACATTATGCAGGGTGCCCAAATCCCTCTTTACCTCAGATAAGAGGGAGCTGATTGTGTAAATACAACCACTGAAATTCTGCTGCACAAGAATGAGGTATGTCTTTCAGGGATAGGATATTGCAAGCGGCTGTAAAGAGTGGCACAGTGTAGGAATTTCAGCCTTCTTATGATGTAGAGAAAATTTCCTGAATGAACATGAACTGTTTTTCTCCAGTTTTTCTTCTCTCCTTCCAATCCCTGACAGATCAACTCCCCATTGTCCCAGTCACATTCTTGTGTCTTACTTATGAGTTGCTGCTTCTCACCCACTGTCAAGTCGTTGCATTCCTATTCCTAGGAAATCTGAGTCTCTGCACACTGTGGTACCTTTTCTAGTGTCTTTATCCCAGATTACGGAATGGTTTCACTGCTTTGAATTAAACTTTTCTGAATAAAATCCTAACCTACTCTTGTTAATATTTTCAAAGCTGTAAGTAAATAAAAATGGGAAGCATTGAGCAACCTTAATAATAAATAGTACTACAAGCTCTGCTAAATATACTTAACTTCTTCGCATGTTAAAATGCCTAGCAAGCTACTAATTTTAGATAATAAAAATCCTCTAATCTAAAAGCACTAAGTCCTCTGTCACAATGTCCCTGCTAGTTGACTGCGAGATAAGGATTTGCTAATGCACACAAGAAATTACAACACTGGTAGAAACACTGCAGTGACCCAGAAGCATAGAACAGAGTCAAAAGTCCCTGAAAAGCAGACGAAGTAATCCAATGATGGCCACATAACTGCGACCTGTGTCTAAACATTTTGAGATTAATCAAACTCCTGAAATAAGCTGTTCAAAGAAAATTAAGCATGCAACACTAGTCTTCAGTTTTTTACATATGGAATTTGACTCTGCTCCCATTGACACCAACAAAGAAAAACATGCTCCAAAGTCTGGCCATAGAGTAATGAACTTAAACAGTCTTTTTGGTGAACAAGGTCTAGGCAAACCGCTTTTGTAACTATAAGTTCTGCAAATGTTACTGAAAGATAACACTATTTTTTTTCAAATCCAAGCAGCAAAGGTGAATACCTTTCACAATGAATCATTGCAAAATTACCAAGCTTTTTTATTTTGAGGGCCTCAGAAAGCACATAAGTGATACTGCCTTATCTTACGATCTGAGGGTTTGTTTGGTTTGGAATGAAAGAAAACTGGAAAAAGCTGAGCTGGATTTTGGACAGCAAATTAGGCAATTGGAAAAACAATGCAAACAGAATGTGTTCAATAACGTGTGCTTGGAATTGTCTTTGGTTCATTCTATCCATCTTGAATCAATGGTCAAACTAAAGACAATTAAAGAGATGTTGGTGTTTTACCACTGACTCCAGTGCAGACATAATAAATAAGATGTAAATCACATTTGAGAAAATACCATAACAGTGGGAGAATGATACCAGTAAACCACTTATTCCTATTGTTGCACTGCCCTCTTTATTTGCTTTCCTCCAATACCCAGCAATGTAATTTTTCAGCTCCACTTTCACCAGTCAGAAACACTGGATTTGTATCCCTAGAGCAGTCAGTCACATACTATACTGGACTGTCTTCTATTTAATAGGCCTTCAGTACTTCACACAAAACTGTATACTGCACATTCATTTCCGTCCAACTTCAGTGAAACCAGATTTACATACAACAAAAAACTGTAAAATACAGTGTAATTCGAAGCAAGAAACAAAATGAACTGGAAAGTATACTTTCAAACCCGGTATTTTTGTGACTTTAAGTTGCTGCACAGACAGTACAAAGTACTACTACTTCTTGTTGCTTCATGAAGTGTCACAGATACTGACCTCCAGATTACAAGGAGGAAACAAAAAATTACTGAGACTAATGAAGTAAGAGAGAAGGATGATCCTACATTATACAGGCTGTGGTTATTAAGACTATTTCCAATTACATTTAACACAAAATATGTGCAAAACAACTCCCAAGCCCATAAAAATGCACAAAGCTTGAGCTGACTACCATTTCAACAGTAAGACAGACAAAGTTGTCACGAAGAACTTACTCACCCAAAACCAATAGCTACCCAGTAATTTCTGACACCCTGATGTGGTCCCACCATAGGAAGGATGTCTGGAGAATAGGTGATAGGACCTGCAATAGTGTTTACGATGTCTGCTTTTCTCAAAACGGGGACCATTTCCATAGCAGCCTCAATATGCTCCATTATTCTGTCTAAATCAGACTCGAAAAGTTCTTTTCCAAAACCTGCACAAATATTTGACTCTTATTATATATACTTACTTACACAGAGAACACATACATTATCAATAGAGTTATGGTATCTATCTATACATAAAAGTTTTATGGGAATAATCAGTGCATATATTCAAGCCTCCATCATCCAACATAGGAAAAATGGCGTGCAAAAAACCCTAGCTACCTGCAGGACCAAGTTTATTTGTCACTGCAATTAAACCATCCTTTATACATATTTGTTTAACCCTAAGGTCATGCAAATTCAACAATGAAGTAGAAAGGAAGTGAAGACACACAGAAACTTTCTTCTGCTTTAATAAGACCCACTTATTTTTCTCAATATGCCAATAATTTGAGGAGGGGAAAAAAGATACTTCCTGTATCTGCATACAATTTCCATGAAATCATATGAATTTCTGGGTATATTTCACCCCTCAGTCTGGACTCTAAGCATGGCTGAATGTCATTATGTAGAGGCACTTGATGCTACTGGAGACAGTAAGTTCAGGAAGCTGTGACAGGGCTATCCAAAACTGAACCATGTTAACTGCCCTTCCCTAGGAAATGCTGTGTTTTTTAAAACACCAACACTAATGACTTAGTTTAACTTTCTGTCTGGAAGTGAATGGAAAGTTGGAGCCTAGATATAACACAACAATTTATAATGTTTTTTAGTAAGCAGCTGTACGACAAAGTTGGGATATATCTGTATTCCATACAAATCTACAGCTCTCTTGCACTTGTATTCAAGCACAGCATTTTGGCTAAGACATTCCTTTGCTGTTCCCATTTGACAATGACATGATCTCTGGGATAACAATAAATATCCAGGGCCCCTGTCAGTATGCTGGAGAGAACTGTAACTTAGAAAAATCTCTATTGAGGCAAAAAAGGCTATATATGGCAGATTTAGTGACTGCCTCTAATCACAACACACAAGCACCTCTTCAGGAAGTAGGGTAAGACTACATTGTAGTAGGCTTTTCTCACATTACATCTGTATTTCTATTATCTTTTATCATTAGAGTTAGAACTAATCTTGGAAAACGTTTTTGCATTACAATCATCCATCGCAAATATTTTGTATTTTCCGCCACATAAGGCAGCATGACAGCCTGGGACTTCTGCGCATTAAAATGTGCGCTAGTCCTTACTATGCTTAAAGACTTAATGCTCTTAATCACCTGGTGGGACTCCATTTGTTACCCATGACTCCTGAAGCTTCATCTTCTCCTCACTTTCGTATGGACCAAATAAAAGACCATCCCTTTCTTGCCTTAGATAATACGACCCTTCTAAGTCACGAATTACGGGCAATTCTGTTTTTAGCGCTTTCACTTCGGGGATAGTTGATGTTACAACATACTGATGATGAACAGGTATGAGAGGGTGCTGCAGGCCAATCATTTTGCCTATGTCACGGGCCCAGAAGCCTAGAGAAGAAAAAAATGAAACCAAAATAGAAATATTCAAACACTAATTTCAGTCAATGGAAAATGACTGTAAAATATTGGCAATAAACACTGTGCTTTTATGTGTGACAGGTTTTTTCCTCCGTACTTCTAATTTTCACTTTACTTTTCCTATTATCTAGCATGTTTTTCCCTCCATAATTCCATGTCCTTTTTTCCTAATCATAGTACTATATATTATTATAGTATACACATAGTAAAAATATAATTAGTAAATTATAAATTAGGCTTCTTAAAGTTCAGAATAGAGTTTGATTAACAGTAACACAAACCCCATGGCTTATTTCAGTAAAGTAGGTCTGCCGTGTACTCCTAGCAAAGTTAGAGACACTCAAAACCAGAATAAATTAACTCACATCATAAGTGTTAACCAAGCCTCTTACCATCAACCAAAAGAGCTAGTATGCTTTACCAAGACAGTAGTCAAGTCCTAACAT
Source organism: Melanocharis versteri (assembly GCA_013397845.1). NCBI lineage: Eukaryota > Metazoa > Chordata > Aves > Passeriformes > Melanocharitidae > Melanocharis > Melanocharis versteri. The sequence goes on along the minus strand of VZTG01002535.1, from coordinate 63,250 downwards.
CCCAACAGACTAAGGCAGTAGTCTATTGGGATGTTAGGACTTGACTAAGGCAACTGACCTCAAGAATTGGAGTTTCTGTCCTCTTTCAAATGCATCATGTGACTCGTATTAATTAGGTCTCTCACACAGCAATCAGTTCATAATGATGTTTGTATTGGTGACTAGTCAAGTGTGCTCTAGTCAAGTTCTGATACAGACTGTGACCAGAAAAATGCAAGCAGCAATTTCCCTGCCTCCAGAGCTGGCTCAAGATCCTTCACGCATAGCGTGAGATAGAAGTTAGAGAAGACCTAATTCTCCTCTGTTAAGGTCAAGCTGGTAAGGCATATTAACTTGGTCAGGTACCTGTGTCATGAGGGAGGAGTGGATACCACTTAACTGCCAAACACTAGTTCGGGCTCTGCATCATGGCTTACGTCTGCTGTGAGGCTGGAAGATAATAGACTTGGGAATCAGACAGGTACAACTGACTGGAATGGCAGCTGCTCTAAGATGCTTCGAATATCCCTCAGCCACACTCTCCTGACTTTTAGATCAAGGAGCAGAGGTCTTAAGAATGGGAATGAAAGGGGAATATCCAATGAAGTAAGAGTTTCAGAGGAGGCTGGGAGTGAGGGTTGGAGGAATACAAAATGGAAGACGAAGAAGAGGTAGCAGGGCCTTCCAAATAAAAGGCTATGTGCCATATGGCACCAAGTAAAAGAAGGCAGGTCAGCCTGCTTCCTCTGTAACCAGCTGACTCCAAACTGCTTAAGACAAAATATCTCCAGCAAGATTTTCCACCTAACACAGCCGTCCCTTCTCCTGGGACATACACTTCATGCTGCCCAGCTCAATGTGCAACTTTTCTTACTTTTTGCTGTTCACTTGTCTTAACCAAGTTCTCCTACCTCTCTCTTCAGTTCTGTACTCTCCAAGACCTGGTCAAAGTTTCTCAGTGCCCCAAGGGCACCAAAAGGCATAAATGATCATGAATAGCTTCACCTGGGACTGGCACCCATACCCATGGGCACAGGAGTCCCATTCCAGGTCAGCTCAGGTCCTTTAGAACCTGTCTGAGCTGGTTTGACTGTGTGCCTGTTTACAGCTCTGTCACAACCATGCCTGTGCCTGGCCATGGAACACATTGATCCAGACCCTGATCCGTGGACTACTTCTCAGCTTGACCTCAGCTCAGTCTCAACTCTACAGTCCTGCCTGTTGATTAGTGGGCGCCATTTGACCTCAGTTACCGTCACCAGGCCTGTTCCTGACCTGTGGTCACATTCCTGGCTTGGCCTCAGCCTGGCTTCATCACTGTGGATCTGACTGTGCCTCATCTCCACAAGTCCACCTGGAGGCCTGGACTGCGGGCTGACCCCAGCTGCAGGTCCTGGGTCTTCCCTGCTCCATCCCTTGTGCCCTGCCGGACAGAGCCCTTGCTGGCTCGGCCAGCCTTGTTACCCTGCTTGGCTCCCTGTCCTGTGGGCAGCAGCCGGCTCACGCTGCTTGCTGACATTAACTGGGCAATACATCCTCTCACCTCTGGCATGGCTTAAAGCCAGGACAATTAGGAAAGTTCAATTGGGCTGTGCTGGCCTTGTGCCATTCCCCCATGCCAGGATGGCTGTCAGTCTCTTATTTAATATTACGAACCAGTCTCAGGGCCTAACAGCCACAGTTTAAAAAACTGCAAAGTTTCCGAGGAAAACGTTTTTCTGTGGTGATTCACTTAACAATTACTGACAGCCAGCTAAAGCAAAGCAGCAGAGGAAACCCAGCATCACCTTCAAGAGATCTGTTCAGCTAAAAGCCCCTGCTCAGTCAATGCTGGAAACCAGCACCTGCTACAGTTATCGTATGTAAGGCTTCTAGATGGCACCTCACCATGTGGAGGGGACTCATTGCCAGAACATTTGTTACATCAGCTAAATTGGTTGAGGGATGATCGTGCCATAGTCATATAGAGTGAGTGATCCAAAACACCTTTAAGGCTACTGAAACATGACTTAGGTTCTCCTATACAGAAGACAATGAAAAAAATTGAATAAATCTGCATTTCTAGCACATATGCAAGGGTTTCCTTCATTACACATGATACACGTAAATGTAGATTTAAGTGGCAGCTAACAATCTTTAGGGAACTTCTTTTGATGTGGGCATTTCCATGTCACCTAAAAATAAAATTATTTTAAGATAAGGTCAGCCAATGATCCACAGAGGAGAGGAGAAGTTAAAGTAGCAGAAAATTAGGTCTTTGAAACAGCTTTGTTTGTTTCTTAATTTTAAGAAATTTCTTAGCAATTAGATTTGCAGAATAACATTACAAACACAGCTAATTTTAAAATGTTTTTAAGTAAGAGACTTAGGTTTGACCTACTAAGAGTTTAGGTTTGTTTAAAATAAAATCCACAGTACTGTACTTCTAAAAAAAGTCACATTTATGATAAGTGCTTTTTTATTGCTTAAAATAACAAAAGGTGACATTTACTAAAAGAAAAGTATTACAGATTCTTGGTTTAAGGTTTTTGAACGAAAACAAAAATGGCAAAAGGGAGAATATATACTCCGAAACAAAATTCTGATTGGAAGCAGATGTCAAGTCCTATCAAACATAGTAGACATAAATGAAGGCATACATTATATCTCTAGGACATTTGTGAAGATTAAATTATAGACACTGCAAACATCTGACGCTGAAATATTTAGTGGTAGTATTACTTCGCATATCTGCTGAAGTATGTAACGTGACTATTTCTTCGTTTTGAACAAGACAGTATTCTACCACTACTTATATACAAATGGTTGTATATACAGTGTGTACGTGTCTGAAAATACACGCTTATATACACACACCCACACTGTATATATAAAGCAAATTCACTATTTTTGCAGACTTTAATCAAACATTCCATTATAAATAGGCTGCAAATAACTTCAGAAGGCTCAGTATAGTTACTTCATGTCAGGGATTATTTATTAGGCATCTGCTTTCCTCTAAAATGGAAATCTCACATAAGGAACAGCTGAAGATTGGTTGGAACTAGTTTGTTCCAGTTCTGCAGCAGATGTCAGTTGTGGGGTGAGGCAGGGAGGGGAAGAGGGAATGTAAAGAGCCTTCTGATGCATTTTTCTCTGCAACATGAGCCTAAAATTATACAGGTCATGATCTGTAGTGGAATGAGGCAAGGCTGAGAAAAAGAAAGAATGTTATCTGAGAAAACATTTATAAGAGATATGTGTTATACAGTATTGATTTTACATCATTAGCCAGAATGTTAAGCAATATGTGCTCCAAATATTCATTTTGGCTGAACAGTTAACTACACATAAGAATTAATTAAATGTATTGTTGATTTAATAACTTATTAAATAATAAAAAAGACTTACGAAAAGCTCACAAGGGTGCATTCTAATATTTGCAAATAAGCTCTGAAAAGCATTTACCAGAAAACCCTGCCCAATATCAACTTGATATATTAGCCAAAGAAACATAACTACGCTACAAAAATGTAAGAAAATTACTACATCTGTGATACTTCATCCACATGATGCAAAGCCAATAGTTAGGAATAATAAGTGTCTAGAAGTTTGTGGCCTAAATAAGTCTGATTGCCAAGAGAGCTGCCTTTCCATTTCATAATCTTGGATCGCTTCCAGACCAGCATATCCACACTGTGTAACAAATGACATAAGGATCCTATTTGTAAGAGAGGTTGTGATTTTGTAACTGAGTGCTGTTCCATAATTTCGTGCCTGAAAGCTATGAACTGTCAGCCCAAAGGCAATCAAGTATTGACACCTCTCATTTTCCAAGTGCTTGACTTTGTGACCTATATAAAATTTTTTTAATTTGGTTTCCCTGTTTGTGTGGTTGATTGCCTTCTAAAAAGCATACTAAACTCCTCTAGTCCTCTTTCTCTCCAAAATTCATTTTGTGGCAGTCATGAGCAAGCTTAGAGCCTCAGATCCTTGTCATTTTAGCGAAGCATATAGCAACAGCAGGTGATCACCTATGTACGGAAGGCATATGATAAGAAAGTGCACTTTTCAATGGGTTTTCCAGTAGGTCTTTACCTAAAGCCTGGAATGATTTAATACAGGGCTGTCTATATCCCAGACTCTGAAAGAAAGACCTGTAAAGCACATCCCCTGAGAGTCCAACTGTTTGATCCCACTCTCCCTAAATTTCTCTCTCTTTTTTTTCCTGCTGTCTCGAACTCTACTCTTACTCCACTCCTTACATCCTTCTTCAGCTATTTGGTCACCATGTGCTAGTCAGTCTCCCTCGTTTGTCAAGTTCTGTCCTAGCAGCCTTCTCTTCCTTCAAATCCGCTCCCATCTACCCCTCCCTCGCTATTACATATTACACCAGTCTTTCATGCTTAAACAGCTCAGTTTTCCACCCAGTTTCACATACAACCATTGCTCACTAACCATTTTGCCTGAGAAGCTGCTAGCTTCAGTTTCCTTAATGAAGTGTATAAGATACCTTCCCACTAGCTCCCCGGTGTCATCCCCACCGCTGCCATCCCCTCCCGGTTTGAGCTTCCTTATTTAGCAAGTCCTGTATCGTGTAACTGCTCCACTTGCTGACAGTGCTCCTAAACAACTCCAGAAATCTTTCCAAGGCACTTTGCTCTCCCAACCTATTCCCCTTCCAGTCCAATTCCCTCATAATTCCAATTGTCAGACATGGTATTCTACCCACCAACAAGAAGAGTCCCTGTCTCACTTAACTTCTTAATTTTATCTGCTTTGCACTAGAAATAGGTGCTTTTATATTTTTTCTATTCCACTGCAAACACGCAGAAAGGAATTATAAAGACGTATTCTTGCTCTCAGTTCACTTGTCCCATCTGCGTGAGAAACTCAACTTGAGACATCACAGCCTCCAACCGAAGCCTGATCATTCACTGCGATGGGAGGTATGCAGGACTAATGCCCTAAAAATGCAGATATGATCCAGTTTGAGGCAGAGTCAGAAAAACTTTGATCAATATAGTAAATATTCAACATGTTTTCAAACAATTGGAAACAGAAAATCTTCTACTAGGAAGCAGAAAGCACGCTTCACATAAGACCTGCCAACTGTTTCACCAACAATATATTTATCTATACTTGTATAAAGCAGTATAAAAATAAGTGAATAAGTTTAGATTGAATACAGGTTTTTAGACTTATTATGTTGCTTAGGAAAATAAACACAAATGCAAAGGACACTTGCCCAAAAGTTCTTTGAAGCAGAAACATCAGTTTGGCTTCTTTAACACAATCAAGAATAACATTTGCATATGTAAATACAAGCTCCTTTGAGTTAGGCAATTTTTATGACATGCAAAAAATGCATGGTTAAGCTAAGCCCATGTTTAAAATATGACTCAAAGGACAACAAAAAATCTTCAGTTTCAAGGATATGTGGATAGAGTTAAATCTTAGAGACAGATAATAGTGAAATAGGCAAGGTCAAACCCTCAGTCTCTTTGAAGAAACAGTGAAGATATTTCTACTTCATGTGTACATTCCATTTCCCTTCCTAGGTATGTTTCATTAGATTTTACAGGACTGCATGGACTGTTCACCTATTGGGCACTGGAACAGGCTCCCCAGAGAAGTGGTCACAGCACCAGCCTGTCATAGTTCATGAGGCACATGGTGTGACTCTTGGGGATGTTGCTGTGCCGGGCCAGGAGTTGGACTCCATGATCCTTGTGGGTCTTTTCCAACTCGGGATATTCTATGATTCTCTGACTCTAGACACGAACTCTCTTCTACACAACTTACTCTAGACCAGTAAAGGCCTCTTTTGCTACTGAAATCTAACAAGGCAGTCTGATTACTAACTGCTGGAGACAAATCAGAGTAAATATTTTTAATGCCTATTCAAGGGCAATTAATATAAGAGCTAAATTTTCACCATACTGAGAAGAAATATGTGCAAACCACAAACCAAGTGAATGCTCAAACACATATTCCTTATACATGTAACCCACACAATTCAGTACAGGTGCTTTGTGTCAGCTAGTTCGTAAATTTGAAAAGCATTCAAATGCTTATATTAAATCCTACCTGCAGTATTCACAATTCTCTTTGCTTGAATTATTCCAAGTGGAGTTTCAACTTCCCACGTCCCATCTGATCGGGAGTTCAGATTAGTCACTTGGACAGGATAATTTAATTGAGCACCATACTTTCTGGCTCCGGCAGCCAAGGCCATAGTTAGAGAATAAGGATCAATATGACCATCTCCAGGGTTATATAGGCCAGCTAAAACCTAAATGGAGGCAAAATCCCCCAAATGAAAGAAAGTAAAATTTATCAAAATTAGATAGTTTTTTTAAAAAAAACCACTTTCTTTCTTGAATATAGTAAACTTTAAGAAGTCAAAAAACTTTTCCAAGTATAGTAATATCAGCCTCTACCCAAATTAACAATGGCCTCAGCAAATAAAATTGCTCAGATCTCCCGTGCAAAGGTTGCAATGCTTTAATATTATAATATTATAGACACAGTAATTAATAGTATGTACTCTAACATACACTATATGCTAAAATTCACAAGATTCTTATTCTAGGCTATGATGCATCTTTTTTTCATTGGAAAACAAGAATCTGTTGTACAGCTTGTATAAAGAAAGGAGACTGTACATGTATATTTCTGATAGACCAAAATTTAATTGCAATGGAAGTTATATTTCATAAAACTGGCTTCTTTACCGTATCCATGTTCAATAAGGGAAATAGCTCTTGCACTTTCTCAGGCGTGATTAAATATTGCTCTGTTGGGTGCCAACCAGCACGAGTCATCTGGTATTTGAATTCATCCACCCTAGTAGGGGTTGAAGCAATTCTGATACTGCCAGGCTGATGAAACCCCACAGGCTAAATCAAAGAGAAACAGCAAATTACTGAAAGAACCTTTACTGACTGACACATATGTATTTTCCTGTTCTAAGGGAAGTCTACAGGAATTTTTCCAGTAACTGAAAAAAATGCAAGTAAGCTAGGGGCCCTCAAAGGAACAGGCTTGAGATATAAACTCCTAGAGAAAATAATTTTTCAAGAAGTTGTCAAATTAACTTCCTAAGTTAATGCATGCTATCGTCAAGACGCACTTACTGAATGCCACGATACATTCATTTTTACTAACAACTAATTAATATTTGATATATGCAGTCACACACTTTCAAAAATAGAATCAGATACATCTCAAAAATAAGTATATACTATACTTCATTTAAAAATCTATCATCTGCATTATTTCCTATTGACATGCTGCAGAATGGATTTAACTAAGCACCACTGAAACACCACTTGCCTTTTTTGTCTTTTCAATAAACTAAACATCCTTACAGAGCTGGACACGGAATGCTTACTTTTCTTCATCTTTTCTATGTTACCTCATACAACAATAATAAGGCTGAATAAGTCTTTTACTGAAACTCACAATGATAATCTGATGTGGCAGCTTATCTAGCTGAGCAGCAGAAAGAAGAAAAAAAGCATTTTATGACAAATATAAAAAATATCTGTCATATATACATATATGACAAATATAAAAAAAACCCTGTAGACTAGTACAGTGAGGTTCATTCAATTTCTGCTGCTGTCTGAAGCAAGAACAAGTTTGGTAAATGAAATCTATAAGGCTGAGAGATGCCAGATGAAAAAGCTGACTCCTGTGCTTCTCTGTATATCCATACCTTAAGCCACTAAATAAAAACACATCTCTGAAAGGCACGGGGAGAATTGCAGCAATTTTCTCAAGTACAGACAGCATCATATGAATTTTTAAGCGGACATATTTAAGGCAGGAATGTATCACAATCAATCCGTTCATTCCAGATTCTTGATACTATTTTAGCTCCTTTATCAAGTTAAAGTTGCAGACTCTCTGCTTAGTCTTGAGATGTTTTATAAGCACCATTTTCCTAAACTGTAGAGGGATCTGGGAAACCACCTACAATACGTAGTGACTAGGCATGAAGTAGCATGTATTTCAATAAAAAGGGACATACTCCTACTTCACACCCTTATCAACTACACTTTTTTGTAAGACTATTGCTACAATTGGTATTGCTCTGAATTAACAGTTCAAAGGTTAAGGGGATTACCTGTCCAGTCTCTTCTTCCAGCTTCTCATAGAGTTTGATGCTGTAAGAATGGATTTTCTTCAGGTTTATTCCAGGATGAAAATAAGTAGTTAAACCAGCCTCAAATAAGAAATAGGAACAACATAGATTAGAAATGCAGTGTTCTTTCGTTCCTTCCAACTGTCATTTAAAAAGGAGCTGCCAAGATACTGTAAAGAAAAACAACACATGGATAGAGCCAGCTGCTACAAAAATAAAAATAAAGCCCTTTCTCTACTTATGCCACTTTTGTTTTCTGCACAGGTGTTTTTCCATCTGTCTTTTCTCATCAAATTTGCTAACCCATGATACTGTTGCAGTTGTTCTCTCCTATAGTTTCCTTTCTTCCTTAAATTATTCAGCTGACAGCTTCAAATCCTTTGAAAGAGGCATACAAACCTCCTTTCTGATCAACTAAATCAAACTACTAACTCTAAATGTCCTGTAGTCCTTCTTACAAATGGAGATGGGAGAGGAACCAAACCTTCAGAAAGACCAGATCTTCACAAGAGTTACTACATTCCTAGGGTGTGTGCAGCAGGGCAGTGGAAGATGATATTCTTCTGTCCTCAACAGTTGTCTCATATGGCAGTTAAAGAGCATTTCTGCATTTCAGAAGTAGTTTAAGAAATTATTGTACATATTTTGCACATCACTTTACCAGGTTTGACTCTAGAAATCTGTCAAGTCCTTTCACATTTATACAAAGGTAAAATCAAGAATTACAGCCTCTTCAGTGTTTAAGGAAACTACACACCTGCCTACAATAGAAATGGCTGCACCATCTTAATGACATCCATAATTGTAGACATTTAGTCCTTAGAAAACAGAATTAAAGTGTTACTGAGGTTAAGCATGTCTTTGTATGTCCTGAACTTGACAGCTCACTAAACCCTTCTTCAAGTGAAACAGCAGAAATGTAAAATTACCATAGGTTTTCAAGATAACTACACTGACTTAAATATTTTATATACATAGTGCATTTTGTGCTAACTAAAATAGAGCTTATTCATAGATTAAGGTTGCTTCCATTATGGGAGCCAGACACTGGAGTCCACCTTTGAGTTCCGTGCCATTCTGTGGAATAAAGACATCGGGAAATTCATAGGTAAAAAGTGACACACGCTGCAGAGTTTTGATAGTTTCCTTCTAAGCTGCCCAGTATGTATAAAAGTCAAATACTCTTAATTTTAATGTTTCAGCTCTTTTCTGTGCTACATGTTTTGAAGATTTAACTTTTGAAGCCAGTGGAATACCTGCAAACATATGAACAACAAAAGCAAGATTTAGTGGTCTTTAAAGATATATTTTAATTCAAACTAATTCGATTATGCTAGGAAGCTATTAAATGTTCAATTATCTACAATTATATGAATATATATGGCATTATTTAGGTCACACATCCTTATTTTTTTAAACCATGACCTCTTCTGTCCCATCTTTCTTTGTGCACATTCACATCAAAGACAGGATCTTTTTCTTCAGAAAGTTAGCTTCAAATTGTTCTTAGCAAATAGCTTACACTCAGATACCATTTCCATCAAAAAACATAGATCATACTCACTGACATGACAGGTACTCAGTATCTTCAAAGCAAAAGCGTCATTACTGTCTGGCATTACTGATTGTACGTCTTGATGCCAGCCATGGTGTTGAAAGCTGTTCCTATCTTTGTTCGTACAAATTTTATCTTTCGGATATCTCAGTTTATATACAATATCACAGTGAACCAGATTACTGAAATGCCCAGACAATCCAATGGAAAAGAGTATAAAATTAATCATTTGTCAGTACCACATTTTTCATCTATTTTGCATCTATACAGTATTCATAAATTTGACTCTAAGTATGTTTGGCAATGTTCATTACCTGAGCAATCTGAGTTTAAGAAGTGATCACACAAACCTGTAGGAGGAAGATTCATCTAGTAAGGGCCCCATCAAGCACAAAGCAAGCGTGTTGGTTTCAGGAAATTAATAGTCTGGAAAAAATATTCCTCATTCTTTTCTTATGATCATATTGGAACACTAGCATTATAAAGGACACAGCTGAAGACTAGATACCTGACTAAATGTGATTTTTACCTCATTTGATACATGTGCATTCACATTGTGAACACACTTATTTTAATTACCTTAGACTAAAACCCAGGGCTGTTTCACTACAGAATTTTTAGCTAAATTTTTAGCTACAACTTGTTTGTTTCTCAAAAAATATATTCTAAGGGCCTTTCTTCATTCTGTATGTACAGAATGAAGAAATAAATTAGGCATTGAAATATTTAAATTTCTTTAGCCACGTACAATGCCTAAGAGTAATTAATTTACTTCTACCTGCCAACTTTGTTATCTCATATTGTGTTTACTGTTTATCTTTTATTTATGTAAATATTTTCTGGCCTTCTGTTATTCTTCCAAACATAGTAATACATCTTTCAGATGTAAGGAAATTCCATTTTAGTGGTCACTATTAGTGTAGTCATTTAAACTAAATGAGCCACAAACCACTTGCAAGTTAGCTACAAACCCACATATATTCAAGAGCATTTAATCGCAGGAATTAAATAAATACTTCAATCTCTTACACTTTCAAGCAAAGAAAAGAATTTTAAATGCATTTGATGCCTTTTGGGTTGAGATAATAAATGGTTCTGATTTCAACAGTGCAGCTGGGAGACAACTATAATCTGATTTCACTACATAAAAATTAAAATGATAAAATAATAAAATAATTATAATGAAACAAAAAGATTGAATGGGTCCTCGGGAGATTTCTCTTAAACTTCATATTCAAAGCAAGGTCAGCTACAAGATCAGACGACATTGCTCAAGATTTTTTCCAGCCTGGCCTTTGAGAATCTTCAAAGACCCAGGCTGCTCTGCTTTCCTAGCTATGTATGGAACTCTGCATTCGGCCTTGTTAAATTCCATAAAACTGTCCTTCCATCCCTCCAGCCTGCCTAGGTCCCTCGGCGTGGCTGCCCTGCCCTTGAGTGCATTGACTACTCCTCCCAGTTCGGTGCAAACTTCAAACTAGGATGACCAAGTACTTCGTCACCTACTCCAAATTACTGATGAAGATATTAAACAGGATGGGTCCCTGGACAGATTCCTGTGACACTCCACTTATTTCCAGGCTTTGGGTAAAGTATGACACATTCACCAGCACCCTCTAAGCCCAGCCATCCAAAGTCTTTTAACTTTCTAGTTGTCCAGCCACAGAGACCGTAACATCTTCAGTTGAATACACAGGTAGCATGGGAGAGGATGTCTAAAGTCTTGCTAAAATTTAGGTAAGACATCCACCGATCTCCCCTTGTCTAAGAATTCAGTAATTTCATAAGAGACAGCAATCAGATTTCATCTGACATGATTTATTCTTGGCAAATTTATCTTGACTGTCCCAAATCACATTTTTTCTCCTTTTTGGACCTGGGACTCATTTGATGATTTTCTGAAGAACCAAACTATGGCTAGCTGGCCTTTAGCTCCTCTGCTCAGTCCTTTGGCTTTTTAGAAAAAGTCATACATATGCCCTTCTCCAAATCTTTGGCACCTCCACCAACTTCAATAGTCTTTCAAATGTGATAGATCTGCAGCCTTGTGATGAATCAGCAGCATTATTGGATGCAGCCTGTCTGCTCCAACACATGAGCAGCACCAAATTACTCCAGTAATCCCTCGTTTAGTCCTCATCCACTGCCAGTAGTTACTCTTCTCCTTTAAACCTGAGTCCTGAGAAACCCTGTCAGAGAAAACTGAGGCGAGATGGCACTAAGACCTTATTAATATACACAATGACTGAATTACTCACCTCATTCAGCAGCAGTTACTCATTTTCATTTTTCAGCCTTTAACTATTGATGCAGCAGTAGAAGCAGCTCTTGTTGCCTTTAATTCTCCATACAAATCTTAAATATGGATGAGGTTTGGCTTTCCTAACATCCCCTTCGCATGCCCAGGTAACTTTTCTAAATTGCCCCATTTGCAGCTTTTTCCTGCTGTATCGCCAGTATACTGCATTTTTCTCTGGAACCCAGTCATTAATTCACTCTGGCCCAGCTGGCTTCCCAATGTGTCTATATGTTTTCCCGAATCTCAGAGTGAACCATTCTTATAGTTGAAGGAGGTTTACTCTAGGCTTTACTCAATTTTTCTAAGAGATTTTGTTATTGTAGGTCAACACGATCTGGAAGAATAATTTAAAGAATGGCCACTTTGCTACGAGAATTGACACAAATATTTCAAAGCATTTTTATAGTTGAAATTTTTAAATGTTAAAATGTTCATGTATCATTTTTGTTCTATATTAATCAATTTCATATTTTATTCTAATGCCATTATTAAATTAGCTTTCTGGAGGAAAATGTTATTAACACTGTTATATACTGAATTCTCTCTTCTTGCTAGTTTGACCAAATCGTAACAAGTTATTATTTGACTTGTGCTGTGCTTTGCGGTCAGCAGAAAAATCAATGGCATGTTGCAAGAAGAATTATAATATAACATATAATAACTTGCTCTGTTACACCTTTTCGTAACTGGTAATATAAAAATGTGCATATTTGTTGTGCTGTTTTAATAGCACACATGAAAGTCAGACAAAGCTATCTCAGACCTGAGAAGTGAAAGAAAGATTTGGCAGCAACACCAGCAGGGATATGATCTATCTGAAACATGCTCCTGAGCCCTGGCAGGACTTCCTGGACGGTGAAAGAGGTAAAATATGGTGTAGTGCAGCAACATCTGAACCAGACTTTGAACATTTGTGGCTGCAGGCAATGTGCTACATGCCATTTCCTGTCTTAAGAGTACGTATAATTGTCATCTGTATCTAGTACTGTATCACTGTGAGGAAAACACTGATAAATACACAGCATCTGGCATAACAAGGAACTCACAGTCACAGTTTTGATCTTTCTACTCATCTGAAACAGACTTATCATCAACTTTTTCATCTTCAGACAATGTCCTCTAATACTGAGTTCAACGGAAAGACATAACGAAGACAATGAAAAGAAACCATGTAGTTATCCATTTTAACATGGCCCATAACTAGGTGTCTTGCTGTGTCAATCACATTAAATTCCTTCCCACAGGTGTCACAAGGCAGCCCTCTCAACTGTGGTCGTGCTGGCATCTTCTCTGCTGAGCTCCAGATCCCTTTCCTTTGAAACCGAGCCCCACTCAGGGCTCCAATGCTGCACTCACTAAGAAGTGCCAGCAAAAGCACAGGAGGAAGGGCTGCTTTAACACTGTTACGAGTAGTAAGTTAGGGTGGGCGAGCGTAACAACAAGAACAAAGGAAACATTCAGTAACACCCCACTCTTGATTCTGGCTCCTTATTCAACTAGGGGATTTTTTATTGTTTCTTACAAACGTATTGTTTTGTATGTGCACTGGGTAAATAGAACTCAGTCTGTGCCTCACTCCTGTACTTAAGTCAAAGTACTCCTTGAGTATTTTGGAGTTATGATTCAATACACAAGATGCCTGATCTGACACTTTGCATGGTGTTGTTCTGTTTGCCGAACTGTTGTATGACTGTCTCAAAGACACACAATTACTGAATGTTGTTTCTTCTTACTACATACAGCGTGTTTTCTTTTGCTTTGTTTATTGAAAAGCAAGTAAAATGAAGTACACTACTTATACACTGCAGGCAGTGGTTTTTTAAATTATTATTTCATTTTTTACTATTGTTCTCTCAGCCCCCAAACCACAAAACATCTGCACTAAGATGAAGCATTTCAGACTTCATACTTCCTCCTCTGAGAGAAGTATGAGAATACAAATAAAATATGATACATTTTAATTTGTCCTCCTTAATATGTCCCTGAAAGGTAAAAGATTGCATAAATGCTCTATTGTATTAACAGAGTAGATCTAGAGACATCAAAGTCTGTTTCAGATGAGTAGAAAGATCAAAACTGTGATTTTGACTTCCTCGTTATACCAGATACTGTTGTGTTTCTGCTCTTTTGTGTTGCTACACACACGGATAGCAATCTCCCAATTTCAGTTAAGAATAGGTGGAAATGAACGGGAAAAGCATCTATTACTGTATTATTGTGGCAAGCTTTATTTAATTTTGTTACATTATCTACTCCAGATATAGATTCAGAAAATACGTAATTACATAAATGCACGTTGTGAACCAGTATGACCATGTGATTAACACTATTAAAGGAGGTGTTGCTACCCCGACATTACTACATGTACGTCTTTTTAGTTCTTTTCCTTAGAAGGCAGACAAATATTCAGGCTTAAAAAACTCACAGCGTACATTTGTTACCATTGCACCTCCAAGATTTTACGTAACGTCAGCAGTGGCAGGAAAGAAAGCAGGGGAATAAAACGATAGTGAAACTTCCACCAACATTGTATACACAAACTGCTGTTAATTTGAGAGATGAACAAAACATTTCTTACTGCATGCCAGGTAGATCCTGCAGTGAGCTCAGATTTTTCCAGCAGAACAACATCCTTCAAGCCAGCTTTAGCCAAGTGATAGGCTAGACTCACACCAACACAACCACCTCCGATGATCACTGTGTCTGCTCTGTCTTTCCCTAAGGAAGGAGATGAGATTCCCTTACTGAAAAAAAAAAAAAATTACAGGCAGTTACAAAAAGGCAATTGCACTTTTCCCCATCTCTTTTGTTTACTGCTTCAACAAGTGGGTTTACTGCTAATACAAGTGGGTTTCTGCTTGGGAGTTTACACACATGGTTTAAAACCTAACCTGTTCACTCATATCCACTTTTAAAGTAAATGCCCTTTGAGGGTCAAATAGGTAAACAGTAGTAATAAAAAAAGAAAAAAAACAGAAACAAAACAAAGCAACAAACAAACAAAAAAGTTTGCTACCACTTGCAACTTTAAATGTTATTTATCCAATATACACTTATATATAGATCCTGTTTCTCAAAAAGAAGCTGATGCCTAAAATGACAATGTCGAAACCTGACTTTTCCAAAGTGCTGTACTATGTGCAACAAAAAGTCTTTAAAAAATGTCACTAAGGCCCCTTAATAAATTTCTAAAACCAATGTCAGCAGACTACATTAGTGTTTATGTTCACGAAGAATGAAGCTTGGTATTTATTTTAATGTTCTATCTTGTCATGTTCACAGACTCACAGAATATTCTGAGTTGGAAGGTACCCACAACGATCATCAAGTCCAACATTTCAGTGAATCGCATATTCAGAGATGGAATTCACAACCCTGGTGTTATTTGCACCATGCTCTAAATAACTTATCCGCTCCCAGAGTTGACATGTCCTACTTAGCTTAAGACAAAACGCTACAGAAACAGGTTTTTGTCAATGGTCCACACCTGCTACTCCACACTGTACTTTCACAACTACTTGAGTTCGGCATAAACCAGAACTGCTGCCGTAGGCAGCCCTATTCTTCTGCAAGTCAACTGATCCTCCTCTCTACTGCCTCATCCACACACAGCCAAGCAGCAAGCTACATATACAAATTTATCACATTTTCAAGAAGTAATGTTTTTGGATGTGAGACAAGGTAGGTATTATTACAGTAGCAGTACAGACTACCATGAAAACACAGAATCTCTCCCTTCAGGACAGTTAATCAATACTCAATTTTACCTCTCCTCTCCTTGTACACTTTCAACTTCTCTGGCAACAGGCTTTCTAATGTATAACTAGTGCTCTACCTCTTCCACTCAGAAATAAAAGCTACTAGTTCTGTGAATGGAGATCTTATGGCATTTTAAACGCAATTGCAGGAGGAATATGCACCATGCTTATACACTAGGTGGTGACGAATGAAAAGAAAAATAAGTGGGAGTACAAGACACCACAGGAGTTCTGTATTTGGTGCACCACACACATGCATGTGTTCTTTCTTCTGATTACATATTAATTTTTGCAAGTTAACAGTAAGCTGTTTAACAGCCAGATGTGCAACACTCACACCAGCTCCTCTATTGAATTTTGAGGCATGCGGTAATCAAGGTCAAGCATAAAGACTTTTCTCGCTGTTCTTTTATGCTGTGGATTTGAGATCTCCTCACCTGCCTTTCAGCTTTTTTCAAACCTTTGCCCAGGAGCCTGGCAAGAATCCGGGGTTCACCTTCCCAGGGAACTACACAGTTCACCCAGATGTTTGACAGTGCCAGTTAAAACCGGCCATTATTTGCTTATCGGTATGGCCCAGAAGATAACAGAAGGGACCTCGCTACCCCAAGTCAGCAGCGCGCCCCGGGCTGGTTCCGGCTTTGGCGCACCGACGAGAGCCGCAGAGAGGCACCTCCTGGCCGCAGGTGTCCCGGCCGGCCGTCGGTGCAGCGCCGCAGCCC
>VZTG01002535.1:0-46318 GCA_013397845.1 Melanocharis versteri | reverse complement strand
GGGGAGCAGCCGTGCGGGGGAGCCTGGCACGGGGCAGAGCTCCCGGCCACCTCGCCCGCCCCCGCGGGCTCGTGTCCGCGGGCTCTCCGGGGCAGCTGCTTCTTGGCTGGCACGGCCCAGGACCCTCGCCGATTAACCTCGCACTAAGGTACTCGGTATCTCTACAGGTGAGGGGATCTTGTGAAAACCTAAAATAAAGCGACAGTAATTGTATCTGTTCAGCATCGAGACGTTAAAGATATTTGGACTTCGTTATGAGACGGATAAATTAGATTGATCTTAACGGAGTCACAGCCGAGAGAATCTTTGTTTTTCTGAACACCTAGAGTGGAGCCACCGGAGTACAAACCCATTTAGCGTAATATTATTTGATAGGCAAATTAAGCAGGATTTGCAACACACTGCAAATTAAAATCGTAAATATTTTAAGGATGTTTAAGGATAAGATTTCTGTCTCCAGCATCTGCCTGCTCTATTTAAAAGTTCTAGATTGCTCACACCTTGATTAATATGACTGGATATCAACAGTGTTTATAATATCAATCGAGACTCCTATGTGTGCATGCCCACTGCTCCCCAATTTAGGCAAAGAAATAAGTCAGTATAAAAAGTTTTCCAGGC
Source organism: Melanocharis versteri (assembly GCA_013397845.1). Taxonomy (NCBI): domain Eukaryota; kingdom Metazoa; phylum Chordata; class Aves; order Passeriformes; family Melanocharitidae; genus Melanocharis; species Melanocharis versteri. Next base: position 45,697 of record VZTG01002535.1, on the reverse strand, counting down.
ACCAGCCATTCAGGCCGTTAAGGCAAAGCTATGGGCAATATCTAAGTCAAACTCTCTGACATACATCAGAACTGGTACCCTGCACTGCTGCTTGAGAAGGTCAGCAGAATCACGTATTCTGTCTTTTGTTTCAAGGACGCTATTGCCATTAATCGGGCACATCTTGCTCAGAACAGGTTTTACTCATTTTTAGGTGTAGTGTATAAGTCTAGAGCAAAAGACCAGAAAGGTAGTGGAAGAAGTCTACGAACTCTAGTTCTTACAGGTAGATTGATTATAAAGGAAGAAGGTGAGGGGTATTTGTTCTGCTTTCTATATTTTGGTATATACTGCCTAATTTCAACACCTAGCAGCAGAAAACTGTCCTAAATTCCCCCTGCAAGCACTGGACTTCTCTTGAGGGCCTGAGATCTGAATGGTTGTTTTGAGATTTATTTTCTCTCCACTTATGGAGAGGTAGGTTATAGGTTGACCAAGGGGGCTTTTCACTTACACAGTACAGTTACACTCCTAAAGATGGTAGTGGGAATATCTTCATAGAGGCATTTGCACTCACACTTTCTGTGAGCAAAGCAGTGAAAAGATGGCTCAAAAAAGCCTTGAATAGCTTTTTACATATACTGTTTCTTGTAATTTAATACCAGATTTTCCTCCTACCAGATCACCTGACAGTACAATTTTGATCTGGATTAGACATGAGTGCACAGCTGTAGGTCTCTGAGCAAAATAATGTTGAGGCTGAACTTTGGTTAGCTATGTGGTTGTTAAATAGGTGGTATTTTCCACAGTATATGAAGTAAAAATGGTGTGAAGATACCTATAATAAAGTTTGCAAAAACATTATTTGAATCCTGCATGAACCGACAAACTAAGTTTCTATTAAGTATTTTGTGCTTTGTATTTATCTCTCCTGCCATTAGATACCCTGATAATATATCACAATATATTGAGGTGCCGTGGTCTATTCAAACATGGCTTATGTCACTTCAGTGTGTCAAAAGTGAAGATTATACTAAAATGCACTTCAAAAAAACCAGAACTGTGAAGAAAAACTGCTGTTAAATACTAGAAGTGACTTGTTAAAAGAAAGTTCTGTTGTAGTACATTTAAATACATCATAATATAATAATAAATATAATACCGATATATTATGTCAATTTGTGTTTATTACTTAATGTTCAGTTAAAAAGTAACAGCTGAGGCTGCCTTTCTGTTAAAGATTTTTTTTTCCTCTGCACACCTGTTCTCCGCATATTAAATTTCTGAAGCAGGCTTCATCTACAAAATATTCTTTGGCAGACAGAAGAAGCAGGGACTCAACCAGTGAGCTTTTGCTGGCCCCATTTGAGGCCTTCTGTTACAAATGAAAGTTTTTTGCAAGCACAATCTTTACAAAACCTCTTGGCATTTATACTAAAATTGTTTCTCCCTGGTTCTGTGGAAACAAAGATAAAAACTTGCACACTTTGTGAAAGTCTTGAAGTTAATTGGGTCAATATTTTGGCGAGTCCATAGTATGCAATGGAATCTGATGCAGAGGTTTGCAGGCCAGCACTTGGCAAAGCTCTGCACAGCAGCGCTGTACAGACCAGTCCTGCCATCCTTCTGCAATGTCAGTGCCTCAGCCAAAGCAGGTGAGGCTCTCAGCCAGGCTTTGTAGCCTCCAAGGAGCCTTGCACTGCTGTGCTTAGCACTGAAGCTGGCACAGGGCTCATTACTTTTGGAAAGGCATACTCTTGTTCTGCCTAAACGGCAGTGCTGAGACGTCACAAGTGTTTGTCTTTGATGGATACATAGCATGAGATAATTGTATTAATGAAAAGAAAATTATCAAGAAATATAATTACTGAAGTTTGAAGGATAATTGTTAAAAAAACCTTCCAATCAGCATGAAAATCACACTCAACTCTGCGTCCATAAGGCTCTTCTTTTTCCTACTCCCTCAAACTTCTTCTGTTGGACTACCAGTGCCATCAAGAAAACTATGGATGGACGTTTCAATCTTGCCTTTGATTAATTCTTATCCTGTACCCACTACCTTCGTATATGTAGTCTTCATTCAACCAGTTTTTAAGAGAAATATAATTATGGTTGCCATCTAATAGTAGAAATTAATCCTACTCTTATAGCAAGGTATTTTTTAGAAATTTTGAACAAGTCAATGAAACACTTAAAGGAATAAAAATATAATGTATTTTAGGAGAAACCAATATATGTTCTCATGTTTTTCAGTTTTACAAAAAAAATAATTGCCACTTTCCTTGCGTTAGCATGGAGTTCAAGGCAAAAGCAAAGTTAATCTTGCTCAGGGTGCTGCAAGGTTCCTACCTTGGCACTCTCAAACTCTAAAACATTTCAGGGCTGTGCAAAACAAACAGGATTTTCTTTCATTTTGTAAATCTGGGTAAGCAAATCCAGGCCTGTGAAAAGACTGTGAGAAACTGCAAGTCAGCTTTCTGAGATGCATCTTTTTTGGTAGGAAATGGTTGTATGCTTACTTTTCTGTGATGCCTGTTGTGCCATCTGGTGTCACAAGCTAGCTGCCCGTGATAAGGCCCTGTCAAGGTGGCATTGGAAGCTAAAGAGCAGATGAGCTAATAAAGAGATCAGTGGTACTAGTGTATTATTTTAAGAAGTTTCTCATGTATTTTACAGGAGAATTTGAGAATGGCATATTACTTTCATAGGAACAGAATTGGACCACTGACAGTTCTGGGAAAAATATCTCTGGAACACAACATAACTGACTAATGAGAAATCTCACACATAATATATGTGTAAATATTAAAGCCTTATGCTGCAAAAGAGCACATCTACCATTCTTTAATTAGAATTTCAAGAAGGAAATTTACTGCTTTTTATTATTGTGGCAAAAGTATTTCCGCTAGCTCACAGATATTTATGTCTGCCTTGCAAATACAGAAAATAGCAACAAAGACAAAGGAAGGCCACCAAATTGAAGGACTGTAATTGTTAACCTGCCCTCATGCTTTCTCCAGGGTATTCTAGAACGCTTGGATGCTGGAGAAATTGTGATCGGAGATGGGGGATTTGTCTTTGCTCTTGAAAGGAGGGGATACGTAAAAGCTGGGCCTTGGACTCCTGAAGCAACTGTAGAACACCCAGAAGCAGGTCAGTTTTACTGGGAAATTATATTCCTGTAAATGATATTCCTGAATATAAACGTGGTTGGCTAAATAATAAATATATAGGAACCCATAGTAGGTTTTTAAATATGAGTGTTCCTTGACACTGTAGAATTACGTTAGGAACAGCCTGAAAACTGCTCATCTTACCCATTTTACTTGCTTCAACACTGGCCAAAAGAAGCTGGCTGGGTAAGAATATGGATATTGCGAACATTTAGTGATACCGCTTCAGAATGCTCTCCCAGTTTCCAATAACTTGCATCCCAGAGACTTTTTGATGCAGATGTGGTTATATTTGTGTTTAATAACATTCAGTGATCTCTCTCTCATGGATTTGTCCAGTCTGACCTTGAGCTGATCATTTAAAGCTTGTTATTTAAAATATCTCATGAAAAAGAATTCTACAGTTAAGTATCTGTTTTGTTTTGTTGTAGTCATTAATTTATATTTATAAGCTAAAATAGTTTTTTATTAATTCTTTTAAAGAAATGGTAGATTTTAATAAACATTGCGGTGGGAGTATTTAATGTTTCTGGTTTCACTGTAAAATGGGGAATGATAAACCTGATAGGAACCTAAAAATTGCAGTAAACATTTAACGGAGTGACTCTCTTAAAGTGGACAGAGAAAAAATGACCAACCATTCTATGCCTTCCAGTGTAAAGATTGTAGTGTTTAGCATAAATAGTGCGGAAGCAGATGGTATTATCTATTTATGTATGCTTCATTACAAGAAAGCATTTGCCCTAGTAATATGATGTGCAGTTAATCCCACAAGTCAATTCAGAATATCCTGGGGAAAAATTACTTTGTTCTAAGGGTTTTCCATTGCAAATTAGTCTTTTTCTGCTATACAGGAGAAGAAGGAAGAGGAGGGGAAGGAGAGATCTCTTAGTTCTCTCTGTTACATCACTTTGTACACTTTACCTGTTTATTCAGCCAAATCCTTCTCAGCCTTCAAATGTCACTTATATGCCACTTAACATCCCTAATTTAGGTTTATGGGCATCTTTAGATAATGCAGAGCTCCAAGAAAGGTTTAAGGATTGATGACCTACTTTGCTGACTATCATCTCCGAAAGAGACATTCCGTCATCTATTTCTCTCTACCTCTGTCTGCCCCTGCATGTTCCATCTTACAACTCATAGCACTTCATGCTCTTTATTTCCCCTTTGCTTGTTATATTTGCACCTCAAAAGCCCTTGACGCTCTGTACATGTCTCTTACAGGCTATTTGTAAATACACCCTTCAGGGCAAATGTGTTAATTCCTTTTTGTGCAGTGAGGCTGCTTTCCCTCCGTTACAGCTTTTTGCTCCTGCTTGCTTAAGGGTCATGTTACTTTGAAAGCAGATGTGAAAGAACACAAGGAGCAACTGGCTGAGCCAGTGGGTGTAAAAACCATACAGCTACCAGAGCTTCTTGTCTTTACAAGGAAAAGGAAGGAAGTTCTGAGAGGGCAGCAAGGAATTAAAAAAAAAAAAAAAGAGTTCAAGGCCATTAACTGTATTACAAAAGAGGAGATTTGCCAGACCGATAGTTCTAAATTTTTCTTTCAGGACAGATCAGGTTCTGCTCTGTCTGAGCCATAGGCATGGGTGCTTATTGCCCCTATCTCCTCACAGCTTATGTCTGTGTCTTTTATGAAGTGTCCAACTCATGATGGATTGAAATGAAAAATCGGTGTTACACACCAGACTCCTAAAATGTATCAAATTATTAATAATGGTTTAGCCTCATATCTGACTATCATCCCCATTTCTCAAATGCTGGAGGAAGACACAGTTTCAGTAACATGCTGGAAGTCACACAAGTTAACTACAGAGTGGTTTGGGTTTTTGATATTGCATAGTGCTGTGGCTGTGATAAAAACAACAGTGTGTTCTACTGGTAAAACCTATCTGCCTGAAGGTGAATGAGATTCAGGCTGATACTTCTAACACTATTGTTTCCCTCGAAGTTTATCCTATGTCTCCATTCCCATACCTGGTATTTCAGGGTATGAAGTTCCTTAATCATATGTGTTAGATAAGATTTCATTTTCCTACTTATGTCACCATTCATATTCACACAAATCCCAGGCATTCTTCTAGGAATGGTCTACTATCAAAATGTCATAGAGCATTTGTGAAAATATTTGTAGATTTCTTTTTCCTTTTCTTATTTCCTGACCAGTTTTTATCAATGCTTCCTCATTCAGGAGGATAAAAAAACCCCAACACAACACTAGAAACGTACAGAGACAGCCCTTTTATTTGGGATCAGTAGCCTATTGTTAGGATGTAGGAAAAAGAATACTCCCAGCACTACAAATTTTTGTCTCTTTATAAAGATGTAAAAATGGAATTTGATCCCAGGAATTCAGGCGGATTCCAGGAACTTTTTGAACAGTAGCTCTGCTATAGCTATGTTCCTGGGAAGATCTTTGTGACTGCTGGGCAAAGAAGCACTCTGTTAAATCACCTGTGTAGTAGGAAAAGAAGCACTGTGTAGTTACTCAAGGTGGCGATTAGAAATTAAATACTGTACCAGGAGAGTAAAGCAAGGGACACTACACCGATGCTTCACAGAAAGCAGACATGCTTACATGTATGCAGGTTGATTCTAGCAACACAAAATGCTGTTCGAGCTTCTCTGGTGTAGAAAGCTGTTTGTTGCAGCATACAGGAGTAATTTTATTCTCATCACAAACTTGCATATTTTTTTAGTGACACGAATTGTGTCTGTAGACAATGAGTTGTGATAAACTAGGACTTCAGGAAAACTTTTCTAAACATCTGCCACAGAAACTGCAGTGTTCTTTTGTTTGTAGGTAGTAAGTATCTTGTGTATCATATGTAGGGGATAAACTATTCCTGTAGTTGCTATAAGCTGTTGAGCTCTGTTTTACATGATCAGTAGCATTCTAGAAATTACTGTAATTAATATTCTGTGGGTATATATATAAAATCAGCTGACAGTTCCTGTTCTATTCCTGCTGTGGCGAATGCAGTGTACTGTTTACAGCCAGAAAGGTGTAACTACCATTACAGAGCCTTTTCCCAAAGTCCTAATGTAGGAAATTTGTCCACTGAAAGTAATGGTAACCTTTCCTTTAAAAAGACTGTTGTCTGTGGAGTAAAATCATCATGTGCAGACATATGGGAAGAATTAAGTCTGTGATGTGAGTCACTTTTCTGGAGAAACAAATCTTTTAATTAAGGATGTATTTAGCAAAATAGAGCTTTGGTTTTGGTTGACTAGACTCTATTAAAGTTTTGTCAGGGGAGAAAATCAAAATTGCAAAATAGAGGAGGCAAAGAAATACTGTATTCTTCCATATAAGTATCATCTTGTCTCTTTATTTGTTGCTATGGTACCTTCTCCTGTACTCTTTTTCATAGTATAGAAGCTAAGAGAAGACATCTTTTTCATTTGAAGAACCTTTTGTCTGGTATTCCTTGTTATGTTTTCATGTTCTTTTGTCAGACATCTGCTATCCCTTTCTAAATCACTATAAAAAAACTCTATAAAGTTCTGTATCTGGGAGATATGAAGGACTGCAGAAAATAGAGGATAGGCAAGGTGGTAGACAAAACTGAATGTGCAGCTAAACTATATGGAAATCTTCAGTCATACTTAGCACAGAAGAAATAAGGAGAAAATTTTCTACCTAATGTTTTGAGGGTGAGAAGAAAGAAATTCTATGCAGACTTGGGTACTGCTTCTAGTTTCTCATAATGGGTCTTCTAGTAAACACAATGTCGCTTATTTTACATGAACATTACATCAATAAACATTGGATTTGGGGATAACACAGTAATAACTTTGTCTCTTAATTTGCAGTTCGTCAGCTTCACCGAGAATTCCTCAGAGCTGGATCCGATGTTCTGCAGACCTTCACCTTTTATGCCAGCGAGGACAAACTAGAGAACAGGGGCAATTATGTAGCTGAGAAAATAAGTGTGAGTAAAACAGTTTTGATGGAGATATGAAATAAGTTGATTAATTTCAAAAGGTTTGGCAGAGAGATTATTGAGTTTGTCAAAACAGTTTTGGCTATATTTGAAGACCAGAGGAGATGATGGAATTTCAGAGTTTGGAATAGCAAGAAAGGCAAGGTGAAGTGACAAAAAAACCCAAACCAAACCAAAAATCAAGCACAAAATGGGGCAAGGATGAAGAGAGGAAAGAGAATGCCCACTCTGTATTTTTTCTGTACTTTTATCTGAGGAGATGGGTTTACTGCAGTTTTGATACAAAGATTATAGGGAGTACTAAATGCATAGAAAGCAAAACTAGTGAAAAAACAGAAATGTTTTAACAGCCAGAGAAATAACTGAACTGCAAAAATGGTGAAGAATCTTAGAGAATAATGAGTGGCTAATGAGAACAAAATGTTTTTTAGAGCCATATCTTCATTAAGTAGCAGCTAAAGGAATCCAAGCTATATACTGTAGTCAATATTCCCCTTGTTTTGTGTGAAGGTAATCTTTTACATCAGCAGAAGTACCATGTCAGTGTTTTCTTCACCCCTACACGAGGGAATTGTAAGATGTTGGATGTGTTCACTAGACACAGGCCCAAGGTCCGGTGGAATTCCTAGCCAAACATTTCTATATAGTTCCTTTGAGACTAGAAGTTTTGGCACTGAGTGATTTCTCTGATCCTTTTCCTTTCATCCTACTGTACATTTAATCTTCTGCAAATTAGAGAAAATTCTGGAGGGCTCAGGGAGGAAGGAATATGTGCATCTGTGAAGATATCCTCAGTCAGAAATTAGAACAATCTGGACACCAGGGAAACACTTAATTGAGGCTTAATTGAGGTCATACCAAAATGTCATATGTCCAAATTTGTCTGAAATGCTGTACCTTTTACATTCAATAGATGCAACACTGAAATGTCTGAAGTGGTAGTCCCAGAAACACAGTACCTCTGTAACAAACCGTGCTTCAATTCTTGCTGACATGCAAAATTACAAAGGCTGGAGAGCACCTGGTATTGGGATTGCATTGCATCAAACTTCTCAAAATTAATTTCTTGCCAGTTCTAGAATCAGGCTCCTCCAGGATTTAACTCATTTATGGTTCCACCTCTCAGAGTCCCCAGACATGTACCCGTACACTAATACAAATGGAAGACAATCTGTCAGCAGCAGCCTCAAAAATCAGCAGGGTCTTTTGAAACAGCCATGTGAAACTTCAGCCGAGAGAAAACTATGGGGATTCTAAATAGTCCATGGGCTGCACAGAAACCTGCTATAATCAATACTTGTTAAATACCACAAATAATGATTCTTTTTCCCCAGTTTTTTTTTCTCAGTTTAACCTCTTTTTCAAAAGCTGTTCTGGTCATCCCAATTTAGATATAGAAGGAATATGACTTTCAGTCTGGGCGATTAATTAACAATATTTTCCCCTTTATTTAAGTTGGTAACTTTAACATCACATAACTATCGATATATTTTTTAAAATGCCTCAAATAACCCTCAGTGAATACTATATCTGGGGCGTGGGGGAGTGTGCTAATTATCAGAACACTAAAATACATTTAAAAAAAGAAAAGTTGAAATTCCCATGTATTTTGTTTTCCATCCACAAATTTCAGAATGAAAACATATGCTTAGGTGTAACTAACTCGTTTTCTAAGAGGCAAAGAAAATTCCATTTCACACCAAATACTTGCTTTTTATAGGCTATTTGTGTAAGATCTATTAAAGGTAATGTATTTTGTAGTATTTGATATGATAACTTAGAGAAGGCAAGAAATTAGTTTCCTGATGTTTGTTACTGTTTGAAAGAATCTTATCTTCCTAATCAATATTACTTAAAAATCTATTTGATTTGAATTACATTTAGTTTAAATTTTAAAAATATATGAAAAAGCCATTATGACTTTTGACTATTTTTGTCCTTAGGCCTCTGAAACTATATGCATACCTCTGGTAAGATAAAACTAACGGAATCTATATTCACACAGTGCAACAAAGTGAATGAAGCTGCTTGTGACATTGCAAGAGAAGTGGCTGATGGAGGTGATGCTTTAGTGGCTGGAGGAGTCAGTCAAACACCATCTTACTTAAGCTGCAAGGATAAAACAGAGGTTAAAGCAGTCTTTCGAAAGCAACTAGATGTCTTTGTGAAGAAGAATGTGGACTTCCTAATTGCAGAGGTAAATCTGTAAAAAAAAGCACATGCCTTCAACTGGCACAGCGTTAACTTTTAAGATGTCTAGTCTACTTTAGGGACTATCATTACATGTTGCTACCTCCTTTAAAATTTTCTGCTGTGCTTTTGTCCCAGTAGTATCAGATATTTTTCTAAATGCGCACCAACATCTGCAGGTGTTCTAGAATAGGACCTTGAACCTCAATTTCTACCTCAGTCAAGTAAAATTCTGTAGTGATACAAAGAGGAAATTTTGATGGGATCTTAACTAATCCCTATTTCTTCCCATACATGGAAAGCAACCTAAGATGACTTTTCTAGTTGACAATAGTTCTTGGGTTAATTCTTGATTAACCTCCCTTATATGCATACTTGTTCTGAAATAAAAGTATCATTATTTTTAATTTATTTTTACTCACTTCTAAAAATCCTGTTTTAACTGTGTGGCCAGTAAACTCAATTGAATTATGTTAGTATAAATCAAAAAAAATCAAATCATTGTATTGATGGTGAATTTGGGGTCTGGATTAATATTTGTATATTTCACTGCTGAGAAACAAAATAGCCTAGTTTTGATTTCTTTCAGTATTTTGAACATGTTGAAGAGGCTGTCTGGGCAGTTGAAGTTCTAAAAGAATCTGGAAAGCCAGTTGCAGCTACGATGTGCATTGGTCCAGAAGGAGACATGCATGGAGTGTCCCCTGGACAATGTGCTGTCCAGCTGGTAAAGGCTGGTAAGAATCTGTTTTAATATGCCCTTTAAAAGTATGGAACAAAGTAAAGTCCCTAATTACGGAAATAAATAGATGTATATCTCAAGTAGGTAGCTTCCCAGTTATATCTGAAAAGAGTTTTGACTGTGTAGAACAGTTTTTATACGTACTTTACTAGAACAGTCTTGTAAAAACATATGGAAATAGAGCTATGAAACCCTTGATAACTGGTGTGCAATGGGTGGGAGCAATAGCCACAGACAGCTGATACTGAATACAGCAAAATCCTGAACCTACTCAAATTTCATTGCAGACCCATACCCAAATTCTAGAATCACAAGCACAAAGCCACCTTTGATTCTTTGCTCATGTTTTTGCACACTATTCAAGCTCAAGATGAGAGAATTAAGACAATGAAAAAATTAATAATTTTGCCTATCAAAGGCTGTTTTTACAGGACAAGAGGAAGGGCAGAAGAAATTAATCAGGGGCATGATGAGTGAAGATACACAGGTTTATGTATCTATTCTGAACTGATCTTTTCCTTTCGAGTTACAGCTGAAGTCCAAAGGTAGAACTTGTGTTAGGAACCTGCTACCTATTTGCATGTGTGGCTCTACATAATCAGACTTCACTGATTAAGCACAGTAAGAAAAAAATCTGTAGGAGAGTAGAAGGTGTTACCTTCATTAAGAAGGTAAAGAGAAGTGCAGCTGAGATGTAAATGGAATGATCAGCCTCAGGAGAGTTGTGCCTGGCTCTAGCACAGCTGCCTTGTGTTCATAATGCTGATGTAGAGATGGACAGCACCACTTCTAGGGTGCTGTGGCTAAGAACTTTCATCTCCCACTTCCTGGGGAGTTGTGACTTGAAGATACTTTCCTCCTCCTAGGTGCTTCTATAGTTGGAGTCAACTGCCATTTTGATTCAGAAATTTCCCTCGAAACTGTGAGGCTGATGAAAGAGGGCTTGCAGGCTGCTAAACTGAAAGCCCACCTGATGTGCCAGCCGCTTGCTTTCCATACACCTGACTGTGGAAAGCAGGGGTTTATTGATCTTCCGGAATTTCCCTTTGGTAAGACAACAGTATCTTTTTTGTTGGTGGTGGTTGGTTGCTTTTGTTTTTTTGGTTGTTCCTGGATTTTTTTCCCCCAGCTTTTAGTACAGCTGAAGCTGCAAGGTGTCCTTTTATTCAGTATGATGAGTCCTAGTTATCCTGTCTGGCATTTTCCAGACAGATTAAAATGTAATATTGGAATAAAGATCATGTGTATAGTGAGAATACTTTGGTAGTATCACAGCATGTGACTCAATGTGTAATTATGATGAAAGGAGTTAAAATGCCACAATCTAAATTAATTTTAAAAATGGTCTTCCTCATGCTATAGGACCTTGTTCAGGACAGCTGTAAACAGTCTGAAGAGCAGCAGCAAATGTACTAAAAACCCCCCATTATTCTGGGTTGTGACATCTATCCCACAAGGCCCATGTTTACCTGTATAAGGATTTAATGTACAATGCAGTACAACGGATATAGGAGCATTACTATTGCACTCACGATAGTTCAGTCTTGTAAGCGTGACTGTCTAATGTATGTCATGTTAGAGAGACACCAGAAAGGGGACTTTAATGGTGCTTACAAATTAGCGGTTTGGAGAAGAAGTCTATAACATGTATGCTCAGGGGGAAACTCTACACAAACTGAAAGATTCAGCCATTTAATATGTATATAAGGCTTGTGTACTTAGGGCTTATTTTCACGCGAGATGTAAAGGAGCCCTTTAACATAAGGGCAAAATCAGCTTAAACATTTTAAGGCTGATTAGAAAATTCTTTCATTTTCAGATACCATACACACTTCTTTTCAAGATCAGAATAAATGGTATTAAAACATTCACAGTTTGAATTTGCAGCCAAAAAATTGAGAAGTAGATGTGATTTTCAGGAAGCTCATTGTTTTTCTTTAAATTTCTCTCTTTACATAGATGAAGGAAAGAGAATAAAGCATAAACCTAAGGCATTCATTAAATGGTAATAACACGTCTGAGTCCTGAGAATATCTAAGATGTTTAAAAGTGTTAGGAACTCATTTATCCTATTCATTCCTTCATATAGTTCCTCTGATTGCAAGCAGAAAAAAAAAGTCAAACAGATACAGAAAGCAATCAAGTGAACGGAAGGATTCGCTCTGGTTTGTTATGGTTCTTGGCTTGTGTGCTGTAAGCAATCTATATGACATCTCAGCATTCAGAATTTCCATGAAAAATTAATTGGTGAATACTGGCTCTGTGTTTTCAAAACCCAGAAGTAGCAATTGATTGACAATTGACAGCAGATAATCTGTTTGGTAAATCATTGTTAAACTGGCCAAATTACCTGGTTTTCATGAAGGCAATAACAAAGAAATATTTAGATATCCGAACATAAACTCTGTACAGGGCAACAAGATCTAAGTTTCTAGGAAAGCATTAGGTATGTTGTATTGCCAAACTCCAGCAATTAGATGCCAGAAGTATTTACTTTTTCTGTAGAACTTTTTCCATTTTTCTATGTTTTCTCTTCTGTGTTACTGCAATTTCTCTGAAATGTCACCAGTTAAATAGGACAATGTTTTAGAAAGAAATGTCCTGGTCAGTGAAAGGATACCGAATTATCTCAAGAGTAGATATATCAAGGGGGCAAATCTAGGAGCAGGTCGCAATTTTTCTCAACAAAAAACTGTTAAGTTAGAGAGATTTAATTCTGAATAAAGCCAAGAAAATGTTGCATTGACAGACATGGAAAAATAAAACATTAGTCAATTTTGGGAAGGTGTGTCTCCACTTTAGAGACAAGGATGTTGTGTGGGACAGGATCAAATGCTTTGCAGAAGTCCAGGAAGGTGGCATCCATCGCTCCTCCCTTCTCCACCAATGCTGTAATCCCATCATAGGAGGCCACCGAATTTGTAGACACAATTTGCCCTCAATAAAACCATGCTGGCTGCCGCCAATCACATCCTTATTTTCCATGTGCCTTAGTACAGTCTCCCGGGGATTTGATCCATGTTTTTTCTGGGCATTGTGAGACTGACTGGTCTGTATTTCTCTGGCTTTTCCTTTTTTGCCTTTTTAAAAGTGTGGGTTATGTTTCCCCTTCTCCACTCACTAGGAACTTCACTGGACTGTCACAAGTTTGCAAATATGATGGACAGTGGCTTAGCCACTTCATCTGCCATCAGAGGAATTCATCTCATCAGGTCACGTGGATTGTGACAGGGTGATGGAGATGACAGGGAAACAATCCATACTGTTCCCCTGAAGTTTAGTTGCTTATGCAGGTGTAAGTTGAGTGCACAATGATGCATTCTTACTGTTGATCATTTGTATAAGTTTTGCATTAGCTTTTTAACCATATATGAAAGAAAAGGAAATAATGCATTTGTGCTTCTGATGCTTTCTATCATATCTGCAGCACTGTACAAAAGCTTGTTTTTATTTGAACAGCTTTCTAAAATGCTTTTCTAAGTCTTCCATGCAATATTAATCCACCTACTTTTCCTCTGTCCCATCTTTCCCTCTGAGACCAATAACTTTCTGTATAAGAATATTTAATTGTCTTCCTTCTGCTTTTTGATTTGTGAATCTGTTTCTTAACTACATAATGGGCTTAGAGTATATCTGCTTTGTATCAACTTCTTGCATGTTAGGCATTTTTGGGACAGGACATAGGGACATTCTTCAGTCCTACCTCTCCTTTGTGTTTCTGGAGCCTTACTACCTCAACCACAGCTTATTTGCCCCGCAGAATGTTCAGTGCACAGACATGATGCTGCACTTGCCTGGTAACCATGCTGGTTCATGTCCTGCAGATGTGCACGTGCGTAAAGAAGTAGGAGGATTTTTATTCTCTTTTTTCTGTATTTTTATTTCTCAAAGTTTCTTCTTCAGTGCCCGTTCTTTTCTTTCCATTTATGCCACTCTTGTGCCTCCAGATCTTTGAGGTGTGCTTTTCCTTGCTCTTTTCAGTTTTTACTCCTTTCCTTCCACAAGTCTACTCTCTCAGCTCTTGTTATTCCATCACAATGCTCAACACAGCCTGCAACAGAGAGAAGGGTTCAAAATAAAGATGTCATTCTAACTTCCCTACACACAGAACTTTCCACAAGGAATGAGGTGGTTTGAGGCAGCTGCTCATGACTGGGATTATAACTAAGGGATGGTCTAAGGAATAGCTACAGGTCCCAGCTGAAACAACTGGCTGCCAGTATCCGACTGTGGAAAAAGGTGTAATAAGCGTTTCTGAGGAATAATGAACAGGCTTATTTCTATGCAGGTAGGCTGATACCTTTCACAGATTAGTGTGTGGTAATCAGTTTTCCCAGGTATTGATTGTTTATTAGGAAATATATCCATAACATTGAAAGTATTCCAATTCTTCAGCTAAGAACTCTGCAGAATGGGAAGCATGTGATCAGCCTCAGAAGATACTAGGTGCTGTTTTGCAAGGCCAGAAATACTTACAAGCACAGGTCAGCAGAGCACTGCAGAATTTGAAAGCTAGCCTTCTGAAAGTTTGAATCGCTGATTCTAGACAGTTCAAACATGTACATCAACATCTACAACGATTTTTGCAAACAGTGTGCAAGTGTTTCAACAACACAATTTCTTACCAAAAAATGGATAAAAATAGAATGGATCATGGTGGAAGCTTAAGCTATGAATGTCTTTGCAGGTCTGGAGCCAAGAATTGCAACCAGATGGGACATTCAAAAATATGCAAGAAAGGCCTATGACTTAGGAATTCGTTATATTGGAGGCTGTTGTGGGTTTGAGCCGTATCATATCCGAGCGATATCTGAGGAGTTGGCTCCTGAGAGAGGTTTTTTGCCAGAAGCTTCTGAGAAACATGGTAGCTGGGGTGATAACCTGAGCATGCATACTAAACCCTGGGTCAGAGCAAGGTACGTATCTCTGACCTGGAAAACAACACACCTTTTACAAAGGCTTACACTGCTCCACAGAGCAAACTGGCTTAGCTGATATGGGCATCTAAATATCACTGTAAATATTCTACGTTTAGAATTACATGTTTTATGTTTAATAATTTCGAAGAATTAAAGCTGACCTAGGAGCAGGGAAACGGGTGAAGGAGAAGTGGAGGAGCTCCTGTGAATGTAATCCATGAAAATGAAAAGGAAAAACTGATGGGGTATTGTAAATCAGCTCCTAATGGTGGCTGGTTTACAGTATTCCTTTCAAAGATGGAAAGATACTTTTAAAGATACTTTTTAAGCATGTAGCATTTAATTGCATATTTTCATTCTTACTTCTATATCTAAATATAATATCAATCTTTACAAGTTAGATGACCCTTTGCAATTGTCACTTAAGCTGCATTTCCCTCAATATTATGAGGTGCTGGAAAAAACCCTGAATTTCCTTTTCTTTATTTAGGGCAAGAAAAGAATACTGGGAGAATCTGAAGCCTGCTTCAGGCAGGCCGTATTGTCCTTCCATGTCAAAGCCAGATGGCTGGGGAGTGACCAAAGGAGCCAAGGAGCTGATGCAACAGAAAGAAGCAACAACTGATCAACAGTTGAAGGAGGTCTTCCAGAAAAAGAAGTTCTAATCTACTACAGTTTTGTAAATCTTAAGATGATTTATCTACAGACCATCTCATGCTTCACTAGAAAATCTGTGAAGATGAGTACTGTGTTGATTTATCAGTTAAAATGTAATTGAAGAGACAAAATGCAGAAAGATTGTGATTACATAGTAAATATATCTAACTTTGACAATAAAATCTTTCTCTGGACGAATAGTTTAGAGAATACACAGTCAAAAGTAATTTTGGATTCTTATAATAATTGAGCTTCTTTTAGCTCGATGCCATTCATTGGGTAGGCACAGAAATACCTGGAAAGTAATAATTGGCTCAACTTACCTGTGAAAAAAGAGAAAGCCATCTATAAATACAGTGTCAATGGACTTCAACTCCCAAGTCTGTTTTCAGTTTGGTATAATAGGAGCTTCCTCAGACCTCAAGATTTATTGAGAATTAGTGCAGGAACACACAAACTGCCAATTATTTGTCGTCACTTTCTTGGTTTCAAGAGAATAAAAGTAAAGTGAAAAATACATCTTATAATTGTAATCAAAACCTAAGGAAAATGAGCTCTTGCAGGAATTTCTTTTATGCAGGGGGAAAGGTTCAGAGAACTTTCAGAAGAGAAAAATGGCCGGTAGATAACTCAGTTTTTGTCTTAAGGTACCCTGTATGCAAGATTTACTCTTCTGGGGACTAAAAGGCTTAAGAAATTACTCTGCAATTAAAAAAGGAAAAGTCAAATAAATTAAAAATAATATAATGAAATAGTACTGTATTATCTTCACACCCTAAATTGTAAGACCTCAAAAAGAGTATTGTATCTCCAGTAAAAAAGCTAATTTTCAAATAATGCAGCTGATTCCTGGAAATCTCACTTTAATCAGTTGATTATCTTAAAACAGCAAAAACCCTGCAGGTTTCTAAGATATAACTTCTGTTTAAAAGAGTAGTACAACATGCTTTTTTTTTTTTTAAGCTGATTGATTCACTCTACAATCTTAGTTTTAACAAATGAAAAACTCTGTTAGGAAATAGATCAACTCATTTAGGTTAAGTGAACCCATGGAATTTGTACACTGATTTGTTGAGAAGGGTTTTCATAGGAAAGGTACCACTATATTTGGAACTTGTAAAGGATACATTTCCATCGTTTATTTTTGTGAAATACCTCACAACTTGGATTTCTCTCTAGAATGAATTTCCTCCCATCCTGCATTAAGGCAACTACCTTTATGAAAATCTCATTCTCAGAGTTAGTATTGAAAGATTTCGTTTGACTACTTTTTAGGTATAAGCTTATTTCCTTATTTCTATCCATGGTGGTATTCCGCAGTTCAGGAAACACTTACATATGCAACACTTCAACGAGAAACTTCAGGTATCCTTTTCACACTGTTATTGGCATACAGGTATAAACCTCCCTTCCCCAGGCTTATAACACATTAAAATACTTACCAGCTAGAAATTTTGCCTGAAAGACAAAAGTAGACAAATCAAGAAAGTAGATATTTTAAAATGCAGATTATTTGGAAAGTGTCCATGTAAGTATATATGCTTTATATGCTGTATAAACTCCTTTCCTTCCTAAATGCTTCTCAACATTACCTCTGCAGAGGGTGGAATATTGCAAAATCTGTAGAACAGGAATGCTGGATCTTTGATCATCACCAAAATGCACATAGCATTAAGGACATATCATGATTAGGTGGCTTAAAACAAAGGCTACAACCAGTAAAGAAGTGTTTTGAAAAATCATTACCTGTTTAGGGACTTCTTGTGGCAGAGAGTGCGGCTTGACCATCATACACTAACTATATAAGTAGCTGGGCCGATTTTTTGGAAACTGTCATAACGTGAAAAAATTTGTATTGAAATGAATGACTTCACGACACAGAATACCAAAGAACCTGGTATTTATGAAGATATGGTTTTGAATTTTTGATACCCACTTTGAAAAGGATGAATTTTAACACATTATGATGAGAAATACTTAAAGGCCATTTGAAGACATGGAAAATGAGAGCTGGCCCAAGGGTGGAGTGAAACAAATATTCCCTGTTTTATTCATATTACAGGTTGGGCTTAAAAAGGAATTGCCAGTGGAATGGAAACAACTTCTGTGTGCTTTATTGATCACTAAAAAACCCCAGTCTATCAAAAAAAACCAGCCTCCCCCAAAAATCCAACAGCCCCTGCCTCAAGAAAAAACCCCAAACCCAAAAAACCACCAACCAAGCTACCAAGCTTTCTTTCTCATTTCTTTCTTTGTAACATCTTAGGCACAAGGAAACTGTTAGATTTCCACAGGTTTCTAATCGTTAATTACATGACTTGTTAAGGAAATAAGAAAGCCCAACAGCACAGTCCTAGGAAATTTGTTTCCCTGGAAAGCCTGCCTGAAAACTTAAATAGGAAGTGAAAGGTGCTTTAGAAGGCTCGCTCCTGTATTTAGTACCCTAAGGATCATTTATTTGTAGGACAAGGTATTTGCTTAATCTGTTTGGAAATAAATGTAATGATGTAGCTTCCATGACAATGCCTGATTAGTTCAATGTCTATAATCACAGAAACACAAAATATTTGGAGTTGGAAGGGACCCACAAGGATCATGTCTGGTTACTTTACTCTTAACACAGTTTTCCTAATATGAATATTCCTTGATGGAATTTATTTTTGCTTTATTATTTTTTTATTGTTTTTCTCCATTATTTCTTTACAGCTCATTAGAGACATGAAGAATTTCTCCTTTGCTGAAGTCTGTTATACATTTGAAGATTTACTTGCATTCCTTGTTTCTCTCTCAGTTGAAGAGACCCTGTTCATTCATTCTTCCCTCTGAGTCTGTGGTTCATCACACACCTAGAAACCACCTCCATCAGATCTTTATCCAGAGCTTCCTACCTCTTATGGTTTTTTACGTATGAGCAGAAGTGAAGTGATCTGAACCTCAGAAGTTCAGATCCAGAAGTGAAAATCTAAAGTCTTTGACTTTTCTAAAACCTAAAGAATAAATCTTACTCATGCCACTGAATGTCTGGACAAGAGGGGCCTGAACAAACCATAAACTTCAGAAACTACTAGCTATCTGCACTACACATGAGGAGATGGCTACTTATTTAGTGAGCTCTGAAGTTTCCAAGAACCTAGTGCAAAAAAAGGGCCTAAAAACCTGCTTTGTAATGGTCAGGTGTTGGTCTGATTTATCTGTAAACCACAGAAATACAGGGAGGGTGTTGTAAAGAAGAAAATTTGGGAGTTAGCAACAAAACCCAGTTTTTTGCAGAAAAAACAGCTTTTTCCCCCCTGTTCTTTTGAAAATAAAGTTTTTTAAGAATCTTCCTAAATCTGACATCTTCAGGTACTACAAATTTTCTTCCTAAAGCAGTTTGTGGCTCTGCCTTATCTTTCAACTCTATTCACAAATGCAGTGGCAGGTTCAGTGACATTTTTTAAATCTAAACATAGGAAGAAGTGGATTCATGTATCTGTCTTGTTCTGCTCCATTGACTTAATAAAATATTGAACATAAACTAATCTACTTTAATCCTGCACTAAATAAAGTACAGACACCAGTGAAATAGGATGGGCAGAATGTTATGATAAAATACATTATTTCAGTAGCTTGCTTCATTACAAAGCTCTTTGTTACCTTTGTCTTTATGTTCCACTTTATTCAGATAGATGGTATTTGACATAAATTTTATAAAATCGTGATACTGAATTTTGTCAATGGTATGTACTTCTTCATGAGACAGACAGCGATCAATCACATTCCAGCACTAGGAATCTGAAGATGGACTTTCCATATATTTTGGTCAACTTCACCTCAGAGCTTCTGTGTCTAGTAAAGCTGTATATCTGAAAAGAAAAACAAGTTTGGGTAATAGGACTTGATGCAATCAGAGTGGAGAGTATGAATTTCAAAGCAGATTGAGAAATGTATGTTTGGAACAGGGAGAAGTGCGACTTACCTCACAATTAACAAAGCAACAGCAAACATGCATCAATCAAACTAAACTTTACAAGCATTACCAGTTGTCCCTGGGTGGTTCAAGAGTGTTTTGTATCAGTCATTTGCAAACATTTGCACGTTATTGTTTCTGTGCAATTGAAGAAAGAGATCAAGTGGCAACTGTAACATGGGAAGGAAGTTCCATGATCTGTTTTTATTTATAATCAATCAATCAATCAAACAAACAAACAAAAAATAGGTCAGCTCTACCCAACGAAAAAAAAAAGAATAAAAAGACTCTACCATACTTAAGGTCAAGCAGCAGTGTTTTTCTGCCCCATGCAGGAAATTTTGCACGTTCTTTTCAATTATGTCAGCTGGTATGCTGGAAGATCCTGCTGCCTCTTCCTACAAAGGTTTCTGTATAAAAGCACTTCACAGGAGCATCACAGCATTACAGATCCATGGAAAATCAAAGGCGTGTCCTATGAAGACAAAGGCTTTTTAAAAAAATCATGCTTCCCAGAATATAATTTTTTCTCAGGTTTTTTCTGTATGATGAAACCTCAGGAAATTGTACTTTACAAGCACAGGCCTGAACAACCTGTGCGAACACTGCCTCCAGGTGGCTCTGTGCACGGCTACAGCACTCGGGAAGGCGGGCCCGCTAATGGCTTCTCAGGTCTGCGTACACAGACAGAAACCAGAAGAGCTGTTAATTTCGATTTAACTTCAGAACTGGCTTAATTACACCTGTATTTGCTACTTAACAAGGAAGTGTCTTCTTTACAAGAACTGTAAAAGCTAATTAAGTCTCCAATTTTGCAACATTTTAGTCTTATTTTACCTCCTCAATAAAAGGACTGACTGGACTAAAGTTTTTACTTGAAAATGGCCAGGTCTGCTCTCATCTTAAAAAAAATCAAATGGCATATAGTGTAGACAAGCATTTTAAATTATAGAGAATGGGACATAGGACAGAAAAGTTGGAACAGGGACAGGACAGAGGCAAAGAGACACTGTGTGCAATATTAAATGATGTACAGCACTGCATCTACCACACAACCAGGCAGAATTTAGATGTCATAGGCATGAAGAGCTGTGTCCTCTACAGCCACTGCTTTCTGCAAGGGTAGACCTCAAAAGGTTTCTCTCTGTTATATTGGCAAGCCTGCCCCATAACTGAACAGCAAATTGAGGCTATATTCTTTAAACCTTCTACTGCTTTTCCTAATGCTTCTATGCATATGAGAATTCTTGTCTCAGACAAATCATTGTTACTCCACCTTACTTTCATACTGCTCCACCTATGTTTAATGTGACTGGTTCTGCTGGTTCTTCTAGGCAGACAGGACTCTTAAAGTTAATTAGTATTTGCACCATTGACCTGAAAGACAATTTGCTGGGGTGTTTTTTTAGGCCTGAAACTGTACATGCTCCATTCAGTTCATAGTGATACTGTGGCACAAAGGGGCACAAACAGGATTAGCTCTTTTGCCTAGGAATGACGCAATCCTTGTGTATCATAATGATACACCTGACTCTTACCCATCAGCTTCTTCCCACATGTGGGAATATAAAACATTGCAAAGGTGTGAGAGTGTGGCCAAGACAGCCCATACTCCAGCTATCTTCGCTAGAAAATTAAAATAGCTTATCAGTTTTGTCATGTTAGCCTGTGGAAGAACAGCTACATAGGAGTATGGAAGTAAAGAATTAAATTAAAGAATCTGTTCATGCTTTACTTTTATGCTTGAGAGAATTGTTACAAACTGCCCAAGGTGTAACAGCGTAGGAAGTCAGACATTTGATTTCTACTTGTAATTTTTACCAGAATACTTAGCTTAGGGTGCCCAGAGTTATTACTGAAAAGCTGTGTCTAGAAGTTGTGCTCAGCTAAGGACAGAAAGGACATAGGATTATGTCCAAATAGTAACTGCTAGCATTTTTCAAAGTGCATGCAGAAAATCATTTGGCTGAAAATAGATTTGGCCCTTGGTTCAAACCTTCATGCATAAGCCATGCAGAAGTCATCTGCAAACCTGATTAGTTATTCTGTTCTCATTAATATATGTGGGAAAAAATCATGGATCTAAATCACTATTCCCTTGGGTTATTAACCATTAGGCAGATCACACAGGTGAGCATCCAATGCTGACAGACCAAAGTGCTTCACTCCAAACCTCTGGGCTGGTGTGAGTCCCTGTAGCACATCTGTGTAGCCAGGATCAGAGTCAACAGTCACATAAGGTAGCTAGCTAAAGCAGAGGTACCGGAAGTAAGAATGGACTGCATTCGCTACTGGATACGTCTTTACTGCTCATGGCACAAGCTTAATAGTCTGACTAGAACAGGATCTGTTTTAGTAGGGTGTCTGGTTA
The DNA here is from genome assembly GCA_013397845.1 of Melanocharis versteri. NCBI lineage: Eukaryota > Metazoa > Chordata > Aves > Passeriformes > Melanocharitidae > Melanocharis > Melanocharis versteri. Next base: position 23,764 of record VZTG01002535.1, on the reverse strand, counting down.
GTCATGTATCTGAAGCATACAGAGATTTCTGAGTAACATATCCTATTCATTTAGTCAGCTTGTTCGTTGTAATAAATCTAACTAATATATCAAAGCTCTCATTCATTTGTCCTAATATCCTGGCCTCCTTTCTCAAAGTAGTGCCTAAATGTATGCTGTGCATGTGACAGACTTACCCATTAATTCAATCCTTCCTACAGGCACCTGACAGCCAGAAACGCTGCTTTGCAGACACTCGTAGGACATCCTTCAGGTTTTTTCTACTCATGGAGAAAAAATACATCAAGATTCCATAAACAAGCAAAAATCACATTCATTTGCAGGAGCACACATTGAAACTTTTGTTATAACCTTCAGTGATCTGATGCATGGAATTCATTAAAATAATCAAACATATAATACAGCTCCAGATTTCCTTACATATGAAAGCCCGTTTCCATGTGAAAACCTGCTGCCCCTCAGCGGTTTCTAAAGGAAACAACAGAACAACGTCATCGAACATGCAGAGCAACGAGGACCTGCTTAGAATCTGCTCCTGTCGGTTAAGAATAAATTAACCTTTACTTATTATAGTTAACTATTTGGTTAATACTAAAGAACAGTCTGATGTCAAGGAATAGTTTTTAAACACTGTCTTGATGATAATGCCAATTTGTTCTGCTTATTTCCTGAGCTTACAAATACCTCCTTCCATCCAAACAATGTCTGCTGTCATTCCTGTAGGGTGACAATGAACTTTGAGTTAAATGTTAGCTATAGGTTGCAGTAGATCCGGGAAATTTCAAGAAGAAAGATGCTACAGTAGAGAAATTTTGCATTTCAGAAAACTGGCCCTGATGTTTAGAAGCACCCAGTGTCCACAACTATGGATTAAATCAATATGACCCAGCAGTTTGCATGACCTAAAAAAAATTGTTCATTGAGCAAGGAAAATAAGACTGGGGTTCATCATCTGAAATAACATCTGGTCTCTACAACCACTAATAGTATGAATAAACAACAAGAACATAGCAGAAGGCTATGGTAATGAAAGTGCAATTCATCTGAAGAAGCTTATATAATTAGATTACATTTATATAACCTCCCTTCTTGCAATACCTCAGTGATTAATATTCTTTTAAAGTCTTTAATTTTACAGGAACCCGGTGAGGTAAAAAAATACTGACCATCTATTTTACCTTTGGGACACCAAAGCAAAAGAATGAACAGGGGCAACATTCAGACCGGCTCACATAAGTTTACTTCACCATCATAAATACTTTGTCCCCTAGTGCCCCTGGAAGCTGGATCTTCCAGTCTTGTATAAATAGTGCCCTGAATTGCTGAGTGGCACACTCTTGAAACTAGGTGCCACCGCAGTTACAAAACCAAAGGTTTGTGCTGACAGCAAGTGATCTGACTATGGCCCTAAAGAGCTTGTCCATGGTCACGCTGAGTTTGAAGCAGAACAGAGAGTTGTCATTGGATGCTTCCCAAGTCCCGTGGGTCAGGCAGGAAAAATCTGGGGAAAGTAGGATTTCTGAAAGTAATCCTTTAATGTAATGGCCGTTTAGGCAAGTCAGGGGAAAGCACAGTACCCTTACCTAGCTTCATAATATCCTATAGGAGCTTGTGGCAGATGTTCACAAAAAACCCACTTTGCTCCTTTGCTCTGGGATTCGTTTTTCACAAGAGCCACTTAGCTCCCTCTCTGTGACTCTTTTTTTTTTTTTCCTATTTAAGGGACTAAGAGCTTCATTTTCAATTCAAGTGAAGATGATTATAATTGATGTGAATTATGCAAAGTCCTTTGTTGCATTTTCCATTCTGGCACATTCAAAGCCTTGGATCTGAAACACCACTCCATATTGCTGTTCCAGGTCTGAATCTGTAGAGCAATCCCATTTCTAGTTTCAGAAATCTTTGTCTGGTTGATCATATTAGTAATCATGATTAATATGAATATAAGTCACTACATTTAAATTTGGGTCAGTGGATGAATACCATGAGATGAAACTGTCCTTTAGTAAGTCCTTTGCAATCCATAAATAACTCTGATGAGAGCATAACAAAGGCCCTTTGTGTTATTGCACAGTGGAGCCAAAAATGTTCTTGAAGCAAAGTTTGTTTTCAATATAATTACATACAGCTCATACATAAAACAGCTTGTTGTGCTGAAGCCAAAAATGTAGTCCTTTAGATGCTATGAACATCCTCATCTATATTAACAATAGAAACAAATGTATGGCAAGATTATTTATGTTTCACAGGTTTTTATACTGTTTGATATATTACTTCTTGTCTGAGGACACAGTCCTGCAAGAATCTTACTGCTGGCACAAATATCTGCCTGTACAAACAGCCTTGAAGCACTGGGAGTTCAGGAAGTGAATTCAGGGCTGTTTTGCTATCTTTTGCAGTAGTGCCTGTTGCTGATCCTGACTGAAGACTTAAAAATCTTCAGAAAATGTAGCAAATATATTTTAAAACACTGCAGAAAAAGCTGAAAATAAGTACCTAGGTTTTTTTTTTTTTTAATATTGTGTGTCTTAAGATGCATTCAAACTTTCCAGTCACAGTTAGATGGTTTAGATTTTACGTTAGGAAACTAAGTATGTTCTAAGCCATCTCTGTCAGCTAAAGCATCCTGTCAGGATGGTCCATTTTAAGACTCTTCCACAACTAAATAATCATTCTGAAGTTGGCATGATGGAAACAATTTTAGTTCTCCCAAATTTGGTGGGAGAACCAGACAATATTCCCTACAAGGAAGTGCCATAATTCAGCTAGAAATTTTGTTCCTTAGTCATTTGTCCTCACATCCCTGCACTCTTCTGTTCCACAGTATAATGACTACAGAGCAAATGCCAATAATATCCTAATTCTCCATTGAGTTCACTCATGTATTTCAGCGTTTAATCTTTCTTTTTGAGAGCACTAGTGGAAAACGAATTATGATAATCCACAGTGCTGTCTCATTCCTCACTAGCATATGTTTCTCTGCCATTGCAACATCTGGGTTGATATGGTTCCAGGAAGAATCACTTTTTACAGAAAAAATTGTCCCTGTATAGAAATTTATAGTCAGTAAAGGGCTGCTATAGTGACCCATCCCATCATTATTCCTACTGGAAGGACAGAAGAGACGTGATGGCTATGCCACAGTTAGAAGTGGAACAGACCGAAGGACAGAGGTAGCTGGAATACTTCATATAAATGCCACTCTTCTCTGCTGGGGGCAGGTCAAAACCCTGGAGGTCTAAGATCAACATAACCAAGATCTGTGCATAGCACAGTTTGCTAAGAAAGCATGAACCAGATGCCACTGTTGGAAAATTTCTCTTACTGTTCGAAAAAAATCTCTTTCCATCTTAGTTTCTGAGGAGTTCTTCTTCCAAGAGGCAAAGGACAGTTCCGACCCTGACACAACTTAGACAAAAGGAGCAATATGTAGCTAATATTCCCACCAAAAGAATCACATCATCAGAGAACAACAGTACTCTGATTTTACTCTTTCACTTTCTTGCACTACTCAGGGAAAAGAAGTGTTCTTACAAGTATGCTACTTTACTGGGACATAGCCTGGCACCTCACCAGGGTGGAGCTAATGCTGGAGCACCACCTCTGTCAGAGAAGCAGGTTGTAATAGAAAGCAGTGACTCTACAGGAGCTCTGCACTACCTTATAGTAGTAGCTTTGCCCCTCCACTGGTTCCCTTGCATCTGCTCACACTTCATACTCTGCTCACTCTACTGGTAGTAACAACTGGGAGCAACAAAGGCAATCCAAAACCCTTCTACATTTCTCACACACACAAATAGGTCAGACCAGTCTTGTCCTAAATAACAATCTAGATAAACACAGCCTGGAAATCATAGAATCACATAGGCTGGAAAAGACCCTTAAGATCATTGAGTCCAACTGATAACCCTGCACTGCCAAGCCCATCATTAAACCATGTCCCTAAGTACTGGGATGTGTACATGTACACATCTTTCAAAGACTTCCAGGGATGGTGACTCAGCCACTGCCCTAGGCAGCCTGTTCCAATGCTTGACAGCTTCGTCGATGAAGAAACTTTTCCTTAATTTCCATCTAAACTTCCTACAATTATGTTGTCATACCAACAATGACAACACAAAATTGTGACATAGGGTGTAAAATAAATCCCTCACTGCCTCAGAGGTTTCTGGCTTTGAGAAAAATAAGCAAAACTCTAGAACACATTTTTCAGTGGCACTCAAACACAGAACCTAGAAAGAAACAAGATAAAAGAATATATATTACCTAGGCATATCTGACCTAAAGTTTTAAAACTGCCTGCCCATTACCTTGCAGAAAGCTAAAATGTAAATTCTAAAAAAAGTAAGTGTATAAACATGTAAAATACAAGGACTCTACCCATGATAGATAATATCATTACATGGAAAGTATAACTTTGCCTGTTCCATGGTAAGTAACATCAATAGGGAACAGATTATTTTACTGGTATGACTTAAATAGAGCTCATCACCGAAAAGAAGACTTGCTACAAGGATTAGTATGCATTTTATATTTACTGCTAAATCTCTGGAAATAAAATGGTTAAATGACTGCTTGTCTAAGCAGTTTCAAGCTATCTTATAAGATGCAGTGACAAAAATATTTCTTCATATGAGAGCCAGAGGAAAACATAAATCCAGCCATAAGGAGCACTCTGTGCTAAGACAGGAAACTTCCCTATACACAATTCAAATGTGTGTCATAAATAAAGGCTGGCAGATAAGGGATCCAGAAGAGAAGAACCTACAAAACAGCCTTTTAAAATTTAAAATTCCAGCAGAAAACAAAATTGAAAAACTAACAGAGTAGCTTTTGACTCTTGAAATCTTAAACGATGGGGACAGCCTACCAAAGCAGAACTACCTGCAGCAAACTTCAAGGTAATGCTGCACTTGGTCTAAACACACTGTGACCATGTACATATCTCTGTAAACTGGTAGCACAATGGCAGTCTAGATCCTAATTCTATCCTTAAACACTATCTGCTTGTAGTTCAATAAAATTTCAATAGAATTAAATAATGATAACAATTATCAAGTGCACTAGACACCTAATGGGAAAAATTAGAAAAGCTGACCCTAAATTTTTACTAAAAAATGGCATGCAAATATGTGGCATTTATTTAGACGATCCACTGCTCACCGAAGAGCAATCCTAGCAGTAGAGCTAAACCCCCGTGTTTCACTTGGTTTCCTGAATACACACGAATAGAACAGAAATATTCTGTATTCTGCCACAAAGAATATTCGTAGTTCTGTAGTTCTCCATCAACTAAGTTCCCACTGAATGAGACTTTGATCGGTGGGCAATTGCAGCACTTTGATGAAGTTGCTGGCACAACAATTATCTACCATCTAGCCTATTTCAGGAAACAATTTGAAGAGACCCTGTTGTTCAGCAATAGCTAAAATAGCAGCAAATCTGTCACACAAGGACTAAGCTAACAAGGGTGGGGCAACCACTGAACTGTAGGGTCCCATGAGATCTCCCCAAGTGTGGGAAATGGCTCAGATGCATGGGATTGATTTGAACGCAGAACAGTATATATGAGTGTGTGTAGGCATCCACACACAAGTGAACGTGCGTTTTTAACAAACACAGCAGTAAAGGGAATCTCCGCAGACGCAGACAAACAAGTCAGCAAAAAAAGCATGACACAGCCAGCAAAAGAGTGCAGGACCGTGAACAAAAGCAAACAGCTTTTGGGCTGTCTGTGCTGAAAAAGGCTTGGAACTGAGAACAGAGAAATTTGCTTCTGTTACTTGAGTTCAAATATTCTCATAGAAATATGCTCAACCTCTCTAAAATCCCTGAATTGCATCATAAAATACCTTGCTGCATCTTCATTTTCTTCTTTTAGTGGAAACACCCTGAAATACTTTCCAAACTGATCAAATATTTATGCCAAATTGGTGAAACAATATTAAGGCAGAAAATTTGAGAAGCTGTACCGGAAGTGGAACTAAAATCAGAAGATTATCTGGAATGTATCTGCAACTAGTTTAATTTCTGGGGTTTGGGTGTATGTTTTTGAAATTGAAATAAGGAATGCTTTCAACTGTACAGGCCGAGAGCTGGTCTGAAGGCCTCACAGAGTTAAATATCGATTTGATTAGTGTCTGTTTGTGAGAAAGACCCGTGAGAAGAGACATGATTAGATCTTTACCCGTGAGAATGTGACGTCAACAGAACTAAAGAATTCAAACATTATAGAGAAAAATACAGCAACATCATGCACCTGGTGTTTTGCAAAATTCTTGAATGCTTGTGTTATAGGTAACCAATAGTATTATGTTGTAGTTAAATAATAGCCAATGAATATATTGTAGTAGTTTAGTAGCCAGTGACCATGTAACAAAAATGATAACATAAAAAGTGTGTAAGAGATGCTGTGTGCTGGAATAAACAGGCTTTTTGCCCTCATCCAAGGCACTGTCTGTGTATGTAGTGTCTGCCTCAACAGTGACATTCAACTACTTGATTTAGGAAAGTTGCACAAAGCTATGTCTGTACTTTATAGAAAACCACTGAATAAAAATTAGGTTGTAATTCAGTTTTGATTCAAACAGATCTTGCTGCCTTCTGTAGCAGCCAAATTGCTACCTCTAGCACGACGTTTTGGTCTCGCATGCTCCTTCCTCACCTTGCTGACCAGAAAGCAAACCGAATGCACATCCTGAAAGTGTTAATGAGAACAGTAGAAGCTGAATGAATGACTTATTACTGAAATGACTATATTGGGAAAGAAACTATACCACATATATACTACAAATGAATTGCAGAATCTTCTTGATTTCCTTTAAAAGCAAACAAAAAAACCAACCAAACAAACCAACCCAAAAAGAAGAAAGAAGTAATTCAGTGATTTAACAGATGTATTACACTGTATTTCAGAGTATCTGTGCTGCTCCAAACGCCACTTCGATGGAGGCCCAAAGTTATGTATGTGCTGAATACTGGAATATACTCAAAATATTACTTTCCTCCCTGTTGTAATTGCAAGAGCTTACAGAAATGTTAAATGATGCCCCTTTCATAAAGATGACTCCACATTGGAATCAAAATGTCTCATGGGAACTGAGAATTGTAACTAGAAATCAAAAACAACCCCTGTAATGAGCAGTGCCAGATGGAAAATAGAAGAAAATGAAAGTAAAAAGCATGCAGAAAAGAGCTGATCAAAGATGAAGGCACAGAAACTATTGCTTTGATTTAAATTTTAGTAATCTTTGAAGGAAGAAAAGGAGAAAATAAAATACCTTTACCTCTATGATATATATACTCAGAAGCCAGTGGGAAGACAACTTGGAACTATTAATACATAGGGTCAACATTTCAATTCAATTTTGTCATACACCAAAAACATTTTAAGCCAAATTACACTGTATAAGGAAAATGTAGTAGGGAAAATCTTTTTTTTTCAATCCAAAAATGTAGTTAGATTTTAATTGAGGCACTCAAAGGAAGCCAAGTGACAAATGATGGAGATAGACAGCAAAGAAGAAAATAGTAACCGAATTAGGAAGAGAAGAAAAGCAGGGAAAGTAGAACAGGAGAAAGGAGCAAAACGAACTCTGTAGCACTTGCTGCAGCTCTGAAAGCTTTTGTGTTTCACATCTCTTTCACATCTACTGTGACCTCCCCTGGGATCTCTGTGTTTCTCAACTGTAGAGATGAAGCATCATGAAAACACATTTGCATCACAGAGTATCCATTTCTCAACCTTCCTTTTTCTTAACTTGCTTCACACCTCCATCATTGACTACAGTCTGCTAAAATTATTTAGAGTGGTTTTCTGAGCCACCAATCTGTCTCCAACAAATGCATCATCACAGATTCCCACCCAGCAGTCTCCTGCTCCTCTACAACTTCACCTTCCATTTCCCTCCAGGCTGCAGCTGCTCTTGTTGATAGAGTTCATAGCTGGTAAAATGTATCCAGGTCTAAATTGGAGAAACTGCTTCTTTCATGGCAGTGGAAAGTCTAATTACAAAACAGCCCCTAGCCCATAGTTAGGCACCAATTAATTCCTCTTAGTCCCCCAAACCCTTTTGTCTTCCACATTGAAGGCATAATAGCTCCCATTGCTTCTTTGCACTTTACAAGTCATAGTATTACAGCAAAATAAGTTTGAAACTGCTCAGTATTTCACAAGAAAAATGTTTATATTATTTAAAAGCTTCCAAAATTGTCATTTTCAAAATGAAATAAAAATATTTTCCTCTGACCTCTCAGAAAGAAAAGAAACAAAAAGCCAAAATTTATTTTCATTGCATTTCTATGTAATGCCTCTGAAACATCTTCTATTCCCAGCTGGAAGAAAAAATTTTAACAAAATTGAAAAAAGTCTTTGGCGTTTTTTTCAAATATTTTTATTTTAAGTCATCTGGCTTTTCCTACAAACCCAACAGAGTGAAGCGGCTGGGCCTCCCACCAAGGCCCTGGCCTGAGGAACAGAAACATGTCTCAAGTTGTTCAAAGTACAAAAATCCAGCTCAGTTGGTATGAAGAAGATATGCAATCAATCTGATGGGAACTACTTAGTACACTGCAGGATGGGAAATTAAATATAATTAAATGTAGGTGAAGAGCAGATGTGCTACTAGCTTAAGAGAAATGCAGGGATTGGCATCCTGTGTGGAAGTCCAGCCAGAGCAACTGTTTTGAACACTGGGGTAAAAAGGAAGGTAGAGACATCATTTCATCCTAAAAAAGATAGAACAAAAGAAAACTAAATAACCTTTCATGATTTTTTTATTTTTTAACAGTCAGATTAGTGAGGCACTGGAACAGGTTTCTCAGAGAAGTTGTAGATTCCCCATCTCTTTAAACGTTTAAACCAAGGTTGAATGGGACTTCAAGCAACCTGGTCTAGAGGAAGGTGCCTGTGTCCACAGCAGAGGGAAGTTGGAATTAGATGGTCTTGAAGGTCCTTTCCAACCCAGACCACTCTACAGTTTTGTTATAAAATTAATGTTTCCTCCCAAGGTAAGGAAGACAATGATTAATGAGGGCCACTTGATGTTTACCCTGTCTCCATTCCAGCTCAAATAAAAGTGTAATGGTTCTTTAAAGAAAAAACTGTCAGTGGCATGGCAAATCATGGTATTCCAATACTTATGAGTGGCTCTCAAACTGTCATAGGAATAGCGGCTCAGATTATCTGATATTCAAAGGCATTTGCTCTGAGAGAAGCTCAGAGAGGGAAATAATAGTCAGGAAGCATCAGTGTTCAGCGAACTGTCAAACAGTGTTATCTACACAAGTCAGGGAAGATTAAAGCTAGAAAGATCTCCAGATACCTGTCCAAGCACCATGAAAAGACTGTGTGGCAAACAAATACATCCACTGTGACCCCTCTGGGTCTTTACTCAGTCCTAAGAAACATCCTGGCTAGAGCAGTGCCTGGTGTGTGCATGATACTGACTCTTCCTCCAGCTTCAGTAAATGCAGCTGCTGGAAGACAACTTGCATTTCTGCCATCACACCTTTTTACTGGTGCCTCTTTTCTTCCCCAACATCTTCTTCGTTCTGGTCTTCTTGCTATGCCTTCAGCTTATGTCTTAGTTGGCTAGATCTTTTTGGCAGCACTGATGCAAGTCTAAAACAGGCAGAGTAAAACAATGCTTTTGAACAGCTCAATGCTTGTAAAAGCCAAATCTTGAAGCCACTGTGTCTGCTCTAAAAACAATGCTGTAAATGAAAGTCAGAGCAGAAACAGAAGATATATTTTCTATCTTGGCTTTTTTCCCCTTTTTCCTCTTCGTGTGTGCATCTCCTAATTTATCATTGAGGAGGCAGATTCAGGCTTTTACCACAAAATTAATAACATCAACTCCAGCTACTTCTTCTTCCAAAAAGAACAGTTACTACCATCTTTAATATCACCTAAAAGGCTGCCAAATAGAACAGTTTCCATTATTATAAAATACAAAACAAAACAAACACTAAAAAAAATTGCCACTACTGCAGCTGTGGAGAAGAGAAGTTAGAAATGTGGTTAAAATCTTCCCTCAACTGCTTTCCCCGTTTTTTTTGTCTTCTTTGTGGCTGATAAAGATTTACTTCTGGGATTCGCCTTTTTTTTTTCAAGTGTGAGTTCTTGTTGACAGATGTTTGGGTGTCTCTGAATGGCCAGACGTTAATTACTTAGTATGTGCAGTGCGTCATATAAATAAATACCTTTGACCTTCCTGACTCATTTGTTCCAGTAAAACAGGCTTAAAATTTCTAATTAATACAGGATGCCACTATCATGCCTCCATGCCTCAGAGAGGACTCTATAAATACCGTGCCATTGTTTCTCCATTATTTCCTTCATCCTAGCTCTCTTCCTCTCACAGCTCAGCTGCCATTCCCTAGGTTACCCCCCTGTTCTTACTGCCTTGGGAGCCTCAACCATCTCTGCTCTCCCTCGGCAAGAAGCTGCTTCAATCCTGATATCCGTTACTGAAGTCCTTCAGTAAAGGATATCAGGATTGATAGGCCTACTGAAAGGCAGTCCTTTATGCTAAAACTCAGACTCTTCACTTTTGATTATATAAACCTGAGACAACACAAAATGAGGCCTGAGGGCCTTTTGATAGCTTAGGTTGTTCATATTCTTGTTCTCAAGATTCTGGTTTACAGCTAAGGTATAATTTCTTACCCTGCAGCTCTACCCCTCCCTTTTGGCCTCAGCAGCCACTGCAGCATCTCCAATCCTTTTTACAGCACCCCTCTACATTGCCTTTTGTGTAGACACTTTCCTTGGAAAGACTCTTTCTACGTGCCGGGCTCTCACGCATCCATTCTCTCAATTTACTATTCCCTATCACAGATTCCAGCCAAACACAGAGACAAAGCATTTCACCCAGTATTGAAATGGCAGAAGGTAAATAAGTGACACACAAGGAAACATCCTCCCATCACAAAGAAAACTCAGTGGTGTAATAGTTTACCTAACAAGACTGAGAAATCTCTGTTGTTGGACTCATCAGGAAAGAGACAGCAGGGGCTTTTGGCAAGTTACCTGGCGAGGAGTGAGTTACCTGCAGTGGATTATGTTCTGGGAGAATGGATGTTCTACCTGATTTGTTGAGACCCTTCCCAGACATAGTTCCTGATCCTGCAATAAAAGTAGCAATATCCGAGTTTTGTTCAAGCAGCCATTTAAAAGCTGTGGTCAAATTGCACCAGAGCTAAGCGCTTGGTAGTTGTTTAATAAAAGAAGCATGTTGCTACCACCTATGGCCCTGTTGCAAGTTGCCTTTTCAGTACCACCCTTTTCAATACCAGCCTTTTCCCAGATCCCTTCCCCTGCTTTGTAGTGCCTGCTATGACTGCAAACATGCCAAGAGAAATAGCAGGAATATTTGCCATACCACTTGGAATGGATGATATTCCTTTCAAGTCAGTGAGACAATTCAGAGCACTAAAGGTAAGCACGTAATTTCTGTAAAATATTAGTGTAATAACAATGAAGATTTGAGGGATTGTGGAGACTCACACTTAAACAGATGTGATAAGGAATTACAAATCAACTACATCAAAGGTGAACTTTCAATGAAGGAAATGGCATTGAAGCTTCTGAAGTTACACAAATTAAAAATAGGGTCCTTCAGTAAAAAATCATTTTCATTGCCATATAAAATAGATTTGGTAGCATTCAGATTACTCAGGAAAATTCCAAATGCAACTCATGAAATTAAAATGAAGAGTGCTAAACAAAAGCACCAAATGGGGAGTCTCCTATTACTGATGAGATCACCAGGGAAACATTCGTCCCCAGAAAGTAATTATCAGTATCTCACTGGAGCAAAGGTAAACAAAAGATGGGGTGATAGAAATTCTTGATTCAAGATGTTTAAACTCCCCTGACATATCCAATACAATGCAGCTGACTTGAATTAGTTGCAACTGGTGAAGTTCTTCAGTTGGTCCATTTCTGCCAGCAGATGAACTCAAAACTTTGAAAACTATCAAAATACAGAATAGGTTAAAGTCCATCAAGTCTTATAGAAAACAGGAAGCCACTACAAAAATGCAGTTGTTAATTACAGAGGAACCAGTGATATTTTAAATAAGCAGAAACAGAGTGAGTATTGCAATGCATAAATGAGTTTTCTGTGTTGGTAAACAAACAAGGAATTACCAAGCAAAATAAACAGGGCCATCTTACAGTGTTGAACAAATAGAAAATTACATAATCATAAAAAACCAAAGTCTGTACGACTCCTGTGGAAAGTAGTAGAATTTAACAGCTACTGATAGTATCAATCAACAATATTTTTAAAAACCACATTTTAATCCAGCTATATTTATCTAATAAAAGGCATATCTTACTCATTTTAAGCATTGTTAGTCTCATTTTTTATAGCTATGGTTATAACAAGCTGAATATTTCCAAAAGGAATAAACATAGAGAATACAGCTTTGATACAATTAAACATACAAGAGTTGCCATGGTATGAAGACAAGAAATTACCAACAGGAACTTTAATAACAACTCTGAATTCTTTAGATCTTGCATCAACAGCAAATGATGTTAAGATGTGTTTGTCATATGATGTAATTCTAGGAATAAAGACTGGCTGGAAAAGGTGTCATCTGGTAATTAATGACAAGCACATGACAAATCTTTAATAAAAACTACTTCTACGGATGACCAGTTTCCATGCAAAAGGAAACAAGACCACAGCCATAAAGCAAATATACAATACCATAATAAAACCTGTTTTTTAATGCATTTTTTTTACATATGCTACATCATGTTAAAATATGTATGCTATATTATGTTAAAAGCAAACTAGTGACTGTTAGAATGTGTAATAACTTATAGAGTCATAAGGTTTCATTTCAGTAATGTAAAGTATGAAGCAAATTTACTAAACAGATGCTGAAAGTAAGCCTTGGTAATATGAGATGCAGAGCCTGAGCTAGCAACACTGAAATGACAGCCTTGCACCCCACTGCTGGGTGTCTGAGAAAACAAGGCTTACACAATCAGCAGCCATTACTCTGTCCCTGCCACTCCACACCCAATAATACTTGAAGGGGCTGGCTGTTTCTTCCACTTGAATTGCAAAATAATTCATATTGGATGAGTCTAAACGATGAAGAATCATCCAAAGGTAAATTAATTTCAACAATTTGAGTCACAAAATTATTTGGATTGGATTAGACCTCAAGAGGTCATCTGTTTCAACTGATGAAGTGTCAATGGGTAAACGCATTTTTTCTAAGTTTCAAAAAAAATTTCATTAATGTACATACTTATAAGCACAGCTTATGCTTTGTATCAGCTGACTGACCAACTAAGACACATGTACTGTATTAACACAGCTCTAGGTGAGTCATAGCACATACTTATGCTTACCCAGATGGGATGGCACTCTGGGGAGTTCTGGGTGAGTTAGGGCATTGAATTGAGGATACAGAACATAAATCTGTAAGAAAATAGCTTTGAACATACTATTGCTCACAGAACTAAATTGTTTGCCTGAGGCATAAATGTAAGAACTGAAAATAGTAAGACTTATTAAATGGGCTAGAGAACAGTAGCATAACATCTGATATAGGTAACCTTCTAATTTCAGTTTAAAAGGCCATGTTTCATTCACTTTATAAAGTAATGATATGGACATTGTTTCTATTCTGAAGGGCCCACAATCAGAAGGTGAAATTTTGTGCAGAGTTTGAGATATTGCTTGAGGAGAAAAATATATATTTCTAAAAATGAAAGCTTCTTCTTCTTCTTTGCAAGGTTGATTTTCTTTCAGATCACGTATTCGCCAGCAATTACATGAAAGTAATAAAGAATCGAAGAAACAACCGGCCTCTACAAATGCTGAATATTATTCATACTTCTGGTCAAGATTCCTCTCCCTCCCTCACCACTTGCATTTAAATCACAAATTATAGCTCTGTATGATCTCTCTCAGACTTTATTACCCTCCAAAATTTGATCATCTGATTTTGAGGAGGGATTTTATCCATCTGTTGGGAAGCATGGAGGCTCCTCAGCAGAAGATCTGTACTTCTTTTTAGCAGGACTGTTCTGCTTTCCTCAGTGCAGGCAGTGGGATCACATGGCAATTTATCTGAAGATGGAACCAGATGAAGATACCATCTGTTTCTCCCGTACTGTGTAACTGGATCAGACTCAAGTATGTAGCAGCTGTGGGTGTAGCTATCTCTATAGACAGCAGCTGATGCTATCCAGTACTTCTCCAGAAAAGTTTAATCAGGATGAGAACTTCTTTGGTAAGTTAAGTTAAATGTCAGGCCTTCTACTGCTGCATAGAGGAGAACACCTTAGACTTCCTAGATGTAGGTGTCTCATCTTGACATGCTTTGATATGAACACACAGGAGGAAGTCTTGCCTGCACCATCAGCAGCATTAGTGTGACCTTTCCCTCCATAATATGAGTTTGTGCTGTTGTGTGGAGTGTTCCCACAGTAGTCTGGGGAATTTTGTTGCAAGAGTTTCTCACTTATGTGTATTTCTTTACCAGGCAGGTTGTCCTCTGTCTTGAACTGTCTCCAATCTCACTGGATCCCAAAATGCTGGAACACATATCTGCCAAACTATTACTGCTACCACTAGCTAATTCTGCTGAGAAGCTGGTAAGGTTTAAACTTTACTCTAACCTGCTGACTTGTGCTTTACAAGGGGACAGAATTTCCAAACGCCTAGGAAAATATCTGTGTTTAGTAAATATCATAGAAGTCTAGTATTTTTTATGTTCTGAAGTCTGGCAGTAGTGGTGTTTACTTTCTGTTTTAGCTTCTGTCCCAACTCTGCCTCTATTTATCATACTCTTGCTCTCGTGGTAACCAAACGCAAATTTTCTAAGAAGTTCCTCCTCAAAGGCTTTAAGTATGCCTATACTGCAGTCAGAGCTGTGACTGATCCCTTATACAAGGCAGCTTCAACAGAAGCATGTTGGATACTTAGAAGAGTAAAGCTGAAATAGCAGAGACATTATGGACAGGCTGGAGATACTCTAGTTTCTGTGGTGAGGCTAGCAAGTCACTTAAAAGGCATTGGACATCCTTGAGAGGGTGAACAAATAATAAAGAAGATCACTAATTATACATGGTCTTCCCTGACATTTTATAATTGATGATGCTTAGAATTGTAAGCAAAATAAAGAAAGCAATAAAGATAATGGAACAGGAAGAGATAAATTTCCTGCCATTTCTTGAAGGTATTGCCTTGATTGACATCAAATTCCTTGCCTGGTAAGACAGCTTTGAAGCCACAAACATTGCAAACAAATCCTGATGCTTTCTTGGATCAGTGCATATTTTTGTCACATTAATACATTAAATTTACCAGGTTTGAGCTAAGACCTCTTGAGTATTGGATAGAAATGTCACACCCTGTAATCATTGAGCCATTTGGGTCCATTACTCAATATATTCTTGGCTTTTTAGAGAAAAGTATTTAGAAATTTTACAATCCAAACTGTGACCCAAGGACAGGATTGGCTGTGCTTACAATACTCTGTTAAGCTCATCTCAGCCAACATATACTGCAATGACCTAAACCCTTCAGAATCTTGCATAGGTCAAACTGCCTGGAAATGTAGTGGAAATACAAGCTACTCATCAGTGCTCAATTTTCCTCCCTCACACCAAAGAAAAAACAGCTTAAACATTTATTGGATATGCCATGGATTACACATCAGAAAGATAAGAGATTGCAGTGGGTGTATCTTGGCTGCCAGGTGGCCACCACAGCTGCTCTGTCATTGCCCCTGCTCACCTTGATGGAGAGGAGGAAAATATGATGAAAGACTTGTGGGTCAAGGTACAGACAGGGAGAGATCACTCACCCATCACCATCATAGATAAAACAGACTCAGCTTGGGGAGATTAATTTAATTTATTACCAATCAGATGACAGCAGGATAATAAGAAATAAGAACAAAACTAAAGACACCTTCCCCTCACCTCTCCTGAATTATTGGGCTCAACTTCACTCTGATTTTTTCTACCTTTTTCCCTTCAGCAGCACAGGGGAATAGGGAATGGGTCTGCAGTCAGTTCAACACATATTGCTTTGCCACTTCTTCCTCCTCACCCACTCCAGTGTGGGGGTCCCTCTCATGGGAGACAGCCCTTCATGAACTTCTTGAGCATGAATCATTTCCACAGGCTGCAGGTCTTGAACTGCCCCAGTGTGGTTCCCTCCCACTGAGTGCAGTACTTCAGGAATCACTGGGTCCTCCATGGCTCCAGCCTGGGTTCTCCATGGGGTCACAAGTCCTGCCAGCTAACTTGCTCCAGTGCGGGCTCCTCTGTCCATGGGTCCATAGGTTCGGCCAGAACCTGCTCCATTGTGGGCTTCCCATGGGGGTTACAGCCTATTTTGGATATCCACATGCTCCAGCATGGGATCCTCCACAGGAGGCAGGTGTATCTCTGATCTACAATGGACCTCCATGGGATACAGGGGCACAGCTGTCTCACCATGGTCTTCACCATGGGCTGCAGGGGAATCTCCTCCAATGCCTGGAGCATCTCCTGCTCCTTCTTCTTCACCGGCCTTGATGTATACAGGGCGTTTTCTCTCACATCTTCTCACTCCTCCCTTGGGCTGCTGTTGCTATTACATAGTTTTATCCCCCTTCCTGAATACATTATCTCAGAGGTGCTGCCACTGTCTCTGATGGGCTTGGCTTTGGCCATGAGCAGGTCCATCTCAGAGCCACCTAGCACTTGCTCCATCAGACAGAGGGGAAGCTTCTCACTGAGGCCAACCCCTGCAGTGCTCCCACTGCCAAACCCCACATAAACCCAATACAGAGGCCAATAGCTAAGTAGTCTTGAAAGCACCCTTTTAATGCAAAAGACAATCCAGAATTCTTCAGGTAAATTTTTTTCCATACATTGAAATAATTTTAGCACAGGCCTGGTATGATCTTGCAGACAGAGAGATTGATCTCTCCATCAGTGTGTCAGGGATAGAGATGACACCTTGAAAATATCTGAACTGTTCTCCTGTCATACATTCCAGTGATCAATCAGAAGGCAGACTGTACTAACTGTCATAGGAGCTATAATTTCCTTCTTAAAGATTTGTGTAGATATTTTATCTGTTGTAACTTGATGGTTGTTCTGTGGTTTGTGGCTACCCTTCCTAGTTCCAAATGTTCTTGATTGAGTTGAATTGTAGATGTGGCTAAACATATTGCTTCCTCTTTCCTTGAGTAATCTCTTTCAACACTTCACTACAGTCTTGATAACGCTGCAGAGATCTATACACTGTATTCAGAGCCAAGAAGGCATCTTCTTTACAGAGAAATATTTTGAGATTACTCAAGAATGACTTATGACTGGAGTTTTTCACTCTTGTCCTTGAAGAAAAAAAGACTTTTGGAAAATGTTTTGATAAAATTATACATTTTTAATAATGAGATATTAAGCATGACAAAAAGTACTTTTTAAATGCCAGAAATATTTCTTGCATTTTTACACCTAAGACAAAAGAAAATTTTTTCAAAGAAAATTTTGTGTTTATTGAAGCTCCAAATTGTTCTTTCTGTCATCAGGATAATTTTCCGTATCACCATGTACTTGCACAGACCATGTAAGAATAATGTTTCTGTTAAACAAACAAGTTGACAAATTGCTTTGTAAACCACTAAAAGAGCTGCAAGATCCACCACTCCCAAATCACTCAGCTTCCAAGAAAGGAGTGTTCCAATTGTCTCTCTTGTTGAAAAATGTTTCCTGTCTACCAAAAAGACTACTGAAATCTTTAATGCAATTTAGTAAAATTCTTATTACTTAGAGTAAAAATTAGTTAAATGGCATTTTTAAGTTGGTAACTTTAGGGTTTGCATCATCTGATCTTACAAAGAGGGATTCTTGAGTATTATCAACATTATATTAATTCTGCCTTTTATTTCAATGGATAAACTGACCTTGCCAGTGTACTTACTTGTTTGACTAGAAAGGAGAATATTAACTTTCATGAACCATTCTTTTAAAGGAAAGGAATTGATTCATACTTAAACTACTGTGCCCTCTCAGCAGTAAGCAAGAGATTACATGTTCAGTTTATCACCCATTTGTAAAGCTTACCATACAGTAATAACTCCATGTGCTTTGTAACTGCAATAACACTTGGTTGCGGAAAGTTCTTCAGTTTAGAGCCAGGATAAATACCCAAAGTATACAGTTCTCCTCCATCAAATGGATGGGCTATCACATGCACTGTAGCTATACTGGTTCTGCTGTACAATGCATTTCTTTGTCCTTGGAAACTACCTGAAATGTCCTCTATCAAAGCTTTTAAGGATGGGCACTTCCAGAATTTCAAGTGCAGATACAACTATTACTAGAAAGTATGCTTTTGGGTGGATGTTTCATTGCTACTAGGACATCACAAAGCCAACAGCGCTTGTTGGCAATGCAGCCAGCTCCTTGTCTCACTTCACACAAACAGAATCACAGAAACACTATTAAAACTTTTGCCAGAATAAAAAAAGGACTCCAACCAACAACAAATAGACATTGTATTTGGCTTGCCCACACTAAAATTTGAATCATACTATCAACAGAAAACTACTAGAAATGCTTGTCCAGCATAGCTGTGTTAAGCACAATACTTAATAGCAATTTCAGGACAGCTAAACATAGTCCTGATGCTACAGTACTTTGAAGCACACTTGAATTACCTCCCCCTTTCATCTCAATTGCCAAAGAAATTGCATTAACTGAGTTAACTGGTTAACTGAGACTCTATAGTCTTGTATTCAGGCAGAAATCACTTTGCTGCAGCAGGTGTTTGGAATTGATCAAACCTTAAACCAGGCTTCCCAGATGAGGCCTGGTTTCTCACGAACATTTTGTACCAAAGCTACTTTATCAAAGGTGTTCAAGGATTCAGATCCAGATGGGTATAATTTCAGTTCAGCCTGCAGCATGCTGCAGGAGTCACAGACTAGGTGCTGCAATGCTTGTATAAACACTTACAGGAATATTTCTATTCCTGTTCACAACATCAGCCTGCAAAAGACGATTTAGGCAGTACCAGGCGAGATCAGTTTGCGATGGTTCAGGTTATTCAAACCTTTTACATCCAGCAATTACTAATCTACCTCACACATGTGCAAATAAATGTATTATGTGCAGTTCCACAGGATTTCATCCCATCGCCAGCTCAGTTCTCCATTTATTATGTATGGATCTGCCTAGGCAGGTCACCTTTTCTGCCAGATTTGGATTCTATAGTTTCCCTGTTCTCCCAACACCAGCCTGAACTCAGATCACACTGACAGAACCAGCAAACAGAGGCTCAGAGAAATGATACTGCTGGGCAGAAAAAGCAGAAAACTCCTAGAAATTTGCAAACCTATTCTTTGTTGGATTACTAGTTCAAGATTTTATTAAATATCATTGCTTGGAGACTGCCCAGGGACAGCAATGACTCAAAGTACTCCCTGCCCTAAAAGTTCTGGCACTTGACCCACTTCTTACAAAGAAATAGGACATCAATTGAATTCCTAACTTTACATTTCAGCTCACTAGCGACAGGACTCCTGTGGCTCTCTGTCACGGTTTGACACTGGCCGAACTTCAGGCACCCTTGAGAGCCATTCACTCACCTTCCCCTGCCACAGCTGGGCAGAGAAGAGAAAAATTTAACTAAGAGTTCATGAGTTGAGATAAGGACCAGGAGAAAACACTCCAAGGGGAAAACAGGTTCAACCTAGAAGTACAAAGTGAATTTATCACTAAAAAAATCAGAGGAGGATAATGAGAAGTAAAATAAGCCCTTCAAAACACCTTTTTTCCCCCAACCCCTCCCTCCTTCCCACTGACAGCACAAGGAGACAAGGCGTAGGGATCTCAGTCAGTTCGTCACCTGAGGTTTTCCTCCGCTGCTCAGGGAGGGGAGTCTTTCCCCTGTGAGACCGTGGGGTCCCTCCCACAGGAGACAGTTCTCCATGAACTTCTCCAGCGTGGCTCCAAATCTCATGAGCAGCAGTCCCCCTNTGTCCATCTTCAGAGCCATCAGGGATTGGCTCTGCCAGACATGGGGGAAGCTTCCAGCAGCTTCTCACAGAAGCCACTTTTGTGCCCCCCCCCCGCTACCAAAAACCAGACCGTGCAAAACCAATATACCCTCAAAAAGCTTTGGCTCTATAAACATAATAATACAGCTTGTTGCTACTTCCAACAGCCCTCTTGGTAAGGTAACCAGGCCTCTCGGGCGTGCAGTTTCCCTGACAGTGGCAGGATCCCCATGTGCTGAAGTGTCATGCCCTCAGCTGCAGCATGGCAGCAGCTCCCTTCTCTCCAGAAAGCTTTAGGTTTTTCTCAGAGACACTTGCCAGTAGTTCTTTCATTTGCTGCAAACTTGTCATCTTTTTAAGGCATGTGAATCAACAATTCAGGTGGATTGAGTGCTACCTAACCCACTTCTTTTTAGTGATGAAGGGTCCAGTACACCCCACCACAAACAGCAGGCACTCTAGGTCTTTTAAAATGCAATTTTAATTTTTTGCTGGTTTATTCAGGAACAATCAGTGATGTATTCCCTCTAACCACCCTTAAGAACAATTCACTAACATCTGAAAAGACGACTCTGTATTTTTATGAATGAAGAGTTACGGATGACCCCCGATGCAGAAGCTACTATGAAGGCTACTCAGTGCTTCTTGATAGTGCAATTTTAAAAAGTTGTTATTTCCTTACAGATTTTTCTGTAAGGGTACAATTTTAGCAAAGTATGACAGCTATTGAGAGCTGATGGTATGGCTTTTCTGTGCCTGAAAAGAGGCCTATTAGAAACTTCATTGTAGCAAAGTGATTTCAGACTAGTTTTTAACCAGCTCCTAGGTGTTACATTGATCTGATTTTTGCTTTAAATCATACCAGTTTGCCCCTCTGCAGCCTGATAATAGCCAGAAGACCTCAGCCTCTACACTAGTGTACTGAGATATCAGGACTCTCATCCATT
The DNA here is from genome assembly GCA_013397845.1 of Melanocharis versteri. NCBI lineage: Eukaryota > Metazoa > Chordata > Aves > Passeriformes > Melanocharitidae > Melanocharis > Melanocharis versteri. The sequence continues at coordinate 2,783 of VZTG01002535.1, read as the reverse complement.
GCCTGATGAAAAATATTTGATCCATGTTAAATTTTCTTAAGCCTGGAGATATATGGAGAGATATATATTGCTGCATCTTCACTGTTTTTTCTTTCATGCATTAAAAAGACAAAACTGGCCTGCTGCTTACATTCCTCTCCAAAAATTTTGTTTAAAAGAATAACATTATCACAGAATAGTTAGGGTTGGAAGGGACTTCTGGAGATCATATAGGCCAAATCCCCCGGCAAGGCAGGGTCACCTACTGCAGGTGACAAGCAACACATCCAGGTGGGTTTTGAATGTCTTTACAGTGGGAGACTCCACCACCACCCTGAATACTTAACAGAAAGATACTGTATTTCCTCCACCAATATGTATTCCCTGCTTGCTTGCTTGTCCACTTCTGCATGGGTTATAATCAAATTTTTTTCACATCATTTCACAGGTGCTTTGATCTGATGCCTACATTTACAGTAATAGGAAAGAATGCTGCAATCCAAGATGCACAGAATATGTCACCCTTAACCTTAAGAACAGAGATATGGTACATCTCCAGGATACTGAGCCATAATTCCCTCCTTTTTTCTAACAGCTAGGACTGTCAGACGTAATCTCCATTCTCCTGCACACATGAGGTTGCTTGGTTAATGTCCAGAGAATGTCTGGACTGCCAGAGGCCCTTCTCAAATACTTCAGCCTCCAAGGACAGGATGCAATTCAATACAGTAACTTCAGAAAAAGGTTGTGACTCACTCTGGCTTTCCTGGCACATTCTAATGAAAATTTTTTATTTCCTCGGTGCTTCCTCTTGTTTGGAGCAGGACAACAATATCACTGATGGGCTATATTTGGTCCAGATGAGATGAAGTTAATTTTCCTTACAGCAGCCCTCACAGTGCTGTGCTTTGCACTGGTAGCTACAGAGGTAATGATAACACATCGGTGTTTGGCTACTGCTGGACAGCACTGGCACAGCACCAGCACTGTCTCCCCAACATTCTGCCCCCTTACCAGCAGGGGTGAACAAGATCTTGGAAGGGGACATAAATAGGACAGCTGACCCAAACAGACCAAAGGGGTACTTCATACCATATGATATATAAATATCATAAAACATAAAAGATGTAAAAGCTAGGAAAAGGAGGAAGAAAGAGGGGGTGTTTGTTATTTACTTTTGCCTTACAGAGCAATGGCTACTTGTGCTGAAGTCCCGCTTCCCAGGAAGTGGCCTGACATCACTTGCTGATGTGATGTAGGGAATCAAATCTTTGTCTTGTTCCTTGGTTTGTGTGCGTGCAACCTTTTGCTTTTGCTGTAGTAAAATGCTCTCAACCCACGAGTTGTCTTCCATCTTATTCTCTGTCCCCTGTCCAGCTGAGAAGGGGGAGTGAAAAAGCAGTTGGTGGGTACCTGGCATCCAGCCAAGGTCAAGCCACCACAGTCTTGTTGGCTCTCAATATGGGGTGAGACAATGGCAGTTTTATATCTTGCATGCTATCATTATAGTGGTTATTAAGTAGCAAGCTCCCCTGCAGGACACTAATTTTGTCAGCTGCTTATCTCTTTATTTTGCCAAGATTGGGAACACGTTAATACAAACAATGACTCTGTGCTTTGCACTTACATTGATGGCTTTGCCATGCTCAGGGAGCTATCTTGTGGAGATGATGAGGGAATACATCTCCCTTTCTCTCTCTGTGATTGATGTGGATGGTTTTATTGTGCAGGCTCTTGCAGTCCTTTTTCATCCCTACAGTGAGCTGTTTAATACAAATAATTAATACTGCTAGCATTTGTGTAATCTGGTGTCGTCTTGATGTAAGGAAAAACAGAAGATGCAACAGTTACATGTGCTGAAGCCCTGCTTCTCAGGAAATGGCCAGATATCAGCTGCTGCTGGTAAGTAGAGAATAAAATCTGTCTTCTTCCTTAGCTTTCATGCAACCTTTTGCTTTTGCTTCAGTAAACTACCTTATCTCAACTTACTGGCTGTTTTCCATCTTACGTTTTCTCCTTTTTCAGGGGAGAGAAAAGCTGAAAAGGGGGACTGATAAAAGTGGCATCCAGCCAAGGTCAACCCCACCATACGGGCCCATGCAAATTGTCCAACAATCTTATTTTTTATTCAAACATCTTGGGTTTGTTTAAGAAATATTTTTGTTCATTTGTACATAAGGAAAAATGGGTTATCCCTAAGGGCACCAGGAAAGAGCCTCCCTTGAGCTCAGAATCACTGGGGATTGATCATTCCTTTCAGACAGGGTCGTGAGAGTTGTCTCTCCAACTTCACTGAAACCTACGTGCTTTGCAATAAAATTGGCAAACTGGGAAAGCGCTGCAGGCACTGAAAATTCCCAAGAAGGACTGGCCAATATGAGCACAAAAGGCCAGGTCTCAGTGCAGTTTCCTTTAGTTATAAAGTACGCAACTGCCTCACACAGCTATTTTGGAACATGCCCTTGCCGCCAGGACTCGTCACATAAGCTGCACTCTTTTGCAGGCTAACCAGGAGTGCAAACTCTCGCGGCACTGCGTACCGCTGGGCGCTCCTGACAACCAATCTTTTAAGTATTTTGCTTCAATCCCCAGCCAGAATTAACACACACGACGCCCATAAAACCACGCCCGCCGCGCGCTGCCGCCCCCTCACCGCCGCCTCCGCACCGCCCCCTAGCGGTCGGTCCGCACGGCGCAGCGCGGGGGCGCCCCATCAGCCGCGCCGGGGTTCCGAGGGAAGGGGCGGGGCGCCGCCCTGCCACGCCCACCGAGGGAGAGCGAGCGTGGCGGCTCCGCGGCGTGTC